>JANFAE010000087.1:0-305884 GCA_024613145.1 Pisolithus marmoratus
ATCTGAGCCCTAACCCTAAGAGGGTCTAGGTTTGAGCTCAAACAGCCAATAGTCAAACATCTGAGCCCATATTATGCCTAGTCAAGACTTAAGAGTGGTGGAGAGCAGCTGCAATGTTTTCTGTTGAATGCATGAATCATGTGGGGTTGTCAGAAATTCTAAACCCCTCTTGCAATGCTGCCAAACTGAGACATCAGTAAGACCCAATCCATAAGTGCACTTGTTGGTACACCTGAAGATGAGTAAGAATGTCAGCATGATAGGTGGTGAAACAAGTGTTGGATTATTCAACTGCCCTCTTAGTAGTATTCACTTTGGTGCGAAGGTTTATTGCTTACATAATCAAAAATGCGTACATAGAGTAGGGTAAATTTTCCCCCTCCCTCCTCAGTAGTTTGGCATTACTGAGGAGTAAGTGATTCTTTTATTTAGTCTTTACTCTTACTGATTACCTGTAGCTTAAGTATTTGACAGGTACATATTAATATAGTAGTTTGGCATTACTGAGGACTTAAGTATTTGACAACAAGTTCAACTCCATATGATATGTGTAATGATGGGAACATTGGGTTCATGGTGGATGGGTGGATACCAATTAGGATGGGAGACATTTTAAGTAGGCTCAGTTTCAAGCCAGAGCATTCAGATCAATAAAGTACAAGTGCCATCAACATGTTCTGGAACATCTTGCAATAACCTTTCATGGATAGGGGCTATATTTCCTGTAGGTGGCCAAATTTGGGTTAACACCATTTTTTTTCTCACTCAATTTTTTTTAAATCAATAATCCCTCTGGTAGATGTTCTCTACTTGTCAAATGCATCATTTTTACAAGAGGAAAAAAATTCTGATTTTTTTTTCTAGGGAGGGTAAATATTTGCACAAAAGTAGTGGTGGCTAAGTGATTCACACCATAGGGGGTTAGCATTTGCTGCTGAGGACCTTGCTTGCAAAGGAATGTCCTGGGTGTGATTTTTTGCAAGGTGTAGGGATACATGCTTGCAATGAACACTATATACTATGATATGTACACTAGCTCCCTGCCTTTGTCTTTACTTCCATTTGTATGCAATGGCAGGCCATCATGGAAACTGTATATCACAAGAAGATTGCACTGAAACAAATTTAGCATGTGTTGGGTGGCATGTACCTCTTGCACATGAAGCTAACACCTGCCACAGCAACCAGCACCCAATTGCATGGTTGCAGCCACATTTGCTGGATGATCCTGACAATAATGTTGTGCTGCTGATATTGTTGAGGGTCAGGATGATTGAGTGACCATATCTATGTATCCATGGGAGATGCCAACATCCTTGCTGTGCTTTGGCTAGCCAGTATGTTGCTGACACTCTCATTCTATGACACATATATGTCAATCAAAGTCTGTGTTATCTGGTCAGAAGGGTTGAAGGTCTGCATGGTGAGCATTGATCAGTGATATTTGCCATGTAGCTTTCAAATAATGGAATCTGGATCCATACAACAGCTTGCCACTAGTTACTGACCAGTACAGCACAGAAGGACACCCCTATCTCTGGCAAAGTTTTCCCAATGAGCCTCCCTCTGGAATGAACCACCTGACTGCCCATATGTGTAAGAAGAAATGAAAACAAGATTCTATGCAGCCTGCATGACTATTCAGCATCCAGTAAATGTCATTCATCTGTATGCTTATGATATCAAACATCCCATGATCAAATGGATTATCCTGCTTTGGGGGGCAGGGTGTGGTTTTGAACTCCAGTATGTGCACACATGACTGCATTCTCATTCACCATGATTCTGATGACAGATGGAGTGATGGCTGCTGAATGCCAATCAACAGGGTCTAGATAGAGATGAACATTGTCCAATGGCATTATAGGGCTCAAGGACAAGGCATCATTTTGAATGATACATATATCTTGTAGGTGTGCTCATGACAGTGCTCTTGCTCATAGTGATCTAGTAATATTATGGATGATGTCCCATTAACAGTGTGTAGTTCCTTGGGGAGGCATGCTGGTAATGTTGCCCAATGTCATCAGAGGATTCAAGCTAGAAGGACACCTGGCACAAGTTCACAGACTACCCCATTGAAGTGGACAACCCAGAATCACTCTTGTGAACTGCATGGGATGATAGTCTGTCATGGATCATGGCCCAGATTGCTTATCTTTTCTGCATGGGCTTTCATGACTGTTGTTTATTGATTCATGGTTCTTACACAACACATTTTTTGAGATTTGGGACCAGTTTTAATGACAAATGGAATGTCAATCTTGTACTTGAAATATGATTTGTCATTTAGGAAATGTGAAAACTTCAAATGTTGTGCCAAGTTAAATGTCACTGCAAGCATTTTACAATTTTTCTTCAGAAAACATGCTGAAAAAATTGAAGAAACTGATACTCTTTTTTGACAGGTTTTTCCAAAGAGAAAAGGTAAAAATAATGTTTTCTTTTCTTTGCATGACTTGCCACAAAACATGGATTGATGGTAATTCCCATTAGTGTAGAAGGTACTCAGCACTACCATCAGTTCATGTTTTTCCACGAAAAAGACAAAGAAAAGAAAATATTATATTTTCATTTTTTCTGTGAACACTGCCCAAATAAAAGAGTATCTCTTCTTTCAATTTTTTCAACATTTTTTGGCATGAAAAATTGTGAAATGCTTGCAGTGTGTGGATTCAAACTTTACATATTGTTTTCACATTTAGATCAACATTTAGATCTAGACAAAATGTCAACAACCCTCCTAAAAGGGGGGTTATCTGTATTTTGACCAGGTTTAAATGTTGACCTAAATGTGAAGCAATATTTAAATTTTGAATTCACATATAATTTGGTACATTATTTGAAGCCTCAATTTTCCTAAAATGGAAAATTATATTTCAAGTACAAGATTGACATTCTGTTTGTCATTATAACTGGTCCCCAATCTCAAAAAATGTGTTGTGTTACATTCAGCACTTGATTTGGGCCCTTAAAATTATGTAATTATGAATCTCTTTACTCTTGCTCTGGTAAAGGAGGCATGAGACTGAAGATAGTCCCAATAAGGGAGAACTTTCAGTTGCACACCATTCCCACACAGTTATGGTGTGACAGAAACCTTGCAAGCAAGGTAATTTTCACCAGAGAAAGTCGGAGTTACCATATATAGACAGCAGAGTTATCTTTTGATTATGTCATGCACAATCAGTTGAGGAGAAGCATCAATGCTCATCATAACTGCAGGGCCACATCAACAATGTGATTTGTACTTTTTGATGGCAAATTCAGCTTATTTCATGTTTAGGCCCTTTCTGTGGAATATCAACAATGTGTGAGGGTTAGGTCCATCACTGATCACTGACTCCTCATCAATGTTGGAGTCATCCATTAGGCTGAATGACATATCCTCAAGTGGGTGAGTATCAGAGTCCACTTCACCATCATCAGAACTGACAATTGGTTGATAATCAGAATCAAGAGTGACCTCAAGGAGGTCTTTGGTGGGTCCATTGTGAAATACCTTTGCCTTAGAGGCTCTCTGGCATTTTGCCTGCTGCTGCTACTTTGTTGGGCATGCCATGAGCTACAAAATCTTTTTTTTCATCCCCAAAAGTGAATTTATTACATAATCAGGCTGTTTTTTTGCAAATGCAGATTTATGCTAATTTCACCTACATTTCCTATCAAAATTTTCTTTTGTGGCTTGTCCAATCAAAAATACACTCAGCCCAGAGGTGCTGCCTCTGAGTGAATAGGGTGTCTCAAAGTTTCCAAGTTAAGACTCAGAATATCTATTTTCCAAATGTTCAAATGCAGCAACTTTTAAGCACCAATTGAAACTGAGGTACACCAAATATAGTAAATTGCTGACTCAGGCTAAGGATATTGTAAAGTAATCAGTATGCCTGACAGCAGGCACCAATTTTCACCTCATGCCATGACTGGGAGAATGACAAGAACTGTTGGACAGCCTCTCCAATGCTCGCTTGGAACTCCAACTGGCCCAGTATCAAGATCTGCTCCAAGTTGCAGTCAATGTCATCAGCACTCCTGATAGCAATTTGGACACTGAGCCTCATCTTTCTGATTCTAGTTCTGGCACCACCAGTCTCACATCTTTGGACTCCCCCTCTTCAGAACAGACAGTGGACACTCTGTTGTCCCTTTTGGCTACATAGATCTTGGGGGTCTTTGCCAAGGTTGATATGTAAAAGGAATGAATGGGGGAGGCAACTGAATGCCAGGAAGTGGGGGAGCACTTAGCAACTCCAACAGTTGCTCATCCAATGAAGGCCCAGCATGTTCTGGAACAGGTGCATGAACACAGACACTGCATGCTAGATCTGACCACAAATGATGTAAACTGTCTGAGTCAGTAGATGACTCACAGGCAGATTTGACTTCAGCTCTTGTCCTCCATTCTCAAATTTCTTTGTGTCACCTGTTGGTTATAGCCTTTCAAGAGGGGTTTCAATAGTATGTAGTCATTCACATATTGCGGTGTTGTCAGGAGGACCTGCCCTTGTCAAACCTCATCAAGCATTTGATGTGTGATGGAGTTAGAGGACCAGGAGGAGAGGGATCAAGGTTGGAACAGCCATTTTGATTATGCAGTATGCAGAGCAGGATTTGAATGCTGTGAGGTTAGGAACCTATACATCTTAGGTAGCATTTCATATGTCTACTACCTATCAGTTTGTCTAGAGATGCCATTTTCAATATTAGATGGCCATTTGTCTTTATGTGGCACTCTCCTTGGACCCAGACATGGGAATGTTCTAAAGCTCTACATCCTCCATTACAGCATCCAGGTAAGCATCTGCCACTTGCACCACATGCAGATTGACATCGCCACCTGAAGCTTGACCTGTTCCAAGCAATTTGCTGCCACTGGAGCACCACCCTCAACTGGCATGCTCAGTTATAGTAGGTGTTCTGCCTACTGCATTCCTTTGCCTCAATGCTCTTTACAGCCACCACAGCATGATGGTTCACATTGGCTCCTGACAGCCCCTACAATGTTAGGTCATGCTGAGGACCCCTGTCTTCATGCAGCTGGTACTGACCCTCAGGCATGCACCTTCGATCATTTCCTTGGGCCACTATGAATCAAATGCTTGATGAGGTTTGACAAGGGCAGGTCCTCCTGACAACACCACAATATGTGAATGGCTACATACTATTGAAACCCCTCTTGAAAGGCTATAACCAACAGGTGACACAAAGAAATTTGAGAATGGAGGACAAGAGCTGAAGTCAAATCTGCCTGTGAGTCATCTACTGACTCAGACAGTTTACATCATTTGTGGTCAGATCTAGCATGCAGTGTCTGTGTTCATGCACCTGTTCCAGAACATGCTGGGCCTTCATTGGATGAGCAACTGTTGGAGTTGCTAAGTGCTCCCCACTTCCTGGCATTCAGTTGCCTCCCCCATTCATTCCTTTTACATATCAACCTTGGCAAAGACCCCCAAGATCTAGGAGCACTAGTCCCACCATTCCACTAAGGTCTACTTCAGCCCTGCCATTCCCAGACATGGGGATATTCTCCTCCAAGACTCCACATCCTCCTTTACAGCATCCAGGTAGGTGTCCACCACTTGCAATGTGCAGAATGACATCTGCCACATGAGGCTCAACCTATTCCAAGCCATCCACCACAACCCAATCATGTGATGGGTGATTGGCCAGCAGAGTGCAAGTGCTGCCCTCATGTCCTACTGGCATACCAAGCTATAGTAGGTGCTCTGCTTATCATGTTTCTTTTCCCTAACACTCTTTACAGCTGCCAATGTATAGCAGTCCACATCAGCCCCCAAGAGGTTAGGTCATGCTGAGGATCCCCAGGCTGCATGGAGCTGGTACCAACATGCCTGGATCCTGATGCTGTGAGTCCAACCCCCCATTGCAATGACTCAACTTCTCACTTCATGCAATAGACTGGTGTCTTCCCAGCCCCAGGTGAAGTTAGACCTGCTCAACCTGCAGCTGTTGGGCCAACTTACATTCCAATGCCCCCAGGACCTGTAAGGAACAAGCATGAGTATTACCATACCTTCTGATGTTTTGCATAGACTATTCTCTCTTTGACACACTGATTGGAATACTTAGGGTAAGGTTGCACCATACCATGAAATTACAGCTTCAAATGTTTATAGGAACATTGCCATGCCCAAGGAGCAACCATAGATCAACAATGCAAGCTTATGAGGTACATGCACCACTTGAATGACTGGTTGGCTCAGGATGTGAATCATTGCCAAGCTGAGCTGTGGGGAGTAGCAATGAGGATTGACCAGGTTTGGGCTGATAAAGCATGCTTTGGTATGGGGGCTGGTATCATTCCTGGTGTGTTCATTTGTCCTCACCTCAAGTTTGTGTTAAAGTTTCATGGCTAGTTATGCCTCAACCCCAAGGTGGTGTTCCTGCACTGGGTCTAGCACCTGGACTTGTCATTCCCCCAGTTGTGCCCCAGCATCCAGTCCCTGGAGGACAACCAATGGTGACAGTAAACTACCCTGTTGTGCCACCCCCCTGTTGCACCTGAGGAACCTGTGATTCCCTTCCCAGTCCATGTGACCCCACACCATTCATCCTGGGTGGTCTCATCACCACCTCCTGCCTGGTCCCCCATTTGCTGAGGTTTGAACTCCTTCACCTTACAGGCATCGTCCAGTGGAGGACAATGAGGGATTTATACCTCCTACTCCCAGCCCTAGACCAACTCATCCAGTGGTTGTTCAGCACCAGGCCCCACAGTTCATGTTCTATCCTCACCCAGTTCATGAAGCTCAGGTACTAACACTCAGGAGATGTGTCATCCACCTTGTGGTCCCACCCCTTTGCCAATGCATTTTGCCAATCAACAGCATCCTATACAGCTTGGGCCTTCACCAACACCCCCTCTGCTGGCTCCCCAAAGTGTAATCAATGTGGGACAGACTCTGATGCCACCTCCTGGCCAGATACACATGATACCTGCATCTCCTCAAGAGCCTATATTGGTGCATGATCCTCACCTTATGGGTCCAATGGGACAGCCAGTGGTTCCACCAACAATCCCTCTCATGGGAATGGCTCCTGTTATGCCCATGCTGGGTGTACCAGGCACTGGTCCAATTGTCATTCAACCACCCCTTCCAATGGCACCTCCACAGCCTGTAATACCTTCTCATCTTCATGAACATGGGGTAGTGGAAAGGTCCCCAAGTTCTCACCATTCTCTTCATTCTCTGCATACTTATTGCTCTCCACAACCAGAGCAGTTTGCTTGGCCATACCATGAACCTCCAGTAATTCCCCAAGGTTTGCCTTCTATTTATGCTCATCCTGAGCCCACAGTTGTGACCATGCTGGGGCAAATGTATGGCTACAACTCCAATGACTATTATGATCCCTGCCATTATCAATATTATTATTATTATTATTATTATTATTATTATGATGATTATTACTACCTGCAGCATAGAAGAGGGTGTGCCTTACTATGATGATGACTATGATTACCACCAGTGTTGCCATCACCATCCCAATTCTGATTCTGCTTCTGATGAGGACACCCATGATCCTCACTGCTTGTGCAGACATTGGCCCACAACTGAGGAAACAGAGCCTTCACAACCTACACAGCCAGGTGGCCTGCAGGTATTACCCAGGTGAACATGATGCAGGTACCCAGCTACCTACACGAGAGGGTTCTCATACTCCAGCTCATTTTGAGGATCATGATGAAGGTGCTCAGCCTCCTAGACCCCCCACCATAGTAGAGCAACTACCCACACCCCCTCATTGTGAAGAGTGAGAGGCAGAGCTGCATGAACATGACTGGCAATGGCCTGAGTGCAAGGATAGTCACTGGCAATGCCTGAGCAATCATACAGTGTATTCTTCTGAACCAGGTGACCATGAATATGACAGAAGGCACCCTTCACCATCTATCCACCATCAGCCAGAATATATTGAAGGAGACACTGGCACCCTGTATGGCTACCATCCACACTCCCCTGCTCAACCTACCATTATTTGGTTAGGTTAGGTGGAGAGCACAATGATGGTCCCCATCCTGCTGTTATTATGTCCCTGTCACTGAGGCCTCATGCAGGTAACTTAAACAGAAGCATATTTACTTGGTACTGACTTATGTATTGCAGACCAACCAGTGTCTCCTCATACTCAGTAGGAGAAAGATTTGAGGCATATTCCCCCTGGTGAGCCTGCTATACCACATTTACCTATGGATGCTGGTGTGAGATATCATCCTTATTGTCCTCCAACATCTGTTGCAGGCTCAGCCATGGACCCTCATGACATATGTGACCACCCATGCCTGCCATCATGAGGTGGCCTACCTCCACCTACCATTGTGGAGGGAGATGAAGGACACCTGCCCAGCAAAATTCTGCCAATGCCTGTTCCCCCACCCTGCAATACTGAGAAGCACACCATGATTGAGTCCATGAGGATGACCACCCAGCATGTGAAGGAAGGATTCACACACTAGAAGAGGAGCTTGATTGTATTTGTGCAGAACCCAATAAGAATTTTCTCGCCATTAGGATACCCATGACTTCTTTTTCCCTCCCTGTGAGCCCACCCCCTTTACCTCCAGCCACATCACAGGCATCCATTTGGTTTCCATATGTAGTACATGACTTGACACTGTATCTCACTGTTGGTAAATACTGAAATTTTCAAATGTCATTTTCCAGACCTCGGTCCTTCTAAACCATGTTCTCTGATTTTTTCCGAGTTGAATGGCGTTTGTTTCATTGAATTCTGATCATTCATTGAGGAGATATGGGCGACTGAAGTTGGGTATTTTTTTTGTGACAAAAAAAGTCACGTGGACAACTTGCCTGAAATAGACAGTAATATTCGAACACCGCTTCCTCGCTTGCACCCTCAACCTCAAACCAAAGTTCCAATCTGTGATATACCTATTTCTCAATGGCTAGAACACAGCCAAAGAAACATCGTCTTTTCGGATTTGTGAAGTCATCCGACTCAACAGCTGCGCTTGCCTCGGTTTTTAACCATCCCTTCCAACATCAGTCGCCAGGACGGTCTGAGGCTCGCACACGGCATTTAGCCGCTACGTCTGAAACATCGAGCGTGGCTTCCCCGAGTAGGTTTGCCATAATGAAGAAACGCTTCCTCAATTGGTACCAAGGTCCTTCCACCACCCCCGTGACAGACGTCGCTGATACATGGACCGGTGGGGGAGCTATGGAACATCGGGAACCGTCCCAAGCGATTCTTGATTTGGATGTATGTGGCCTGTCCGATCCACTCAACGTCACGATCTTGAACCATTCATTGAACAGGCTATTGCAACAAATACTAGTGGAGGAGCGCAAGAGCAACAAGAGAAGCCCCCCGCAGTTCCGCCCAAGGATGTATGTGATCTGCGATATCCAGCCATGTGATGATTGAACCATACTGTTCGCAGGCTGAAGGGTCAATCGCCAAACCAGAACCAGAACCCATGCCAGCATCCGCCAGTCAGGGTATTTTTGCCGCAGTAAAAAACCTCCGCAACATTCGTCCCATCCCGCATATCGCACAACGTGGTACAAATACCGTAGGCAACGCCAATATAACATTCTTCGGAATTCAAAATTTGAGTGATACGTATCTCAAACCTTTCAAACTTTTCAATGAAATGGTTTCCACTCTTGCCAACGTAAGTAATCCATGCTTTGCATCCAAGCAGTGGTCGCATGCGTGCATCAGGTCCACCCTTATGCCCAGGCTGCGCTAGGAATTTTAACTGCTGCTTCTCAGGTTCGCTTCTGGTTACTACTGATATTTTCCTACTGTATCTCATATAGTCGCCTATAGCTGATTATCAATCAAGCCAATTTAGACGAGGCGGTGTCAAGCCTCCTCGACACGATGCGAAGTGTCTACGTGTTTCTTACGGAAGATGAAAGTATCAACAGTATCGACGAAATGAGGGATACGCTCGCAAAGATTGCACGAGCGATGAGAGACTCCGCGTGGTTTATCAACAACTATACTACAACAACCAGCTTCTGTGGGTTATGTAATCTTAATCTCAGCTTCCCTATCTTGACACAACACGTGTTCAGGGAGAAGATTGGGGAAGAATATTTTCTCCGAGACGCAGACCGTCATCAATGTCTACATGAAGACCCTAAACACTCTTATGCAACAATACCGTGATCGTGCCGTTTGGGACGTTCAGGTTGACACATACTACATTACTGAATACTTGACTCGCATGTCTGAAGACTCGAATCTGGATGGCATGGCTTACGCAGATGGCGCAGGCCTCAACCTGACGAAGAAATGTCTCGAAGGTACGAGGACGGAAATTTTGCGGGAGATCATGAACTGGATCCATGATCCTGACCTCAACGCTCCGCGCATCTTGTGGCTTCACGGGCTGGCCGGCAGGGGAAAATCGGCCATTGCCCATACAGTTGCATCGTGGGTCAAGGACGTGGGAGGACTTTGGTCTTGCTTTTGTTTTGCTCGTGACAAGCACACTGAACGCCGGGAGGAGAAGATTCTGACGACAATTGCTCGTGATTTGGCTGACCGAGAGCCAGCATTTCTTTGCGCACTGGCTGACATTGTCGCAAGCGACCGCTCTCTCAAGACTACATCTGACGTAACGCAACAGTGGCAGCGACTGATTTTGGAGCCGTTGTCTAAGGTTGACGGGATGATCGTTGGAAATGTGGTCGTCGTGATAGATGCCCTGGATGAAAGCGGGCCTGACACCTCAAGAGAGCACATCCTGTCTCTACTGACATCGCCGGAAACAGCTCACCTACCTTCAAACCTCCGCATTCTTCTGACATCCAGACCGCTGCCTGACATCGAACGTGTCTTGAGTACCGCTGTGCACGTGAAGGCCACCTCGTTGGACGCCATATCTGCACAATCGGCTGAGGACGACATCCGACTCTATGTTTCTGCCGAGTTTCGCGGACATCCGGTGATTGGGCCGACAGAAGTTGAGCGCATTGTACAGAAATCAGATGGTCTATTTGAGTGGGCTCGTCTAGCCTGCAAGTTCATCAAGCCCAATAGGCCGGGTCGGACGATAATGGAGCGCTATAACGAGGTGATATTCCCTCACCACGGAGCTGGGGGAACCTTGTTAGACGTCATGTACAAAACAATCTTGCAGGACACTGTGCCACAAGATGAGTGCACACTCGCACGATTTTGCTCCGTGATGCGGCAGATTATGTCGACGTCTGTACCTCTGCCTCTAGGTGCCTTGAATGCGATGCGAAGTCACTTCCCCCCAGAGGAAGACCATTTCGACATGATTTCAATTCTCGAATTTATGGCACCGCTGTTGAGCGGGATTTCGGACAGGTGTTCCGTCGTCCGACCTCTCCATGCCTCATTTTATGACTTCCTCACTGATCGTACACGGAGCGGGATATACTTTGTTGGTGCACCTAGCATGCACAAGCTCCTTGCCTTCGCATCCTTGCAGACCCTTCACGACGACCTCAGATTTAACATTTGTGGATTGGAGAGTTCTTACTGCCGCAACTCTGAGGTCATCGACTTGCAGGATAGAGTCAACAACAATATCACTCCCAATCTATCCTATTCATGTCAATATTGGGCCCACCATCTGGCAGGAACGGAGTTTGACTCGAGGCTTGCGAGACTGGTAGAGGCTATTGTTGGGTGTGAGAAGCTTCTGTTTTGGTTCGAGACACTGAGCCTTCTCAGTGAACTTGGAAACGCTACGATTGCTCTGGCGTCCACTATAGTGTGGCTAAAGGTGGGTGAACACAGTGATGCTTTATCTCATCTAATTGAATTCCAAGGATGAAAGTGGTTTTGACAATACCTTGACATTTGCACGAGACGGGATCAGATTTCTGCAGAATTTTGGCAGCATAATCTCACACAGCACCCCACACCTCTACATATCTGCACTACCATTTGCACCCTTGAAGACAATGCTTTCAAGAATGCTTTTGCCAAAATTTTCTTGCCTTGTTTGGATTTCTGTAGGAGGGCTTGAAGAATGGCCAACTGCTCAACTTGCAATTCAAGGCCACACTAGTTGGGTCTCATCAGCTGGGTTCTCCCCTGATGGCAAGAGGATAGTATCATGCTCCTCTGACTGGACAGTGAGGATCTGGGATGCTGAGAGGGGGGTGCAGATAGGGGGTGCTCTTGAGGGGCACACTGGTTCTGTCTGGTCAGTTGGGTTCTCTCCTGATGGCAAGAAGATAGTGTCAGGCTCCTCTGACCAGACAGTGAGGATTTGGGATACTGAGAGAGGGGTGCAGATAGGAGTTGCTCTGGAGGGACACACTGGTCCAGTCTTGTCAGTTGGGTTCTCCCCTGATGACAAGAGGATAGTGTCAGGCTCTCATGACTGGACAGTGAGGATCTGGGATGCTATGAGAGGGGTGCAGATAGGAGTTGCTCTTGAGGGGCACACTGTTACGCGCAGGGAATCTCACCAGCCGAGTCGACTAGTGTTGGCGACGAGGCAAGTGAATGCGTCGTTGCTCTTGCGATTCGCCCGGGTTGACCTCGGAGGCTTAATAGTTTTACCCTCCCTATGGCCAAGCTCGCAGTTCTGAAGGTAGCGGTTATCAGAGAAAGTAGCCTGGTTGCAAGGTAGCTAAAAAGCTAAGGAATACATCCATGTCCCTACGGGTATATATACACCTTGAGATTGTTTGGTGTCGTATGCGCATTCGCGCAACGACACGTCCTAATCAGAGGGGATGACTCGAGATGAGTCGGAGGGCATAGGGTATTCCCTAGGAAAGGAAACGAGTCCAAGAAAGGGGATATAGCTTCGCGCTCGTGAGAGAGACGCGTCGCGCGTATCCCATTGTAATCTAAAAAGGGAAAGTGACTCGACGCGGAGAATATGAAATGATAGGCGTCGAGGCAATTCGATCGGAGAAGACCGATCGAGGGAAGGGGAAGCCGTATAAGGGAACGGCGTATCGTAGAGAGTCTAAAAGGGGAACATAATTGAGTAAGCGTCGAATGACGCGTCTCATGTACAAGGGAAAAGGGAAAGAAAACGAGAAAGGGGAAAAGGAGAGTCCGCACGCGTGAAGGAGACCTCGTCGGTTAGGCGAAAATATGATATGGCGTATCATTACCCCCCTCTCAAGGTCGAAACACCGGAGAGACGGGTAAGAGCTGCCGGGGGAGCTCGATTTAAGGTCGGGAGCTCGACCGCGATTGTCGGGAGGAAGGAATTAGAGGGGGCCCCCTCGCGTAACCGACGGGTTCGTGGGGGAGCGGCGCCTTCGGCGAGGGTAGAGTCGAGGGAGGACGGTTCCCGGAATGGTCCATTTGGAACCTCGGCCGTGACGACATAGGAGGTGCCCGCACCGATGGCAGTCGTAGCAGCGCATTTCCCATAGAGGATGGCTCCAATCGAGGGGTTTACGTCCGGAGATGATCTTGGGGAGGTCATCATCGTAAGGTAGAACGATGAAGGACGAAACTTCCTCGGTGGGCTTGGGGAAAGCGTTGCGAGAGTTTACTGCGAACGGGAGATTAAGTATTCGAGCTCCTGTATTAAAGTAGGCGGAGTGAAGGAAGTTCCGCCAGTCGTCATAGTTGACCTGGTTCCCAATGGATCGTTCGGTAAGGAGAGAGGCGGTATGGTCGAGGAGAACCTTGACGCCTCGTTCTCGTGGGGAGCCGGCCAAATCATCGGGGACCTCGATCGTCTCTTCGCTGGTTGAAGACGCTTCAACGCTAGTGCATTCCCATTCGTCGCCATCTGTACAAGCCATTCGAGTTCTTCCTTGGTCCAATCTTCGCGGTTCAGGACTGTTTGGCCTGCTGAACGTCCACGATGGCGGATGTAATCCGCTGAAGATAGGAGTTTCCGTTTGTTTTTCTTGGAAAGAAGGTTCAACTCGAGGAGATTGTCGGCCCTTGCACTTATCGCTGTTGAAAGCGAGTGCCGGGTCAACGGCTTGAGCAGAGAGGGGGCGAAAGTCTCGAAAGGACTGCCAAAGGTCTTCTCCAAACATAGAGTGTACGAGGTTCACAGTAGCCTTCTGAATGTCCGCGACGTCGTCGATATGGTCTCCATTGTACAGGTCCATGTCGGCCTTGCGGGCCACATTGCCTTGGATTCCTTTAGAGACGTCGAAGATTTGAGGGACACGGGAGGCTATGAATTCTGAACCTCGGTAGATCTGAGACAACATCCGTAGGCGTTCATGATGTTCGCCTGCTCGCCAGCCAAGTGAGTCCCAGTGCTCGAAGTTCTCGAGCACCCGCAGAACACGGAGGAGCTGTTCCGGCGTGGGTACCAAGCTTGTCTTGGCCTCACTGGGGGAGTCGACCTCGTTTGCTGTCTGTCGCTCGGTAAGTTTGGGGGCGACAGTTGCAGCGGGTGAGTCAGAGGTCGAGTCGGAAGAGGTTGTCTCTGGATCAGGGGTTTGGGAGACAGGGGAGGAGTTGGCAGGGGAGTTGCAAGCGCGATAGGCTCCGAGAGTGGGGGTCTTGCGTGGGAGTGATAGTGCAGAGGGGTAGGGGGAGGTTTTAAGGATTCGGGCCTTTCGCTTTCCCTTGGTACGGGAGAGCGAACGGATCGTGAATGAGGAGTGGGAGTTCGGAACGGGTCCTGGGCTATCGGAGGCATGCCCGGACCAGTATTCCTGAAGACTCCTGAGCATGGGGTCGGTTGGTGATTCGGAAGATAGGGACGATAAACGGGTTTGGGATGGCGAAGGGCCGAAGTCGTAGTCATCGGAAAAGGCGACGTGGTCGTCGAAGGAGAAGTGTTCAGAGTTGTGTTCATGAGACATTGGAAAGCGGGAGACGATGGCGTTTCTGGTAGGAATGGAGGATATCGAGGGCGTTATATAGGTTTTCTTCGGGTTCCCATGTATTTGAGGAATGCCCATATCCGGTCCATTTAACCAGGTATTGGTAGGTTTGTTGTTTGGCCATCGTCGAGGGCGCAGAGACGCGTCCTTTTCCGCGACCCTTTGTCTTCCTTCGTGATCCGGCGACGCGATGTTTGAGTATGTTTTCGACTTCCCATTCGGGTAAGTCGTCGATGAGTTCGGGGAGAGGTGGCGGTTCGGCCCTTCCATATTCGTCGTTTTCTTCGAAAGGGTAGATCCGAGACGTGTGGAAAACCGGGTGTATTTTCCACGTTTCAGGGATCTTGAGTCGAACTGCCACGGGGGAAATTACTTTCGTAATTTCAAATGGGCCAACGCGTCGGGGTGCCAGCTTGGCGCTAGGAACGTCCCTTTTAAGGGTAGCTGCGTCCAACCAGACCAGCTGTCCTTCCTTCGGGGGAGTGTACGTTCCTTTGCTTCTATCTCGCATGACTTGTTGCGCAGCCTTGTGAGAGAGAATTGCTGAATCCCTATTCGCGGCGAGTTGTTGCATTCGATCATCGACCGTGGGCGCATCAGATGATTTCGACAGAGAAGGATAGGGCGCTGGGTCATATCCGTAGATCAGCGAGTAAGGGGTCTGCTGATGGACGGAATGGACCCTGGAATTGTGCGCGAACTCGGCTTGAGGTAAGTACCGAGCCCATTCTTCCGGTTTGGCATCGCAATACATCCGAAGGTAGGTCTCGACCTCTTGATTAACGCGTTCGCTTTCACCATTGGTTTGAGGGTGGTAGGCCGTGGAAAGTTTTTGTTGTACGCCTAGCGCCTCGTAGAGTTTGGTGGTGAATGCGGATGCGAATTGTGGTCCCCTGTCCGATATGACGGCGTCGGGAATGCCGTATCGAGGGTACACGTATTGGAGGAAGAGGTCGGCCAGCCCGACCGAGTCGCATGTCTTCTTGCAGGGGATCAAGACCACTCCTTTCGTAAGTCCTTGATCCACGATGGTGAGGATGGAGTCGTATCCTTCTGACTCCGGAAGATCGGTGATGAAGTCCATGGATATTTGCTTGAACGGGAAGGGGTTTTTCGACACGTCGTTCGGCGTGACGGGAGGATTGAGAGGGTGAGTGATGACCTTGTTGGCTTGACAGCCAGGGCATCCCTTCACGTACTCTCGAACCTGCTTCCACATTCCAGGCCACCACACTTCATTTTTCATCTTCCACATCATTGCTTTCACTCCAGGATGTCCAGCAGCGGCTAGATCATGATTGTCCCGGAGATACTCGCGTCGGAGGGAGGGAGGAACGTAAAGTCGACCGTCTCGTCGCTTCGTTTGATCGTCCTCCTCGGTAATGGCGTCTTGTTTCGCCAGAGTGTTGTCCTTCGGCGTCGTCTCCTTTATTTTGTTGAAGAGTTCGCTGGATACTGCGAAGACTCCTCGGTCTAGTCGTCGAACGGTGTTGGGAGATTTGTCGACGGGAGTAGACGTTTTGGGGGAAGGAGGGGACGACGGAGGGATGTGGCTCTTCTTCTGAGCCTGTTGTTTCGCAGGTGTAAGTGGGGCTGCTCCTTTCTTTCCAGTTTCCTTCAGCTTTGGCGCAGGTAGAGTCGGTTTGGAAGGGGGAGAAGGGGAATTTTTGGTGGAAAACGGGAGTTTCACCCCCCCCTCGAGCCACAACGAATCCGGGAGAACGGTAGTCGTTGGGGAAGGGTCGGTGGAGTAGTCGGGGCGGCGAGAAAGGGAGTCGGGAATAGTCATTAACTTTCCCGGTTTGTGCGCGAGCTGAATAGGAAAGTCTTGCAGGAAAGCGGCCCATCGAGTCTGCCTTCGGGACAGTTGCTGTGGTGACCGATAGTAGGTAAGGTTTTGGTGATCGGTGTACACCGTGGTGGGAGCAACTGGGGAGATGAGGTAGTGTCTCCACTCCTCGAAGGCTCTAACGATGGCCAGGAGTTCCAGGTCATACACCTGGTAGTTTTGTTCGGCTCCGACGAGTGACTTCGAGAGATAGGCGCAGGGATGGAGCTCTCCGTCCTCGAATTCTTGGCAGAGGACAGCTCCAGTTCCCACAGCGGATCCATCGGTGAAGAGAGTGAAGGGTTTCGAGAAGTCGGGAAGTCGGAGTACGGGCTGGGAGCACAGCGCTTGTTTAAGCCGACAGAAGGCGTCAGCTTGCTCCAAGTCCCACTTGAACGGGACGTTCTTCTTCGAGAGTTGATGGAGAGGGCGAGCGATTTGCGAGAAGGAGGGGATGAATTGTCGGTAGAAGTTGCAGAACCCCAGGAACTGGCGTAGTTCGTGGAGGTTGTTAGGGGGTTTCCATTCGCGGATGGCTGCCAACTTCGTCTCCGATGGTTTGATTTCTCCTTGTCGAATAAGGAAGCCCAGGAATTCGACTTCGGTCGTCTCGAAGACACACTTCGAGATCTTCAGTCTCAGTTCCTCTTTGAGGGCGATCGACAAGAACTCCTCGACTCGCTGATAGAGCTCGGCCTTCGTTTTTGCGTGGATTGTGACGTCATCCATGAAGATGACGAGTTTCTTCGAGTACATCATGTCGGCAAAGACGGTCTCCATATACCTCTGGAAGGTTGGAGGCGAATTGCATTGCCCAAAGAACATGACGGTAGGTTCGAAGAGCCCGCGAGGGGTGATGAATGCTCCTTTCCATTCATCTCCTTCCTTTACCCGGATGTTCGTAAATCCCCAGCGAATGTCGAATTTCGCGAAGTAGGAGGACTCGGCCAGCTGGTCGAGAAGGGATTTCACGTCCGGTAGAGGGTAGGAATCCTTCACGGTATATTTGTTTAATTCGCGGTAGTCTTGTACTAACCGCTTCTTGCCGTCCTTCTTGCCCACGAAGAATACCGGAGACGCCTGGGGAGACTTGGATTTTCGGATCTTCCCAGCGTTTAAGTTTTCCTCCAAGAACTCGTCGAGAGCCTCGAGCTCTTCTCGGGAAAGTGGGTAGATGGGTGATTTCTTCGGCTTGAAGTCGTCGGCAAGGTGGATCTCATGATCCAGATGTGGTCTTCGAGGGGGGAGAGGGGTATCTTCTTCAGAGAAGACCTTGGCGAATTTCTTGTAGCGCAGCGGAAGGGCGACCTCTTCTTTCTGAAGAGCCGCTTCGAGTTGAGTTGAGATCGAAGTTTTCCGGAGCGTAACAAAGTCTTCATCGTCGTAGTCTTCTTCGTCGGATGATAGGGTGAGTTGGGCGAGACAAGGGTCTCCGAACCCAATCATTTTTCTCTTCTTCCAGTCGAAGATAGGGTTGTACTCGGCCAGGAAAGGCATCCCTAGCAGGACGTCCTCGCGAGATTTGAGTTCCATTTCGAAGGCGTGGATTTTGACGAGCTTGTGGAAAATCCGTGCATTGAAAGTGCAGATGTGAGTGATTTTCTGTCGGCTCGGTCCTTCGAAACTTCTCGCCGTCCAAGGATGCTTGACTCGAGTTCGTTTGAGGTTGTATCGTTCGACGATACGAGGGTGAATGACATTGACCTCGGCGCCACTGTCAATCACCGCTTTGATGACTGCGTCTTCTCGGTCTACCAGGTACATGGACCCGAACAATGAGGTGTTCGAAACATGGATCGATTGCTCAAAGTCCGTATTGGCTACAGAAGTAGTCCTATCAGTCCAAGTACCTGTAGAAGAGATGGTAAAGTTCTTAGCTCTGCCCTGCGCAGCTACGGGAGAGCTCATTGAAAACCCGAAGGGTTGTTGTGCGAGACTCTGTGCTCAATCGTCTTGACGGCACCAGTCTCGGCTTCTTCTTCTTCTTGAAGTTCTTCGAGTAATTGGCGGATCTTCCTCCGCCGATCGTCTCGATTTGATGATTGCCCCTCTCTTGGGCATTCGGATCTTCGGTGACCAACCTCGTTGCATCCCCAACACGTAATCTCTCTGATCCGTGAGCGTTGATTGCCTTTCTGGTTCCAGGACCTCTTGGGCGGTCCACCAGAATTTTGTCGGCGATCTACGTCCATTGCGTAAGGATCTCGATTAGTGTTGTTGTTGTAATGGGACCTCGTAGTATGTTGTCCCAGGATGCGTTGGTCTTCTTTGGTTTGTCGACCCGTAAAAAGCCTAAGTTGCGCGAGAGCGGTTTGAGCGGCTGAGGCCGAGGAGATCCATTCTGCCGGTGTTGTCGGGCAGGAATTGGTTTTAAGGATCCACTCGTTCAGCTCTGGTCTGAGGCCTCTTCCGAAGAATACTCCGGCCTCAGGGCTCGTCTCCGACAACTTAGCTTTGTTCATAGCGTTGAGGAAGTCCGTGATGTACTCCTCGAGGGTTCTAGACCCTTGTTGAATCGAGGAGAGTTTGAGTAGGGCCATCTGCGAGACATCCCCAACCTTGAACATAAGGTCGAGTTTGGAAAGGAACCCCGACCAGGTGTCCGTGATCCAAACTGCGTCGAGCATAAGGTTTTTGTTGGCATAGTTCTCAGCCCAGGCCTGGGCGGAACCCTTTGTCATGAACGACAAGGTGAAGCCAATTTTTTGCTCCGCGGTTCGATACACGTGAGAGTTTATACCCAGATAGGTTTTGATGGAGGTTAACCACGCGTCGTAAGTAGCATGGTTTCCATCATACTCTCGTGGTCGATTTAGGTTCAGTTCCTTGTGACCCTCCCCAGAGTAAGAGTCGTGTCCCTTTCCTTTCTCCTCGGGACCTCCTCCAGGGCCTATAGGGTCTTTCGGTTTTGAGGGAATGGCGAAGTCCACTTTGCTCTTGAATTGGTCGCGGTACCAGTCCACCAGCGCGGTGACGGGTACGTCCGCCTGACCAGCAAATGGTTCGTCCATTTCGATATCTTGATATGCGGGGTGGATTTCTTGATGAGAATCCAGAAAATCGCCTCCCAACGACGAAGACTCTTCTTCTTCTCGTTTAGGCGAGATTTGCGGTTCTTGTTCCGCAGGTAGGGGTGTTCCCAATCCTAAGGCAGTCGTAAAGACTCCGTAAGGATTCTCCAGGAACGAAGGGGTGCCTCTCTGAGTAGCGCCGCTAGCCTTTCGAGTAAGAGCTACGGCTTCCGCTACCGGTGAGGTGTGTTTCGGGGAATGGGGAGACGCCTCCGCGGCGTAAGGGTGGAATCGGGATGAAGAAGTGGAAGGTTCGCGTCGAAGAGGTAGGGCAGATGTTTCGGAGGGTCGCTCCTTCTGCTTGTCTTTCTTCTTGGGAACCGGGGGTCGGAATTTAGAAGTGGTCGATCCTGATACAGAGGGTGGTCTCTGAGGATCGGGGGAGTTGTCGCCTAGGTGTGAAGACACTTTGGTGACAGGAGGTGGATGATGATTGGGGTAGGTTGGACAACGGCTGGGGTAATGCCCACAGGTGTTCCGAGTGTCCGATAAAGAAACCTTCTAGAGGGCCAGCGGGACCACCGCAAGGATGTTCCTCGTAGAAGGGGAAGAGAGTAGTCGATCGATGCTACCTCTTCAGGGTAGGAGAACTCGAGACTTCGCTAGGGACGATTGTCGACCTAGGAAGACTTCGACAAGGCAGTCGAAGTTCTCGAGAGTTGCGTTAACGTCGCTAGACGGAAAGCTTTTTAGCTTTTGTTACGCGCAGGGAATCTCACCAGCCGAGTCGACTAGTGTTGGCGACGAGGCAAGTGAATGCGTCGTTGCTCTTGCGATTCGCCCGGGTTGACCTCGGAGGCTTAATAGTTTTACCCTCCCTATGGCCAAGCTCGCAGTTCTGAAGGTAGCGGTTATCAGAGAAAGTAGCCTGGTTGCAAGGTAGCTAAAAAGCTAAGGAATACATCCATGTCCCTACGGGTATATATACACCTCGAGATTGTTTGGTGTCGTATGCGCATTCGCGCAACGACACGTCCTAATCAGAGGGGATGACTCGAGATGAGTCGGAGGGCATAGGGTATTCCCTAGGAAAGGAAACGAGTCCAAGAAAGGGGATATAGCTTCGCGCTCGTGAGAGAGACGCGTCGCGCGTATCCCATTGTAATCTAAAAAGGGAAAGTGACTCGACGCGGAGAATATGAAATGATAGGCGTCGAGGCAATTCGATCGGAGAAGACCGATCGAGGGAAGGGGAAGCCGTATAAGGGAACGGCGTATCGTAGAGAGTCTAAAAGGGGAACATAATTGAGTAAGCGTCGAATGACGCGTCTCATGTACAAGGGAAAAGGGAAAGAAAACGAGAAAGGGGAAAAGGAGAGTCCGCACGCGTGAAGGAGACCTCGTCGGTTAGGCGAAAATATGATATGGCGTATCACACACTGGTTCAGTTTTGTCAGTTGGGTTCTCCCCTTATGGTAAGAGGATAGTGTCAGGCTCTTATGACCAGACAGTGAGGATTTGGGATGCTGAGAGAGGGGTACAGATAGGAGGTGCTCTTGAGGGTCACACTGGTTGGGTCTCATCAGTTGTGTTCTCCCCTGATGGTAAGAGGATAGTGTCAGGCTCTTATGACCAGACCGTGAGGATCTGGGATGCTGAGAGAGGGGTGCAAATAGGAGGTGCTCTTGAGGGGCATACTGGTTCAGTCTTCTCAGTTAGGTTCTCCCCTGACAGCAAGAAGATAGTGTCAGGCTCTTATGACCAGACAGTGAGGATCTGGGATGCTGAGAGAGGGATGCAGATAGGAGATGCTCTTGAGGGGCACACTGGTTCAGTCTTCTCAGTTGGGTTCTCCCCTGATGGCCAGAGGATTGTGTCAGGCTCTTATGACCAGACAATGAGGATCTGGGATGCTGAGAGAGGGGTGCAAATAGGTGAGTCTTGTCCACTTGTCATGTTTTCTAACTTCACTGAAATAGCTGGGATGGATCAAGACTCTTCTGTCTGCTTTTCATCAGTACCTTCACAGGCACTGCATGACAGTCAACAACTCCTTGATGGCATCCAGCAGGAAGTTATGAATCAACCAGTTAAGCTTTTCAATGATGGTTGGATTAGGGGTCCAAAAGAGAGATTGTTGCTTTGGATACCTCCAACATTCTGGGGACCATTTTATTCCATGTGGACCACAGTGGTTATTCCCAAAGGTAGGTGTGTGGAGCTTGATATGAGCCAGATGGTTCATGGGGCCCAGTGGCATGAATGTTTTAATCCACTTGTTTAGCTTCAGTGTGACCTTCATAAATCTATATTTTACAATGAATTCAGAGTGCTGAGAGACTTGAAATTATAATTGTGCCATCATCAGGAAAAACCAACAGTGCCATTATTCACTCCTTATCACTATATATTGCTATATTCCACTATTTATCACTAAAGATGCCATAGGGACAACTATGGGATCTATGGCACCCCAACCATCCCCCCTTAAATATAGTGACATATAGACACATATAGACACATATAGCTAAAAAAGAGGATAAATAGCAAAATAGAGCCACAATGTTGTCATCCCAAGCTTGCCATACTTTGCCATTTTTGCTTCTTTTGCTTCTTTTAGTTCACACTTTTTATGAAGGAGACAACAAATTAATTTAGCACAATATCTACAATACATACACATAATTCTACTTGGTAATAAATCAATGTATGACATGGATGGTAAGAGGGGGGGATAGATGGGGGAGGGAGAATGGGCATCAGCATCTGGACTGGAGAAGGGGAGGGGGGAATTACCTTGAAGGAGGGTTGGGTTGGTGGTTGTTGGTGCTAGATGGGAGGAGGGTGAGAGAGGGAGGGCAAGGAAGGGGGGGGCTTACCCACCAGTCATTGCAGATATTGTTGTTCTGGGTGGGCTATTGCTGGCTCTAGGTGGGGGAGTGTCAGTGGGAGAAGGATGACTCATCAGGCATCAGGGATCTTACCTTGTTGTTGGACCAGAGCTCATGTGGTGGAGGGACAGCACTAGGGAGAGGTGGGAGGTGGGGCAGAGGAGATGCAGTTGAGTGTGTGTGCATGCATGGGTGAAAATTTCAACTTCTCACAGTCACATGACCAGTGGCTGCTGCAGCACTTCAAGTCTAAGTGTGAGTCAGCTTCCCAATCATTTCCCACACATTTCCTAGTCACTATATACTAATCTACACAACACTACACTTAATGCACTACACTTTTGGGGGAATAAAAGTGTAGACTACATAACCCTACCATAATTGGTAGTCAAAAATACAAACATTACACTACACTGTCCTAGTAAAATCAATGAAATAAAAGAAATCTTATGATCTGTAACTATTCATTGCACATGGGAAAACATTTAGAGAAACTGGCAATATATAGTTATAATGTTGCTATAGTTCAACACATGTGTTAATTGCACACTATTTCAGTACATGACAAATAATGTGCTGTCAGGACACTACACTACACTTTTGGTAATAAAAATGGAGACTTCACAACACTAATTGTGTTTTGTCTATATCTCTACCATTTTGGCACAGATAGATGAAGTAAGCATACCTCCATGGTCCTCTTGTCAGGTACTACAACTTTCATTATGACAACTTTGAAATTTATTTTTTGAGACATGAATTTATTTTTGTATTTTACAATTTTCTTGTCCACTTTTGGGCATATCAGTGAGGTAAGTATATTCCCATGATCCTGTGACCCAGCCCTACAACTTTCATTATGACATCATGATCTATAGTTAAAATAGTGCTGTAGTTCACTATATATCAAATAGTGATGCACTATTCCAGTCTATAACAAATATTGCACTGTCAGTTTTTCCTGATGATTATCTACTAGGGACAGCCCAAATCCCCACTCATCAGCAAAAATAGTTTTGGTTATGCAGCATTGTACACCCACTACAGAGTGCCACTTGTAACAGGTAGGTCCCCCACTGTATGGTGACTCCCAACTTCTTAATTATTATGTTTGAGACCAAACATATATATCTATATAAACCTGTAAATCATAAACATGGGGTTTTGTTAAGACTAGTTCCCTAAGTCTGGAGGTTGTATATAAGGTCCAGATAGAAACCAGGGGTCAGAGTCATCAAGAGATCATGAGTTGGTACACCACTTGGTAAACCAGTGCTTGCTCAAGTTCCAAGACTAGAGAATGGAGTGTTGAACAATGAGATATGAATATATACGGAGGTATCCAATGTAGACACTGGCAACACATGGCAGTTTGCAAAAGTTCACAGAAAAACCAAGATTCAGTTTCATGCTCCAGAGACTGCTGATAAGGACCCCAGATGCAGCCCTAGATACATTTGGTAGATAGTGTTAGTCATACTTTCTTGTCTCATGCCTGCCAGTTTGCTGGCATTATGTCACAGTCTCAGGCTCTAGAAGACAATGTAACTTGCAAGCTTTTTCTGTTTCACTGACAGTCTATTCAAAGGTCAAGAAAATAGGTGGGCTCAAAGTTGGCACACATGATGTCACTCACACTCACACTTTTGCTCATGACCCCCTCCTTGCTACATCCAAATGCATACTTACATATTATGTAATATGCATTTCTTACAGAGTCATGTACATGAGCATGCTGCTAAAGAGGCTGCTGTCACAGTGCTGCATTTTATAGTGGACACTCAGACTTTCCCCCTCTTTCAGTGCCCAGTACAGACTCTGCTTGCCTCCCCCAGTTGCCTAGCCCAAAATCTGGTTGTGACATAAACTCGATTTAATACAATGCCAGATACAATAGCATGAACATGACTGGAGGTAGTAATGCCTAGCTAGGTAGTATGAGCTAAGGAACCAAGTCAATAAATTATAATCTCCCTTCAGTCAGAGAGGGGGATGTGGAATCAAGCTATAAATAACATAAACAAAATTTCTAATATACTTACATCCTCAAACCAATTCAGGTAACCCTTTTCTGTAAGCATTTAGGCTGAATAGTTTCTCCAAACCATTCAAGCTAAATGCCTCCTAGACCAAGGTCATCCCAGGGACATCTACCCATTTCCCAGGGAAAAGCATGATTCCAGGCCCTGGGATGGCCCAGCCATGATGGGATTTCCCATTGGCCCTTCCCTGAGATTTACATTTAAATAAAATAATTTGGGACATCCCATGATTGCCTTGGGTGTCTGGGGTCCCTTACCCAAAAAGGGCTGCTATATATTGGCATTGGAATTCATGCATCCAAGATAATACAATTATCATGAACAGGCAACATTGTCCCTGCCCTACAACATAGATCTGAATATAGTAGAGTGAAAAGAATTATGCTTTGTCAGTGCTTGTTCAGCATTGTGTGATAGACAGTGTGGTCCATGTCTTGTGACAGTTGAAGCCCAAAGCAAGAAGCACTGCCAGATGACGTATTAGAGTATGATTGGAATGTCTTAACTACCCCATTTCCATTATACCATCCAGGTGGGGGGTGTGCAACTTTGACATCTCAAGAAATAATCATGGTGCTGGAGGTTATCATCAACAATGATTGTGCTGATGTTATTGTGAGAAGGGTATTTAGAGAATGTTATATGTACAAAGAGACTGCCAATGCATGTGAAAACCAGTCACAATCATCACCAGAAAATCTTGAATACCTGATCTCATATTGAAATCAGGGGTTATTAGAAATCAATCTATATGTTAACACTGATCATGAGATTACATGCTGATTTGTCCCCAAGTATTGAGGAAATAACAGACAGACATTCTATGTAGTTTTGAACACATCGAACCAAATATTGAAAGTACAGTACTATAGTAGATAGTGGGTGGGTCACAAAATTGCATACTAACCACTCACCAAATCATGGCAAATGGTGTATCCCTCACCAAGCAGTGGGAAACATGTCTTGGCTTCACTTCTAAATATTATTCTCAGGCCAATTGTCATGAGCATGAGCCTTCCATTGGGTGTGTCCACTACACTGAACATTCAGCTTCCTGACATGGACTCAATTTGGGGCTGACCCATGGCAGCCTAAAGAGTATGGTGGGCCATCCCACCTGAGTCTCTGAAGGTGAATGGGATGCCACATGACAGCTTGAGAGGCAATGATGGGACATCCCTCCTCCCCTTATGACAGTGAAAGGGATGTCCCATCACAGTCCCACAGGCTATGATGGGATGTCCCACCTCCCCTTATGAAAGTGAAAGGGATGTCCCATGGCAGCCTCAGAGGCTACAATGGGACATCCCACCTCCCCTCATTACAGTGAAAGGGATGTCCCATGGCAGCCTCCAAGGCTACAATGGGACATCCCACCTCCCCTCATTACAGTGAAAGGGATGTCCCATGGAAGCCTCACAGGCTGTGATGGGACATCCCACCTCTCCTAACATGACAAAGCTAACCCTTTCCCTAACAAAATTTCTTTGCACACCACACAAGCACATGTGCATCTATTCTCACAAAAGTATGCCCAGATGCTGCTTTCACATAAAGATTGTCACATAAAAATTTCAACCCATATTTAGATGTCAATTGTTGAGATACACTACAAGCATTTCACAGTTTTACTTGAGAAAATGTGCTGAAAGAATTGAAGAAAGTGATATCCTTTTTTGATATGTATTTTCAAAGAGAAAAGGAAAAAATAATATTTTCTTTTCTTTGCATGACTTGCCACAAAACATTGATTGATGGTAATACCCATTTGTGTAGAAGCTAATCAGCACTACCATCAATTCATGTTTTTGCACAGAAAAGACAAAGAAAACAAAATATTATATTTGCATGTTTTCTGAAAACACACCCCAAATAAAAGAGTATCTCTTCTTTCAATTTTTTCAACATATTTCAGCATGAAAACTGTGAAATGCTTGCAGTGATAGATTTCCTATTTCTCTGGACAGGACTGGTCAGTTGGTACCTTGCTGTCCCAGCTGGTCCATTCTGTGCAGTTCTGTCCAGGTGAGGGTTAACATACTTGCAATGTCTTCATCACCATACCAGAGTCTATTGCAAATAATATCAGTTCTGCAGAATTTTCTTGTAAGTGCCCTGCATGCCATGAGAAGGAGGATACAGCCTACTCCAAACCCATGCTATACTTTGTATGTCTACTCTGATATTCTATGCTAGTGCTGATATGCTTGATGTCATTTACACAGACCATGCAGGGAATTGGGTTCCCACATGGAATGAGCCAATGTTTATCAGTAGCAAGTGCAAAAGAGCATCCAAGTCTCAAGTATGTGGGGGACCTATCCTGATCATTCACTTGATTTATATGGGTTGAATGTGAGAGCTGGCATCCCTCATGTCCTTGATATGGTGTTGGAGAAGTGTCACTCAGAGAAAACATTATGCTACTTGGAGGGCATGTTTGATTTTGGCACACATCATAAACTTTGTCTTTGGTGTTCCAAGACTGAGAGCTTTGCAAAGGGATGTCCCATGGAAGCCTGTAAAGCTATGATGGGACATCCCATGCACCCTCATGAAGGGGACAGGGATGTCCCATGGCAGCCTCATAAGCTATGATGGGATATCCCACCTGCCCTTATGAAGGGGAAGGGGATGTCCCATGGAGGCCTCACAAGCTATGATGGGACATCCCACCTGCCCATATGCAGGTGAAAGGGATGTCCTATGGAAGCCTCCCAGGCTATGATGGGATCTCCCCAGGTGGCCTATGAGGCTACAATGGGAAACCCCACCTACCCTTATGAAGGTGTAGGGGATGTCCCATGGCAGCCTCTGAAGCAATGATGGGCCATCCAACCTCCCCTTATGAAGGTGGATGGGATGGCCCATGGCAGCCTATGAGGCTATGAAGGGACATCCCATCATATGTTTTCAGGCAAGTGGGATAGCTAGCCTCTGAGCATTAGTGGTACATCCCTATGCCTCCTTTGGCACCCAGTCAGATGTCCCATTCCAACCTCAGAGGAACCCATGGGACATCCCATCCCCCTCTGCAGGTATTAGCAATGTCCCATTCCAGCTCCAGAAGCACCAGTGCCAATCTTTCCCCTTCATCTCATTCCACCAATTTATGTACATCAAATGAACCTACTGAACTATGGTATGTACATCAGCAAACCACCTTTTTTGGAACAGTGTGACAGCCACTACAGTGTCACACAGTGGTACAGGCCACATTTGCAAATATAATACTGCTTTAAATACAACTTATATAGCTGTATTAATGTCATAAACCAACTGTTAGGCACTAAGAGATCCTAATAATTTTTTTGTACTCTCAAATGCAGTATTTTCAATGTTTTTAGTCACTGTACAGCCAGGGATCCTGCTGTAGCACTGTGGCACCTGTGGGTGGCTGTGGGTGGCTGTACAGTAAGCTACAGTAACTTTGTGGTTTGCTGATGTAGTTCCTCATCACTGTATCCCAGTTCTCAATGTGGAGCCAAGACAATCCCTAAATTCTTGCTTCCACAAGAAGGATAGCCCTGTTAGTCTGGGGAATTTGTAGTAAATTGAAATGCATGTTCATGATGATTTGTATTTGGTATCAGTAATCCCACCACTATACCAATGTGTATTAAAGGGTTATGATAATCCACTTTTTATTTTTTTTTGCACACAGTAAGCATCATTTGGTAAATGTTAAGTGGAAGGATCTGCTTAGCTCACTAGGTAAGTTGGACAGACAAGTGGGTCTGTAAAAGTTAAGCACCAGCTGCAGCCAGCAATAATAGCCTGCCTGGTGGCTGGTCCATCCCACACCATCAACAACTTCACTGTCACCACTGCTAACAACAAGAATAGTGCCCTCACTAGCATAAACTACCCCCACCCCACCACCCAGCCCCACCTACCTCCACTCATACAGCATACATGCCATGTGGCAGTGTACCAGAGTAAATTGATCTATTGTGTTCATAATTCCCCTCCATGAACCATTCCCTCATTTAAATTAGGTTACTATGAGTCTCAGCCATCCAAATTTATTGCATACCCTTAATATATTTGACTACATACTAGTAAGTATTGGTGATTAGTAGCAGGTGGGAGTCCTGTGACTCTACTGTGTATTGATGTGAGGTGGTTGTCCTGGATGACCATATGGTGTGTGGGGATATGGTCACATGACCCTGCATGCATTTAGTACAAGGTGGCCATTCTGGATGCCCAGTCTGGTGCCTGGGGATGTGGTAATGTGATCTGAGTGTGTGAGTGTGTGTGCGAGGATTTGGTTATGTGACCTACTGTGTATTGGTGTGAGGTGGCCATCCTGGATGGCCATGCTGGCACTGAATAGGGATATAATCATGTGACCCAATGGCAGGGCAATCCCAGGGCCACAATCATTTGATATATCTTAGAATATTTTGTACAGATTATGAGTGTAACTATGTACATGACTGTAGGTATTAAGGGCCTGAGGCCAGGCCAAGCCAGGCCATGAAAAATTAAGATTCTTGAGAGATATTGAGCATAGTGAGACTGAAACCAAGGGTCACCTTACAAGGTGTAGGAATATTCCTTGTCACACTGGTAAAGGAGGTCACTGTCAGTAAGTGAGGCAAAAAGACAGCCTGGGCTGTGCAGTTGATAAAAGCCAACCCTTATGAAGACTCAGAAAAATGGTAAAAAGAATGCAATGAACCTGCTAGCTGGTTTCCCAAAATAACAAGACAAAATCTATATTCATGGGGGAAGAAAACAACTAGAAGTAGTCTTCTATGTAGTCCCCATTAAAGTCATCATCATCCTCATACTGCTGTGTGGCACCACCCCTGTTAACCCAGTGCAGCACAGAAGGCTGAGCTATGGGGTAGTAGTCATTCATATAAGGACCATCATGGTAAACATGGTGGTCAGTCCAAGATGGAATGCAATGGTAACATTGATGAGGTGGGGGGAATTGGTTGCAGTGTACAGGTGGTAATGCCTAGAGAGACACCATGTCAAAAGGGAAACTTGCTTATGAAAACTCAACTACTTACATTGTATGGAACATTGGATGTGCTGGGTTTGTGATAGTTTACATAGTCATGACAAGAATCCTACAGCATGTTTTATTAGTGGTGCCCAACAGGAACAAACCAAGCACTCACTTCATGTCACCTAGGGAGAGGTTGCTGAGATGGGCTGGGCTCCCACATGCATGCATGACTTGGAAGCATATCACAATGGCCATCCTGTACAATACTCTGTTAGTCTCATTACCAGACACATAGGGACCAAACCCTACCTGATATCATGGAGCCAGTACAGGAAGGTTGGATGGATCAGGCTCTCGAGTACATGTGCAGCTTGGAATTATGGATGGGTCATGATGTGAATCCCATGCAATGGGGCATATATTCTGCCCTTCATTATCTGGTGCTCCTTGGTGGCCAGCCCACAGAACCTTGTGGACATTAATTAATGCCAGAAACTAAGTGAAGAATAAATGTTACCTGAGGAGCAATGGTATCATCATTAGACTCCTCTATGTGGGGTCGCTTGCATGAGGGAAAAGGGAGTGGTCACTGTCAATGGACCTCAGAGTCTTGCTGCTGGCAATCCCTTTCTTGACAAGATTTCTGCCATTCAGGGTCATCAGATATCTTTTGCAAGATAGTCCCATCAGCAGCCTTGACAAGTGGAACTTTGCCCTTCAAAGGGTTTGCATCCGAAGTGTTGATGATGTCTGCAGAGAAATTGAGTGTCCAGTGGGATAAATATAATAAGAGTACCTTGGTTCCAACATTTGATCTCAATTTCCAGCACATCATCTATATCATCCTGTTCTTCCTCATCATCAGTCTGTCTGTCATACATTGGGCCCAGCTTTCTCTGGAGGTAAGGAACTACAAGCTGATGAAGAGGACCAGCTTTGAGTTTCTTGTAGTCAAAACCAGGACCTGGAGGAGATACACCCTGGGGCCAGTTGATGACAGTAAGGTGGTGCTTGCACAAGAACTCAAGGAGCCAGTGCCAAGCAACTTTCTGAGTTAGGATCACTAACTTTGATTCCCTGTGTCACTGAGACAATACATTTACAATGAACTCACATAGAGCACAAGAATTACTTACTGCAGAGATCCCTCAGGGCAGCCAATAGCTTCTCCTTCATCATGTTTCTGAATACTCTGCAGTTGCGATCTCTTGGGGTCTCCTTTACATGACAATGTAATTCCAGCATGGTACCCAAGTCCCCATTGGAAGTGGTGCCAACCAACCCAGCCTCTATACCATCACTGTTCCTTAGACACCTACAAATTACAATGAGGGTTGGGCAAAACATGCATAATAAGTATCACTTACTTGAAAATTGCAGTATACTTATCCAGGAGTGCATGGACATCAATGCCATTGTCATTGATGAAATCTCTTATCCCCTCAGAACCACCAAATATACCAGAGGTTTAACATCCTGCAGGGTCCTGTCCAACATACATCACCATGCCAACTATCTCACCATCCTTGGGGTTGGACCATGCCTCAGCCCATTGAAAGGTAAGATTCAATACCTGATCACTTGTGACCACATACCAATCCAGAGAACTGTGTCTTCACATTGTCCACTCTGGCTGCAATGGACTTGATGGACTGGTTAGCTGGTAACACAGATGAGCTCTTGCTCCACTCATAAACATCCTTTAATTTTTCCCTCCTTGCCATGAGATCATCCTTTGGGATATCTTTCATAAGAGGACTGTATTCTTTTGTAATCAGATTGTTGACTGCATTTCTATCAGCTGGTAAGGATGTTAGAATGAGAAAATAGGTCAGGGAAGGAAAACCATACTGCCATCCAGTTTGGGCTGCATGGCCCAATACCACAAATGGAAGAGATTGGCATCGTTAAGTTTGGTATGAGAGGGCTTAACACTGAACCCCACTGTGATGAGTATATCACATGCAAAGCACCCATGCCATCATCCAAGTTCTTCTGCCCTTGTCTTGACATCCTTGGAAAATGCATGAATTTCTTCCAGCACTGCTTTGGATAGGTTTCCCAGCTTCTTGATGTTGGAGTGTGAGGTTTTGCAATCACTGAAGTCTGACATGTCAACATCATCGACACCTAGAGCCTTACCTTTACACTTCTTTTGAAGTCCAGGATACATCTGGCAGCCTTGGCGAAGGGAAGGGACAGTTTCCTCTATAACAGGGCTGGAGCCATCAGACTCATCTGCTGGTGGCAAGGATGGGGGAAGCAGTGACTGCTAACCAGAAACTGTGGGAGCATTGGGAGCATGTGTATCAACACCATCTAGGAATGATATGTCAAGAAGTATATGCATATTTAGATTTTAACAAAAGAAGGTTGATGCAATTCATTGTCTACACAATAACCAAGAGAATGGGGGGAGTGACAGAGAACTTAGTCACAAGTGTCCAAAGCACCTAGCTTTGAGCCATAGGTAAGCACCAAGCTTGCCATCTTCTGACAGGAGGGGGCACCCAACCCTGAAATCAAAATGAATGAGAAATATCTGGAGGAAATGTGAGAAGAAGGGGAACAGAAGGAGAAAACCTACCATCATAGTCGCTCAAGCTATCCTCACCCTCCTCATCAATTAAACTGTCCTCACCCTTGTTGTAATTGGAGCTCCTGTCATCCTTGCTAGTGGAATTCAACTCATTCTCATTGCTACCAGACTCCAGTACATCCTTGCTATTTGGTGATTTATCTTCCATTTCAGCATCCTCATCATGGATTTGGGCTTCCTGAGGTGGGGAGCAGGAAGGGAGGATTGGGGTGTTAACATTCCCTTGTCATTAGAACCAACAGATTCAGTGACACCACATGTGTTTTCCATGTTGAAGCCTGGGCATGTTGTGAAGGAAGAATACTATGATTGTGAAGAACATGAGTATGCAACTCAGTAACAGCATTGGTTAAAGGCTTGGATGTACTAGCAGCTTGGGGCATGGATGTAAGAACATGCAGAAAATTTGGGTGAGGATGCAAAAAATGTCAAGAGTAGTATTTAAGGTCAAGACATGTTCAGCCAAGCCACACCAGATGGAGAAAAAAGCATTTCTAGAACTGAATGAGCTCTTAATATGGCTTGGTCAAGGATATATAAAACAGATGTGACATAAGGACTGCAGGAAGGAAAGGGAATACAGAAAAGAAGCTGGAAATAATGCATAGCGAGGATGACACACTGAGCAAATACAAGTTGGGCTCACATGCCAAAAAAAAACCTCAGTGGTTTGAAGTAAAGTCAGTGTGGCAATGGCTCATTCCAAAATTGAAATAGGAGACATGGGCAATGGCCAGAAAATATGTGTTAAGTATGACACAATGATTAGAGCAGACTATGCACTGGACTGAATTGTATGTTTGAAAGAAGTCTCCAGGCTTCTTTGAAAGGACTGTCAGAGCGAGTGCTATGCCAGATTTGGTATACTGAGTCCCTTCTGCATGATTGACAAGTGGATAGCAAACAGAAAGAAGGAAGAAGTGGTGGAACAATAGGCTGGGAGCGTGATGGACTTTGAATGCACTACACAAGGGTCGAGCTTCACTGATGTCTGCACAGCTGACCATCAGATGCCAAGACCATCCCTCAAGGCTCCAAGCCCTCAATGGCTGTCAAGAGCACCAAGCTCCCAACCTCTTCTACAGCAATGCCCCAAGCATTTTGGTAGTAGAAAAGCATTCAGAATTCCTATCAATGCAACAGGACATAAACCAGCCCAAGGCTCATGGTTGCTATGTACTGGGCAAAAACTGAGTGCTCGAAAGAAGTGCCTAAGTTCCCAAGGGCTGTTAGAGTAAATGTAGCAAATAGAGGGCTGTCTACATCATTGACAATCAGATCCAGTGAATAACCAACAGATGGAACAATGGAGAGGTGGTGTGGTGGGTCTGGAGAACAATGGATTTTGAATGTGCTATACACCTGCAAGCCATTAAGAGGAGCTATTACCAAAATGAATCTCTGGGACTGAAACACAAGGGCTGACCTTTGCTGCTGTCCATGCAAGTGACCATTGGATGTACAAAGTATCCCTGAAGGCTCCAAGCCTCCAAGGGCTGTCAAGGGCCCCAAGCCCCTGACATTTTGAACAGAAACACTCCAAGCATTCTGGTACTAGAAAAAACCTGGAAATTGAGGACTGTTGCTGCCATGCCAATCAGTAATATGTGAACCAATGAAGGCTCACCAGTTGTCATGCTCACCCACATGGGGCCATTGCTAAGTTATGTTTCAACCACATGCTTAACTTGTTTTACAGAGGTACAAACTCAATACCCAATATTTTGTTACATAATAGGAGGCACAAAATATTGTTATTTACATATGTTTATATTATATGTACCTCAACCTCACACATAAGTATAATACTTGGATGCCATCTCCTACAGTGTGGGGTTGATGCCAGACAATGTAATTAATTATGAATAACAAATATAATCATACTTCATTTTTTACATGGATATCATGAAAAAAACTGTGGTGGGTGTATGCAAACACTTGTCTGCTAGACACAGAGCCCTTGCCTCACAATCTGGGTGTCCATGGATGAGAATGGTGGGATCTGATGAGTCAGGTGGCATTAGATGTATTGACACTGGTGGAGCAGGAAAGTCCGAGAAAATGGGGGTTGAGGGGGATGGGGCAGCAGGTGAGCACTCTTTGTGGGATAGTGACATTGACACATCTGGACTCAATGGATTTGATCCTGCCATGGGGAATGTAGGTTGCAAGCCTGCAGGTCAAGTAATTTGCCATATGTTCACTCAGCAATATCACATGGGAATCCACTCACCTGTGTGCCAAGATCTTAAAAACAATACCCTAGTGAGCATTTCAGCATCTGATGCATTCAGTTCAAGGTTTGTAATCAGGGTAATTAGAGCATCTTGTACAGAATGCATTAGTCTTCAGGCAATATCAGAAGTACATGTACTGAGGTTAGTTGGGCTAATGTCAACTCTGGTGTTGGGTGAAGTTTGTATGAGCATGGTGGGACATGGAATGGGAAGGAAAGCTGGATAGGTAACATGGTCACAATGCAGAGAGTTCTAAGTATGGCAGTGGATCTCCAGCAGAAGCCTAAGGTGTGCTTCTTTCCCATTCAGCAATAGCCATTGTGGTACCATAGGTTTGATCATGGTAAGCTGTGCACCTAGCCATGATGTAACTCTGCACTTCATAAGACCTAGAGATAGTACCAGAAAGTGATCGATAAGATTGTACTGAAAGCTTTACATGTACCTGTAGTTGACCTCATCACCACTCATCATGAAGCATGCTTGAAATGATGCTAAGTAGCAAGGAATTGTTAGGTGAGAACTTAGGCAACTGACCACAACAGAGTAGAGGAATGAACTAACCATTTATTTGACAGTAACAGAGAACTTGAAAGCAATAATCAGATTGACACTAGGGCTGCCCTTAAAGGTAACAGGACATCAAGCCTGACACTGCAGGGAATGCATCAAGCAATCATTTGGAATGAAGATGTGGAAGAGGCTAGTAGTTTATATGTGACTCACCACAAGTGTGCATAGCTGGTTAGCATACAGTATTATGGCAGAGAGGCAGGAACAAAAAGAGTGTATAGCAGCCTGACAGAACAATGGGTTGGGGAACAAATGGTGGAGAGGATGATTGGCTTTGAAGGCTCTGAACCTTTGAACAGAATTGTTGCTAAAACAAATCCTCCAAACTGAAAGATGAAGGGTGATTGTCATCCATGCAATTGACCATGGGATCCAACATGCATGTGAGAACAGCTCTTGAAGGCTCCAAGCCTTCAAGCATCAAGAGCACCAAGCTCCTGACACATGGGATGAATGCACCAAATGTTCTGTAAGTGTGTGGGATAGAGCATAAGGGAGCAAAGTGAACATACAACTACCAGATGGCAGAGCATATATGGAGTGGAGGAATGGAAGGTGGAGGGAATTATTGACTTCCAAAGCACCGAGCCTTTGAATAGGGATGATGCTTAGTAAAGTGAATCCTTGGCACTGAAAGATTAAAGGAGATCTTCACAGTCACTGTGCAATCAAACATGACATCCATCTGAATGAGCATAAAAGGCACCAAGCCCTTAACACATGGGAGGAACACACCAAACATTCTCTTACTGTATTATCCTGTGAACTGGCAGTGTTGTACAGTGAAGGAGAAGAGAATTGCATCGTTGTAGCTATCTATAGCATAAATTGTCATCTTGTTTTGTCTGTGACAAATGACTCGGGATCCATTGGACTTTGTATTAGCCTTCAGTACTGGTCATAACAGAGCATGTCATTTGTGCACAAGTCATTTATTACTCTTCTACTTGCAACACAAGCCACTCGTTATATATAATGCGATGTCAAGGTACATAGAGTTCTATTCTGACTAGTTAATTCACATAAGCAAATAGTGGAAGGTGTATGATGGCAGTTGTGCTGTAGCACAAGACTCCCGAAAGCGAGTCATGGGAACCTTGCCAGTCCTGGAGTAGTTTGTTCAGATCCCCCAGATCTATCAACAGATATGGATCCAAATTTTCAGAACAAGTATGAGACATGATATAGAACATGAAAAAATCTCCTGATTGTCAGGTTATCAGGAGATTTAGTTGTAATGTTTCAAACTTTATGTGGGTGCAGGTATAGGGGGTATCATGCTCTAATGAGTTATGTCATGTGTTTGGCTTTTGCATGCATCAATTCTCCCACTGCTTGTGTACAACCTACTCATACAACAGCATCATTTTGAAGCCAAGTCCTTTTTTGAATGTAAGTCTTTTCCCCATTACTATGTTTTTTATATGAGCTGGTCAACTACCTCTGTGAATGTTTGGAGCATTTGTCCACTGGTCATCAGGGTTTGGTGCTCTGCAAGTTCTCGATAGGCTTGGGGCCTGTCAAGAATTACCCTGGTGATTTCTGATGCTGCACAGACCAGTCCCCTCCTAGAGGCCTTTCTTCATCACAATCTGGGCATTAGTAACTCACTTCACATGTTCAGTCCCACACACCAATCCTCTTGTGTCTCACTGAAAAGTTCTTTTGAAAGTAAGTTTTTCATTTTGTTTCACCATTACTTCTCTTTGATATCTGGTCAATTTTGTACTATGATCATGGAGCCAAACATTTGGAGTGTTTGCCTATCCAGTGCTCGAGGGGTTTGGTGCCTCATGAGTTTGCAATAGGCTTGGGGCCTATCGAAAGCACCCTTCTGATCTGTTGCACTGGCCAAGATCCTTCCAGGGACCTTTTCTTTACTGTGACTTGACTTGACTTCCACCTTGTTCACTTATTCTCCTTATACATCCTTCTCCAATTTAAGTAAGTACTAATGCACTTCCTGTTATTTCCAAGATGAACTTGGCTCTTCTGCATGCTTATGAGTTAACACTGCATAATTGTCCTGGTGATGGTGCATTCTTGCATTCCCTGACATAGCTCAAACCTAATCATTCTTATTTTCAGGGAGTTGGGGTGCCTTTGATGCACATGTCCTCACTAAGTTCAATGACCACTGGATCACATCACCCAATGTTGACTATGTTCCTCAACCCTTCATCTTCGAGGAGGCAAGAGTGGAGCCTCTATGCGATGGCCAGTTTGGCCATATTGATTGTTTTCAGTGGCTGCAACTGCATGCAGAATGTTATGTATGGAGTGTGTGTATCCCTCAGAAATCAGCTTATGGAGATGACTTAACATGGAAGTGGCTTTGATGGAATGTTACCCAGTTGGTGGAGGATTTCATCCTGGAGGGAGGGTCAGCTTTCAAGGTTGGCAGAATTCATGTGGACAAGTGGAAGATGTTTGATGCTATATATAATTGACTGGATGAATGGGCACAGGATTGGATGAAGAAGTACCCCCACTATGATGGACCCCTGAGGGTTGATGGTTGGTTGTGGTCATGTTGACAATGTCTCCTATGTCTGAAGGTGCATTTTTTTTTCTGGTTTGGATTTCATTGATTAAAATATTCACTAGCACCTTCCATTCATATTCCAGGACACAGTGATATTGGTTGCTTTTTGCCAATGCCTCTGCCTAGACATCTTCATCATGCTAGAGTACCTGCAGATGGCACTCATCCCCACTGAGGGAGCCTTTATTGATGCATTCAACCACTGGATGGGGGCCTTTACAATGGATCCCAAGGAGTGCCAGCTCCTTTTTGAGGCACGTGTGCCCATCTGGCTGGTCTGGAAGCCAAATCATGTCCCTGCCGATATGAAAGTTTTGAAGGAAGGTGAGGTTACATACCCAGTAGACATAATCATGGACCCTGAGGATTTTGATGTTGGCCAAGTACTGAAATGGAAGGGTGGCTGGTGCTACCCTGGCCAATCATGCCACTTCACACTCAGGAGGGCCCTATGATTGGTCTGGAGCAATTTGCATGCCCCTGGCCTGAAGTGAATACACAAAGCAGCAGTAGCAGTGCTACACCCTCAATGCTGACAACCACTGGTCCCACAGCCACAATGCTGCAAGTTCCAGCAGTGCCAATTCAAACATGGGAGCTGTCAGGGCAGGCAGGGCCAAACAGTGCACACAACCATGTAGGTATTCTATACATACTTTTCACCATGTTTAACCTTCTGGTCAGATCCTCCTGCAGCATCGAGGCCAGGAGCCAAGCCATCAATTACTCCAAATCCACAACTGTGGGAGGATCTCGATGATCCCACCATTCCTCCTCCCCTGTCTGCATGGCATGCTGCTCTCAAGGAAGTCAATAAAGATGTAAAAAGGGTTCATCCCAATGTAGCAAAGATAACATACTTTTTCCCCCACCCAGCTCTGTTTGTGAGGGGCAAATCCCCCAATCACAGGCTGAGGTATTTGAGGAACTGTTTAGTCTCTCGAGTGGGTTGGATCACCCATCTATCTGCTGCAGATCCATCTCCTGTTACCTGTTGTTCCTGGTGGGATTTCCTCAACACGATTCCCACACAAATTTCGACTACATTTTATGGTGACTGACTACATGAAGCCACCACTATCTTTGGTCCAGAGCTTATCAGGCTCCAACATGACATTCCCAGCCATGTGCAATTCTGGGATGTTTCAGTTTCCATTGCAGACCTTGCCCACATTGATCAATTGATGAAAAGCAAGGTTTTATGGGATCTCTATGAGCATAACTTCCAGTTCAAGTTGGTTGCTCTCAGCCATGTGTTAGTGCCTGGTTTGTCATCAGATGAGCAGTCAGAGTGGCTTGATTGCATCTGTCAGGTACATTAGTATTTCACCTCTCTAGGAACATTCTTACCAAATCTTCTATGCAGCTTTTCCCCAGTGATTCGGAGCTTACCATGTGCACTGAACCTTTCCCAAGTCAGAATCAAGGCCTTGCATCATCTGACCCTCGATCAAAATTTGAACACATGGAGAAGTTCTGGAAATTACTTGTATCATGGCCTGGGTTCCCCATGGACTTGATGGAGTCTCTTCTGCCATTGGCATCATTGATGTGTGTCTGGGCAGTAGAAAGGAAATTGGCAATATTTTATGTACAGTCATTTTTCAATAATTTTGGTCACCTGCCCATCCTCCCCTGCCTTATCCCAGCTCTGCATGCTTATGGCCCAGATGGCCATTAACTTCCATACTATCTCCAGATTCATCTCTATTCCACATATCTTCACATGAAAATAATCTGTGTAATACACCTCAATGTCACAATTTGTCCATTCTACATTTCTTGCTTCATTGCTCACTGTGTGCAAAGGTCAGCTTGGTGCTCTATATGATTAACTATTGGAGGCGTGCTAGTGGCATCTTGGCATTGCTTCCTACAGACCAGGATTTGGGATCCTGGTCACTGTCCTGAAACTCGGTGTCACAGGATTGTCATTCACCCACTGACTTGCATGGATAGTTTAGGCTCTGATCAAATTTCACAGATGTCCTTTCATTGGCTGAAACAGTTTACAAGATGTGGTCTCTCTGTACTGGTTACAGGCCAGACCAACCAGAATTCTGATGCAGTTTGCTTGGATGATACTGCAGCCCTTATCAACCATCAAACCATCGAACCTCCCCACTGTGCTCCTGGGATGGCAAACCTTTACCTTCCTGTTGAGTGCTTGCCTACCTTACCTGGCCATCACACTTTTACCCAGCATCCTCATCTTGCTTCTGACTCACATGTCTGTGGCTCTGCTTTGAGTATGACTCTCCCTTTGGGGGCTTCTGCACACAATGAAGAGCCTTCTGATGACCATGCTGTTGATTGCCTAATGGATGGGCTACATGTCAGCCAAGACCCATTCTCATCACTGTCTAAGAACTCTTGCAAAAAAATGAGGCAGTGGCAGCACTGGTCACATGATGTCATCCCTTCCCTTGTTCAGCCATACCTCTCATATCAACAACTCTCCAACTGCTTCTGGAACCCTGTGGCCTATGAGCTGCCAAAGTGTAATTGTTGACTGTCACAAAAGCTGAGAGTCATTTGCATGGATTTCAATGGTGAGATTTGGGTTGTTCAATGCCACTTTCCTCTGCTTAAGCACATTGTTTGCAACAGGACTGCAACATGCTGATCTCACAGTTTGTCCATGTGCACCTGCTGCCCTTCAGCTTCTTTGGATGGGCTATTTCCCCAGTGCACCACTTGGGCCAACCCTTGCTGTTAGCCTACAGCTTCTAAGTCTTGTCAGACAACTCTTTATGTGGATGCCTCCAAACACCACAGCATGGTGTGAGTCCTTCGAAGCATACCTTGCAGGGATGGGTTATAAGGTGGACACAAAGGTATGAACCTCAAGTTCCATTTTGTCCTTCCAATATTTCTTGCTTGTGGAACATGTATTACTGCTAGGAATGACTGTAACCCAGAAGACTGTTCTATGTAGTAGACTAGTATGTTCTTGAATGACTGCATAGATTATGGTGGATTGTGTGTGTGACTTGTTCTGTCTTTGGATTACATAGCACTATACTGATGGGGTAGGATGTTTGTTGGTTTTCTTTTGGATGTGTTATCTTGGATATTCTTGTCTGTTAAAGATGATTTTGCTAATGTCACTTGCAGGAAGGTATATGAAGGAGATTTAGTAATGCATACCACTGGTATTGTATACTAGAAATATCCATTGATGAACATGTCCAACAACAGTTGCAAAAATATGCAAGTCCACCATCAGATATTTCTCTTGCATTCCCATCACCCTCCCATCATTCCTCAGATGGTGATGTCTTCAGCTCAAAGATAAGGCCTTCAGAGTACCTATGCCAGCACTGCCCATTGTGCTTTGGTGTCAGAGCAATAACAGTGAACATAGGTGTGTTGCTTTGTGGTTATAACTTAAACAGTTGCTAAATTGCCTTGTTTTAGCTCTTCTGATGTTGATGCAATTGTTTGCATTGATGCTTGTTTTACTCAGAAGCGAAGAAATGTACAGCCAGATGATCCAATAAACCCTACAACTACAGTTTTTCTTTCACAAGAAGATATTTATGCCATGGAATGTGAGGTGGATGAGTTGCAAAAGTCAAAATCTTCACTCCAAAGGAGGAGTGGCCAGGCTTTGAAAAGAAATCATATTGGGGATGAGGATGATGTATTTGAGGAGGGAATGTGGATAGCAACATGAGTACTGAAGGGTTGTAATGACTCCTTCACTGCAGCTGATGAAAGGCATCAGAAGGTGAGCTTGATCATTTATTCTGACTCCATTGTCCTGATAGTTGTATAGGCAAGTACCCAGTTCTTCTCAGATACTGGTGTCATGGCCCTACTCTGTCATCATGATCATGTTATTCACCTTGCAAACATGACTTCACCTGGAGAGAAGCAACATTGTGCACTTGCTCTCATTAAATCACTTTTTGGTCACCTCCCCAGTAATTTCCATATTGGGTTGCTATATGACATAGGATGTCAGCTGGAACAGAGCTGCAGAAAGTGGGGCTTCCTCAAGTCATTTTTGCCTCATATTTCCTTTGCCATTTCAGTATTTCATGCCTTTGGTCATCAGTGGGCATGCCAGCTTGTCTATCACCCTTGGAAATGAGAAGGATTTGGGCTTTCTGATGGGGAGGGTTGTGAGCATTTTTGGAGTTCAATCAAAGGTCTGATACCATCTCTGCATATGTCTGGGGTATGTGTACAGCTTCCCCCATGTGTTGCAGGCTAACATTATATTTAGTATCATCAATGCCTCTTTGTCATTGACTTCCAGGTGCACTACCTTGACAAGAAGAGCCTCACTGGGCTTGGCCAATGGCTTTTGCACTGTTGGAGTCACTGTCAAGAAAAGAAAGCTACTGCAATCCAAGGCCTTAGGAGATGTGGAGTTGATATCCCAACTCTTCAAGCTGCATGGGATGCCCAAGTGGCTGCACAGACAAAGCCATCCCCTCATAAGCTGCTTGTATCAATAATATTTCTTACTCACTTAAAGTCAGGTCACAACTCAAAAGCTGTAGAGAATATAATATTACAGATCATGGAAACTCAGAAGTCATTGGAGAGATATGAGGCCAGATTTAGTCAAGCTTGCCAGTAGCTACAACAACCTATGTCTGCAGATGGTAGGCCTCATACATAAGGGAAAGGCTCCTCAAGGGTCTATAGCACCACTGCTCATTCCCAGGGATGCTTTATTCAAACTGGATGTGGATGATGATATTTGGCAGGATGTTGGTCTTGGGGATGATTCAGATGGGTTGTTACCTCCATGGTTAGCTGATGAAAAGGTACAGTCAGGGATCAGATCACTCCTTGAGCTGAGGAGATGTGAGGAGGAGGAAAGGCATTTGTGTAAGGAAAAAAAAGCTTTGGTGCTGTGGTTCTCTGAAGAGTGGGGTTGCATGCAGAAGGCTAGGGAGGTTGCAGGTGAGCAGGACTTGTCTTGGGCAACATCATAGCTAACACCAAATGCAGATGATGATCTTGCATATGAAATTGAGTGCAGAGCATCTACACTGGCAGGGGTTTGTCTCATGTGGCAGAGGCAACTAAGGGACTTTCCTGAGACTGTCAATGAGGACTAGGGTCCAAGTGATGAAGAGCTGCACAACATAGCACAGGTCCCTCATTTCATGTGTGTTGATGAAGATGATGGGGAGAGGTGGGATGAAATTGAGTCAGAGTGTGAGGGGGAGGATGATGGAGTGCTGGATGATGAGTTATTATGTGTTGCTGAAGAATTTGCCCTAGCAGATGAATATCACCAACACAGTGATATGGCATTGACAGAATGCTTTTGGGGAGATGAATTGGGAGATGATCTATTGGATATGGATCCACCATCATCTCCAAGTAAAAGAGTCCATAGATGATAATATCATAGGTGATATGTAGTGATGTATGTGATGCATTGAAATGAAGAATTTGTGTCATAGTATTTTGCACATTCATGAGGGTAGGTGAGATGTCCAATCATGGCATTTGAGGTGTGCATGTGACATCCCCCCTTTCACCTGGAATGCTGTGATGGGACATTCCTATCACCTGCATAATTGCAGCTGGGATAGCCCATCCTAGCTTCTGGGATGGGATGGGATGATTAAGCTATCCCTGTATGTATAGGGAAGGCCCTGTTGCCTCATGGTGGTGAGTAGCCATGATAGGGTGTTGACTGTGGGTTTTGTCAAGCCATTGGGGAGAAGGTTAAGCAGGGAAATGGGGGGGTCCAGGGTGAGGGGGGCACTGATGGTGCCCTCCTGTTCAGAGGATTCAGATGGGGAATTTCTGTGGCAACTGCAGCATGCCTTGTGAGATGTGATGTAATTGATAAATCTTTCCCTCAATTCAGAGATCTCCTGTCAGAGTTTAGATAGCTCAGATTCTAGAGCATTCTCTGGTGAAGGGGAGGCCTGAGGAGGGGCTGAGCAAATGGTGGTGGGTGGGTTGGAGGGGGGGCAGGCAGGCCACTTGGGTGCTGTAATTTCTTTCATTTGGCCTTGAAGATGAACATACAAGTTGTTCTGTTAAAGCCTTAGCCACCCAGTTTTCACCCTACCAGACTCTCCATCAATGGCAATGGGGTTGAGATGGGCTTTGAACAAATGGAAGACTGCTACTATCCAATGGATAGCTTTGGGTGCTGTCTTATTGCAGGTGATAGGGATGGTTGGGACCTGGAAGGAGCGACCCTTGTTGGGGCCATCCTTGGTTACCCAGGTCCAAGTTGGAGGGTGAGAGGCAAGATGTTTGAGGACAAATCTTGGAGCTGATGGTGGGGAGAACCAGGCCTTGAAGGAGCCCTTGGGGAATGAGTGGTAGCATTTTCCTACATCCAATTGTTTTATTGAGCATGGATCAGCTGTCAAGAAAACATGTTTCAGGGGGATGGTGGTGGTAGCAGTTCAAGAGACATTCCCTTGTGTTTACCAACAGGTTGTGAGCCCTAGCTTGCTGCTATAAACAAGACCTCTATCAAATTAATGCTATCTAAATAAAAACTTCATGTCACTATGTCAGGGAGCACTGAAGACTTTGTCAACATCACAATACATGCAAACAATAATAATGGTATGGAACCTAGGCACTATCTCTTCATACAAAGTAGATATGCTTAAAGACAATAATTGGCACACATGGCAAATTCAAATGCAGAAATTCCTATGTTTGCACAAAGTCTTTAAGTATGCCAAGGAGAGCTGCCTGAAGCCAGAGGATGACTCTAGCAATAGTGCTGAGATTGCAGCATGGGAAGAAGAAGATCTTATTACACAAACCCTCATATTAACTAATATTGATGACCAACAGATAGACAACATTATGCATGCTGGCACAGTGGCACAAATGTGGGAAAATCTAAAGATGGCTCATCAGACATGTGGCATTCAGACCACTCTCATAGCAAAGAGAGAACTATTGAATGCTAAGTGTCCCAATGGGGATAATATCATGGTGCACATTAATAAACTCAAATGGATGCAGAATGACCTATCAGCCATGGGGAAACTGGTCCTGGATGACAAGTTTAAAGATATTCAATTATTAAACATGCTGGAGTCCTGGACAACATTTACCACATCAGGAAAAACCAACAGTGCCATTTATCACTATTTATTGCATTTTATCACTATTTATTGCATTTTATCACTATTTATTGCATTTTATCACTATTTAGCACTGCAGATGCAACAGTGGTAACTATTGTGCTTATGGCACCACCACCATCCCCCCTTATCTATATTGACATATAGACACTAATATTCAAAACTTGCCAGAAATAGTGCAATAGTGCAATAAAGATAGTGCAATTATGACCCACAATGTGGTTATGCCACTCATGCTTTATATGCTCTTAAAGCCATATTAGTGAAAAATAGGTATTAGGACATCCTTAGTTTCTCATTGCTGTTTCTCAGTGAATAAATGTCACAAATGGCAATAAAATTGGTACAACAGAACTATGCTGACATTAATGCAACATGAGGCACTAGTTGACACAGACAGTTAAACAATGTGACATGATTCAAGCTATGGCACCCTCAAGCTCCATTTTGCCAGCTTCTTCCAGCCCAGAGAAGTCAAACACTGGTGGAGACACCTTCTGCACTGGGTGAACCATGCAGAAGGAAGTCATCATCAACTAGTTCATGATACAGCAATGCCTCACATTACCCCATGCCTTGCTGAATGCTTTCTTGTACCATTTGGAGGTATGTGGGAACTCCTCATCTTGAATTCTGCCAGCATCTTCATGTAATGGTTCCATCTGGTATATGATATGGTTGTAATTTACACCCAATCATCACAGAGTAATTGCTCACCTCCTGTGATAGACATTTTCATTGAAGTCTATCATACCCCCTGAGAATAAGCCAGTGAGAACACATTCAACCTGAGAGCCACCATTAGTAGTAGCACACCATTTGATGTAAAGTATAGCTTCCAAATGAATGACATACAGCTGTAGCTATGAGGCCAACATGGTAGCCAGAGCATTGAGATATGGGTTAGTTGCAGGGTCCAAGCCAAGGTGCCTTCCCTCTCCCTTTGGTCCCCACCACTGCATCTTAATGAGCTGTAAGAAAATGGGTTTCTTCCAGGGCTTGGATTCATCACAAGTCATCAACTACATCACCCATTTGAGTAACACTGTTAAAAGAGCAACTGACAACTTACCTTTGTGTTGATCCCACTGTGGATCAATTTACATACCTTGCTGGATGAGCCATTTGAGCACATCAAAGAGTGCATTCCCCTTCAGTGATTCCCCTTGCAGGCCATAAAGGGTGGGGACAACCAATCTAGCTTTTGCAACAAGCTCCCCTCTTACTTGAGTAGCTGCCCCCCAAATCTAATACATTGATCAGTTATCAATCTGTGTTAAAAAGTAAACACACATAATCTAGCAGCCTCTCCTTTGTGTTTTGCTCCTTTTCTACCTCTGCCAGGACTTGTTCCAACCCAGGTTCTTTGACTGCACTCTCCTGAACAAGCTTCCAACAAAGCTCATCCTTCTCAACAGGAAATGGAAAAGCCTCTACCATAGCAACTTGCTGGTGGAGATGATGATGTCTGAGCTTTGTGAGATGGCTAATTTTGGTGCTTTTGAAACTGGCTAGGCTGGTCTTGCCAAGTTTTGAGCCATGGGGACAGCATGAAGAAGGCCTTCCACCTTGTTCATGCTTGACCTGTAGAGAAAGCTGGTGAGTGAGATCCTTACATGGGTGAGACTCCCACCTCCTTGTCAAGATAAGTTGCCTTCTCCTGAGATGGATGTTAGTAGTAGAATGATTATTGAACTGGTGAAATGGTGCACCTTGTCATCAAGCTCTGTTACCTTAGACTGCTGCTTACCCTTATTATCTGCATGGAAATTAACAACTATCTGTGGGTAATAAGCTGGGTGTCAGCACTCTGGGTCAATTCATGTGTTCTTACCTCATCATCCAGGTCAGCAGGTTGTTTGTTTGCACTGTCTGGGTTGTCCTCAATGTATTCATTGTCATTGTCATCATTGTCATTGTTGTCATCTTCATGGACCTTGTCTCTACTCTCCTCCTGATCAATGTCACCACACTCATCTGACTGAGGCATGTTGTCATCATCCTCCAGTTCATCCACTTCATCTTCCTGCCCAACTCATCCACATCAACTTTGTGGTTGCTTGACTCTAAATCTTTATCTGGCAAATCATGTTGAAAGCATAGTGTCTGCTTGGGGACCTTCTTCAGTGGTTGGGCTTCCTGCTGTGAGGACTCACTGTCCATCAAAGTCAATGCCCTCTTTCTACTTGCTCCAGCACTGCTTTAGTAGTCAAGTGGTGTAACAATGTTAGATAGAGAGATACCTTCTTGCTGAGATTCATCCTTTGATTCAATGGATTTGTTGGACCTCCCAGCAGCTACACATTTGTTGCTCACTGAAAAGTCAAAGAAGTGATAGCCATGGATGTAACAACTAGTGTACCTTCATCCTGACTTTTGTCCCTGTTGGATCCATGGATACCTCTCTTTGGCCACAAAGACTTTGGGGTAGTTTCCTTGGCCATGGTGAGAGAATTGAGTTGTTCCTATGTACAACATAGCAGATCAGAGCAGATCATGCACCTGATCATTTCCCTTTGTGCTCTGAGACATCCTGACTGGTCTTCTAGGTGATACTGTCACAGATTCTTTTTCCAGTTGAGGATTTATTGTTGTTTCTTGATGGACATATGGATGAGAGAGGAGGGATGAAGAATCAGCACAAAGATTGCTGCAAAAGTGAAAGTTGCAAACACATTCACTGCATACTCTTTTATTTGTGCTGTGTTCACAGAAAAAATGAAAATATAATATTTTCTTTTCTTTGTCTTTTTTGTGGAAAAACATCAATTGATGGTAGTGCTGAGTACCTCATGCAAAGAAAAGAAAATATTATTTTTACCTTTTCTCTTTGAAAAAACCTGTCAAAAAAGAGTATCACTTTCTTCAATATTTTCAGCATGTTTTCTGAAGAAAAGTTGTAAAATGCTTGCAGTGATTTACACTTTGCAGTTTGTTTGTCATTATTTGGCATCAAGCGAGGCTTGAAGTCTAAGTGTCAATACTATTGTTATTGGTGTTCAATTCTACCTACCACCTAGTGTAGTTGATTGAAAAATTTGTTGACCACAACCACACATTACAGGCATTGGCACAGAATAAGTTGTGCAATGCCAAACTACTGTTCTGAGTAGTTATATCTCAGCATTACTGGATTGGTGATACTAATCAGTGACAGCCTGCTCACCTCATCTGCACCTTGCTCTGATTAGCATACTTCTTCCAGAATTTGATGACTGCACATGGCATGTTGATTGGTGCATTTGATGGCTGCTCATAGACAACTATCAGTTATCATTGATCCTCCAATCTTCTCCAAACACACAGTTGCAATGTGCTCCAGTTAGAATTACCTTTTTTGGTACAGATTTCTCAAGCTCAGCTGGGCTTGTACATGATATATTATTGATATCCTGTGTGGCATCAGAGTCTTGCTGATTTTGATTTCTAGCTTGTGGAACTTGTCATGTCTGTAGACCCTCTGAGGCAGAAACTCCAGTTGTCTGTGAGTGTCTTTACCTTTTTATTATCTTCCTATTTGTTGACACTTTGTTTGTTACCCAGCTGGTGTCTGTTCTTTCTAGTACAGCAAGTGTGGAGACCCAACATGAAGAGCTGAAGTTCCATCTATGTCATGAGGTGATGCCTGTGCTCAAGCCACCTCTGGGAAAGGTTACAAAATGGATATGTGAAGGGCTCCTGGCCACATTTACTGCCTCTGTTATTGATTGGATCATCAAGAGACTTAAAGAAGATGGAGTATATTCCCATGAACTGGGATCTGGGGGTGCATGGACTGGAACCAATTTCTATGCCAAAGAGGTGCCAAAGGATCAAGGGGTAATACAGGCAGGGAATGTTGCCTTGCTAAATGGTCTGGCAGAAATGGTGAGGTGCCTTTCTATGTTGTCATTTACAGACAATAACCATGTTTTCTTGACACAAGGCTTTATCAATAGCAAAGGCTGAGTTTCCAGAAGATCTGGAGTTGTGACAAGCTCACATGTTGTACAAATGGGTTGCCTTTCCCAACACCCTTATTGAATCATTATGAAAACCAGATCTTTTCCTTGTCCCATTTGCCAAGGCTGACAAGGTGGTGAAGGATTTCCTTTTCCAGGATATCACTACTTCCTGCAAAGTCAAATACACTGACAAATCTGTGCTTTGTAACCTCACAAGTTTGCAATCCTCTGATATGGCATTATTCTGTATGTGGAAGCAGGTCAATCAATGCTATTACATTGCTTTCTCATTGTGTGGTAGTCAGCTTCTTGTCTTTCAGCACACAAGAGGAGGGTCATGAGGGTACCTGCTATTGATATAGACAAGTGCCCAGAGTTGTTTATCAGCCTCTTACTGGCTATATTCCTGCAAAACTCTCCTCTTTGGCTGGGGTATGACCCTGTATAACCTATATGGAGACAGGGATGCAGGTGAGACTGTATGGCAGAGAGGTAGAATATTGAGGAGATGTCATCATCAAACTTGTGGAAGTCACCATGCTCACATTAATTCATCCAATTTTTATGGCATATGGCCTGAAGGGACAGGGAACTTGCATTTGGCTGGTTAAAGGCACTGACAACAGGTACTATATCTTGAAAGATTGCTGGCTTCCAACATTGTGGCCAAATGACATCACAATTCATCATCTTCTGCAAGACAAGTCAAGAGAAGATCCTCTGTTTGCATTAGACATCAGGTCCAGTGACAATGAAGCTATATTTGGAGAGAAGGATGAATATCACATCTTCAACAACCCACTGTTTGATGAACCTGTCTTCTTGACAACTGCACTTTATGGAATCCCTACACTTGTGGGTTGGGATGAGGTGCACTGACCAGATGCAATGGGAACCCTGGTCCCAGAAACTACATTAATGTTACTGCATCATCCCCCTTTGAATTTACTCCCTGCAGATGAATGCCTTGAGGATTGTCTGCATTTGAGGGCTGCTTTTGCTGAGTGTGGGATAAGCATCACATGGTTTTCCTGTGCTAAAGAATTCTCCAATGCAATGATGGGGAAGTAGTTGGTAAGTTCTGTACCTTAGCAATCAACTGACCCTAATAAAATCTCTATCACAGGCCACTTCAATGGATATGTTCATCAGAAGGTACTTCAGTGCAATATCAGTGATACCAACATCTGGGTGTGGATCCCCAAGCCACAGCTGGAGTTTATTGTGCCAGACTGGCCAAAGGACAAAGGGCCAGGTTGGTACCCCAAGTGGACAGGCTTACTCAGCAACTGGGGATATGGTAAAAATTTTAGTAGCAATCCATCTCTACAGAGGGATAATTTGTGTGTTGTCATGGTATGTATCCTTCTCAATGGTAACACAACTTGTGCCTGAAACAAGCCTTCCAGGGTACATGCCATGCAGCTCATGGCATGGGAAGGAGGCTTCATTGGGCAGCACCATTCACTGCGACAGGGCACACCATCCAGCATGACTTAGAGGCAGTTGTATGGCTCATATGGATGTCATGCATTAATCTCAATGAACCCATCAATAGATGGAGGTTTGAATGTGATGACTATGACAAGGCCAAGCATCAGAGCTTGGTAACAAAACATATCAAACTTGAAGGTCTCGAAGAACCAGCAGCATCCAAGCCTCAAAAGAACTGTGCTCTTGAAAATGCAGAGAAGACCTCCACAATGTGATCATCATCCACATCATCTGCTTCCACCATCTCCACTGGCAAATGAATCCTTCCCAAAGCCAAACCCCCACAATGGGCTCAACCCAGACTTCATTCTGGAGCACCTGGAATGGTTGTACAATTGAAGATTGGATTGATAGGGAGAAGAGTAGTGTTTGCTAGTCACCTAAGCCCATACTTCCCCCAGCATCCATCCATGGTGAAAGGATTCCATGGCCTCATCACTCTGTTTTAACTGGAAGGAGGAAAGTACTCCAGATGGAGTTGGGATGATAAACATGCCCCCAGCCCCTAACAAGTACAAGACTTTTGTCAATATCATTAAGGAGGTGCAGGATGGGATCAAACCTGAACTCAATGGTCCACCATCCAAAGAGGAGATAGAGAAAGCTCATAAGGAGATCTCAGCACTGCTTGACAAGGGACACATAGAGGTGCTGCTGCTTGGGAGTCAGGTGGGGCCATCATGATTTCAGTTCCAAATGAAGAAAAGGTCAAGGAATGATGATGATCAAGATTGAGGGCAGTTCACAGTGTTTGTGCATTGTTTGTAATTCTCCAAGTGTCCACTGCACAGAACCATACTATTTGTTGACATTTATGCCTTGTGTAGCATACATGGTACAAACAATCAATATTGGTGTTAAACAATTCACTTAACATGCCACTTGAACAATTTTTCACTATAGGTACCTACACCTCTCATAACTGACACTATGCCCTGAGATGAACAATCCACCAATACTTGTCCTAATTGCAAGAAGACTCTGAAGTTGAGCAGAGGCTTGGCCCTCCATTGGAGGCTCTTGAATTACTGTCAGCTATACCATAGGGCTAGGTTGCAAGAACTGTGAGTCCATCACAATGGCACTTCTCAGGAGGAAGAGGACATCATTATCCAGGATGGGAAACTCCAGAGCAGTTGCAACAACACTTCCTGGACAGGGAAGATACCCCAGGGGATGTCATGGAGGATTTCCATGATAGACTGTTTGACTTCCACCCCTTAGACAATCCAAATGGAGACCATGATTCAGGTGTGTGGGTGACTTATGACTACCATTGCAGATACTCACTTTGGGCTCAGTGCATGTCAACATTGACAAGGTGACTCAGCAGGATGTAGAGGAAGACATGTGTGTTGAGGAAGACATCTATCCTACCACAGCAAGGATCCTACAAATGGACACAACATTGCATGAGAGATGGAGAACAACTTTTGGTGGTGAGGGCATAAGTGACCTGGGATTTGCACCATTCAACTCAGAGGTGGATTGGGGGTTTGTGGAATGGGCTATCAAGAGTGGGGTGGGCCATAAGCAGTTGGATCAATTCTTGGGCATTCCTGGTGTAAGTTCTGAGCCAACTGGAGGAGTTGTTCTACTAAGGATGATCTGCCAAGCATGTCAACTAATTCCTACAGCTTCCAGAAAGGAAGTTTGGTCCATTGCATGGACATCAATGAGTGTGTTGGACAGTTGTAGTTCATTTTTACTTAACAATTGGGCCACCAAATATTTGTATCAAATGCTTTGGTAATTTGTGAAATATAAGTCACTGTTAGAACTGGGTTCTGAGGGCTAGGTCCAGACCAGGAAATCAAGTGCCAGCATAGTTCTGGCAAGGGAATCACAAGTTCCAGGACCTATGGAGTTGGCACAACACCTGTATTGGCCTCAGCTCATGAACTGGGCCCTTGGATAGGTTCTGGGTATGCTGAGTGACTAAGCATGGGAAACAGGTAGGGAGGTATGGGATGCTTGGAGTTCAGGTTGACATTATTGCTGAGTACCTACAGAAGTAAGTACACAGCTTATATACCTAAATACTGGAAGAGCCACTGCCAGTGTACCAGCAGTATTGGTAATCTGTGGTACTAAAGCTATGTATGGAGTGAGTAATCTACTGGATGGGTGGTCGAAGGCCAGACCACCAGTGGCGGAAACAGGTACTATGGAATGGGGAAGCTATGCTAGAGTGAAACCTATGAAACCACATACTGAACAAAGGAAGGGCAGTGTACTGGGGTTTGAGCTCTGGAGTCTGGAGATCAGCAATATACATAGCAGGAGAAGGCTATCTACTGGAAGTAAAGTCAATTAGTAGCATGTGGTAACCAGGAGTTGCACGATTGTGACAGTCACTATTTATTGCACTGGGGAGACATATAGACTGATGAGTGATATATAGTTATAATGGTGTTATAGTGCACTATATATCAAATACTCACACACCATTTGCACTACACAACACACCACTCACTTTCCTAATCAAACACAACCAAACAAATCAAAAAAGCACACACTACACTTTTGGTAATAAAATGTAGACTACACAACACTAATTTTATTTTGTCTGTATCTCAGTCATTTTTCCATGGATAGATGAGGCAAGTGCACCTCTATGGTCCTCTTGTTAGGTGCTACAACTTTCATTAAGACATCTTTGAAAATTAATTTTTGACACATCAAATTTATTTTGGTATTTTGCAGTTTTCTCATCCACTTTTGGGCATATCAATGAGATAAGCATATTCCCATGATCCTGTGACCCAGCCCTGCAACTTTCATTATGCCATCATGATCTATACTTATAATAGTACTATAGTTCACTATATATCAAATAGTGATGCACTATTCCAGTCTATAACAAATATTGCACTGTCAGTTTTTCCTGATGCACATCCTATATGGCAGGCCAAATAGCTGGAAAGGTCCAGACTAGGAAATCAAGTGCCAGCATAGTTCCAGCAAGGGGATCACAAGTTCTGGGACCTACAGAGTTGGTACAACACCCATATTGGCCTCAGCTCATGAACTGGGCCCTTGGATAGGTTCTGGGTATGCCAAGAGACCAAGCAAGGGAGAGAGCAGAGTTATGGGGAGCTTGGGAGTATAGCTCAGAAGATCAAGTCAATAACTAGCTTGGAGTTCAGGTTGATATTATTGCTAAGTATCTACAGAAGTAAGTACATGGCTTATATACCTAGGTACCAGAAGTACTAACACCAGTGTACCAGCAGTATTGGTAACCCATAGTACCAAAGCTATGTATGGAGTAACTAAACCACTGACCAGTGTAGAGATGAGTGATGGAGACCCTGGGGTTAGATAGAGGTCTCCTAGTGGGGGAAGAGTGGGTGAATTTGACCCAGGAGGCTTGAGTTTCCTGGTATTGAGTCAAGGAGTAAGGAGAAAAGATGAAAAATGCGCCCAAAATTCCAGAAGAAACTCAAGAAAACATCTATAGAATGTCTGGGGATGGCAAAATATTATTCCAAGGCTTCTTCATCTCAATTCTGGCTTTTTGTCTGAGGTAGCACATCTGTTCCTCTTCCTAAGTACAGTGAGTGAAAAAACGTGTGCAATGTTTGGCTGATTTGTACTAAGTCCAGTGTAGTACCATGAGGCGTGGGAATCCTGCTTAGCCTTGGTGAGATGGATGGTAGCACTGACTCCTAGCTACAAAATGGTCCCAGGGTCATGTGATTTGGTGCAGTAGTCCCTGAGATATGTCAATTATAAAACAGGTACATCATTGCACACATTTATTCACTTTTGGTTTGGCAGTAGAATCTGGGGGAAATAAAGGAATAATTGTGGTTGTTTGGTCCTACAAACAAAGATACACACATAAACATTATGTCTCAGTTTGAATATGTTCACACACTTCTTTATTCCCAACCTTTACCACCATGAGATCTCTCTCTGCCACCCAAAGGAATACTATCCTGACTATGCTTGATTCTGGTCATTCTCCTGCTTCTATTGCCTCTAGTACTGGCCTACATTGCTCCACCATATCTAGACTTCGTTCCAAGGAGCATTCCAGCCTGCAAAAGTCCACTGGAGGTCATCCATCCAAGCTCTCCCCTGCTAATGTCTGCCATGCCATCCACCTCATCTCAACTCAGAAGGCAGAAAATGCTGTGCAGGTGACCAAAACCCTCACCAATATTATCAACCAACCCCTCCACCCAAATACTGTCTGCCAGCACCTGAAAAAGACTGGTATGAAGGCTGTGGTAAAGTGAAAACAACCTATCCTCTCTGCCAAGCATCGCAAGGCAAGGTTAGACTTTGCCTATGCCCACAAAGATTGGACTTTGGAGGACTGGAAGAGGGTGGTATGGTCTGATGAGACTAAAATTAATCGCCTGGGGTCAGATGGGTGCAAATGGGCATGGAAAAAGCCAGGGGAGAAGCTGAGTGATAGGCTAGTAGAGGGGACACTGAAGTTTGGAGGAGGTTCTCTGATGATGTGGGGCTGTATGACTTGGGAGGGTGTTGGATATGCTACCAAGATTGATGGTAGGATGGATGGGGACCTATACCTTCAAATTTTGAAGGATGAACTACAAGAGTCCCTTGAATATTATGGTCTCCATCCTCCTGACATCATCTTCCAGCAGGACAATGACCCCAAGCACACCTGCAAGCAGGTCAAGGAGTGGCTAGAAGAGCAGGATTTTAGGACCATGGTATGGCCTGCACAGTCCCCTGACCTTAACCCCATAGAACATGCCTGGGGTTACCTCAAGAGGAGGCTTGCAGAGTATGAGCACCCTCCCAAGGGGATATTGGAGTTGTGGGAGAGGACTCAGGTGGAATGGAACAATATACCAGCTGAGGAGTGTCAGAAGTTGATTGAGAGCATGGCTAGGAGGGTTGAGGCAGTGCTTAAAGCAAAAGGAGGCTATACCAAGTACTGATATCCCTTAGATACCCCTCACTTTTCAAAAGTGAATAAATGTGTGCAATGATGTACCTGTTTTATAATTGACATATCTCAAGGACTACTGCACCAAATCACATGACCCTGGGACCATTTTGTAGCTGGGGGTCAGTGCTACCATCTATCTCACCAAGGCTAAGCAGGATTCCCATGCCTCATGGTGCTACACTGGACTTAGTACAAATCAGCCAAACATTGCACACATTTTTTCACTCACTGTATGTACAGTACACTTCTAAGTGCTCGGATGGGCTTACATAAGCCACAATGCATGCAAACACTAAGTAAAAGTGAAACAAAAGTATAGTAGAAAGAAAACATAAGCAAAAACAATGAAATAAAAGAATTATCCTACTAGGGAGGATACTCTCCCTACACTGGGTGGTTGAAAGCTGGGCCACCAGTGGCTGAAACATAAGCTGTGGAATGGGGAAGCTATGCTAAGGTGAAACCTACAAGACTATACACTGAATGAAGGAAAGGCAGTGTGCCAGGGTTTGAGGTCTGGGGTCTGGAGGTCAGTGATATATGTACTGGGAGAAGAGTATCTACTGGAAGTAATACCAATTAGCATAGTGTGATAGCAGGAATTGCATGATCATGACACAGTCAAAGAACTTACCACAGCATTGGTGGATGAATTCAAGCACAGGCAGGGCACTCCACAGGAACAAACACTATTTACTCAAAGGAAAGTAAATAACAAGCAGAGGGAGCCTATGAAAACCTGTAGTATCTGTGGATATGACAACCATACTACTGACAAGTGCTGTCATAAGGGGAAACCTAAATGCAGCTACTGTCAGAAATTAAGTCACATGGAAAATGACTGCTGCAAAAAGCATGGCAGGCTGCCTAAAAAGGCTAAACCTGGGCAGGCTAAGTTTGCCTTGATCATGGAATTGCCTACATGTGACATACAGGATGATGAACAGGTGCTACACACAGATGGAAATTGGACATCTAGCAGTAGTAGTACTAATACTTACAATAGTGCATTCAATGGATTGTATGAAGGAATAGACAAATGCATTGAATGGTACATGTGGATAGCTGACTCAGGGAGTATGGCACACATAACAAAAGATAAGATGATATTTAGGGATATGACCCCTATACAAAAAGTGATCCAAGGTATCAGAGACCACAAAATTACAGTGTATAGAGTTGGGACAGTCATGTTACAGGCACATATAGGTAATAGAACTTCCATCATCACATTGCAGAACATACTATATGCCCCCAACACTGTACATAATTTGATTTCATTAATGCACCTTGATAAGGAGGGCAGCTCCTCTGTCTCCAGAGGAGGAGAAATGAAACTATATGATCAAAACAATAATATATTTGCTATAGCTACTCTACATGATGGGATATATGAACTATGCATGTGCAGGCATAGACCTGCAGAATGTGTGTACCAGGCATGTACCTGGGATGACTGGCACAAGTGCTTTGGACACATTGGAGTCAAGGGACTCCAACACCTCCAGTGTGAGCAGTTAGTTGATGGACTTACTGTAGTGCCATCACTGATGATCAATTTTCCTGCATGTATAGAAGCAAAGCAGACTCAGCTGCCATTCCCAGAAAAGTCTGCACCAAGAACAACACAGCTGCATGAGATGATCCACACTGATGTGTGGGGTCCAGCATGAACAGAAGCCCTAAGCAGGCACATGTGCTGGTTCATATCATTTATCAATGATGTAACTTGATACTGTGAAGTCAGGTTCATGGTTATTAAAGGGGAGGCAGCAAGTAAATTGAAAGAATACCTCACTTACCTTGAATGCCAATTGGGACATGGACAAAGGTAGTATGTGCTGACATTGGGAAAGAATACATCAATAATGACTTACTTACCTGGTGTCATGATACAGGAATTGACCTCCAGGTCACTGCACCATATTCACCAGAGCAGAATGGTATTACCAAACATTATAATCAAACACTGGGAGAATTGGCTCACACCATGAGGATTGCAGGAAATTTCCCTGCATTCCTCTAGCCTGAGGCAATTACCCATGCAGTGTATTTATGAAACTGCTCACACACATGAGTGGTGGTGGGAGTGACACTGTACAGTGAGCAACAAAAACATTGCAATGTTTGCAACATTTTGATTGTGTGTAAGATAGCTTGGGACTGGTTGTGGCTGTGCTAATGCCATAGGGAGGATGATTGTAGCCCTCAGCCACAGCTGTCTATTGGTGGTCTTCACAATCTCAGGAGTGATGTGGCTGTGATGGTATGGGCCAATTACTAAGGCCTATGTGGTGGATGCAATCTACAGGGTGGAGTATGTATGCATGGCAGGAATGCCAGCTATTGCTTACATAATATATCACATGATCAATCCAATCATTTGTCAGCATGTAAACAAAGCCAAACATTGAACTTGCATAATTTATCCTCTATCCTGTACCACAACTCCAAAACCTGCCTATCTGGCTCATCAGGGTTACTCTGTCAGGGAAATGTCAGCAAAATCTGGTCCTCACAGCACTACCATGAGTAGGAAGTATGGCCAGCACCATTTGTTCCTTAAAAGAGTCACCCCTGTGCTGTTGCCCCCACTAACACCTGAGGGGTCCTGATGCTAATCCATACTGGGAAAGCTGAAAATTCTATGGAAGTCAGTTTGGCACTTCAGGACATGAAGAGTGAACTAATATGCTCCCAACTAATGCATTTCTGCCAAAGAGAAGCTGGCACCAAGGTTGGGTTGAGGCATAGCCTCCTTTGCACACCAGGTGGTCATGGGTGGGATAGCCTACTGGGCTTCTGGAGTGTGGATTCCTTGCTGCAATATATCCCTCAGTGTTTCCATTGATCACTAATGACCAAATATTCCTTTCCCAGACATCCACAGTTCAGTACTGGGCATATTCTTGCTGACCCTTGATGACACCTGGTATGCAAAGGAGGGCTATTTGGATTGATCATGTGATATATTATGTAAGCAATAGCTGGCATTCCTGCCATGAATACATACAGTGAGGAACAAAACCATTGCAATGTTTTGCTCTTTTGCAGTGTGTGAAGTGTACTGCAGGCAAATCAAAGAATCATGCCAAGCTTTGCTGGAGACAAAGATAGTACATGCCCTTGGCTACAATATTGCCCAATAGATCATGTGATTTAGTGCAGTGGCTGGAAAGATATGGGCATTACAACACAGCAATGTCATTGCAATGGTTTTGCACCTTTTGATATCCATGGTATATTAGTACTTGGTATAGCCTCCTTTTGCCTTGAGCACTGCCTCAACCCTTCTAGGCATGCTTTCAATCAACTTCTGACACTCCTCAGCTGGTATCCTTTCCCACTCCTCTTGAATTCTCTCCCACAATTCATGTATTCCATTGGGGGGGTGTTCATATTCTGCCAGTCTTCTTTTGAGCCAACCCCAAAGATGTTCAGTGGAGTTTAGGTCAGGGGACTGTGGGGGCCATACCATAGTGGTGAAATCTTGCTCCCCCAGCCACTCCTTCACCTTTTTACAGGTGTGCTTGGGGTCATTATCCTGCTGAAAGATGATGTCAGAGGGATCAAGATCATGAAACTGCAAAGTATTCAGCAGTTCATCCTTCAAAATTTGAAGGTAAAGATCTCCATCCATCCTACCATCAATCTTGGCAACATAGCCAACCCCCTTCCAGGTCATACAGCCCCATAGCATCACAGAACCTCCTCCAAATTTGACTGTCCCTTGGACCAGCCTGTCACTAAGCCCCTCACCTGCCTTTTTCCACACCCATTTGTGCCCATCTGACCCAAGACAATTAATTTTGGTCTCATCAGACCATATAACCCTCTTCCAGTCCTCTATAGTCCAGTCTTTATGAGCATAGGCAAAATCCAGACAAGCTTTCTGGTGTTCACATGAGAGAAGAGGGCATTTGGACTTGACTACAGCCTTCATCCCAATCTTTTTCAAGTGCTGGCACACTGTGGTAGGAGTAATAGGCTGGTTGACAATGTTGCCAAGAGCTTTGGTGACTTGGACAGCATTTTCAGCCTGGCCAGAGGAGATGAGATGAGTAGCATAGTGAATACTGGCAGAGGAAAGCTTGGTAGGACAACCTCCAGGGGACTTCTGAAGCTCAGAATGCTCTTTGGAGTGAAGTCTAGAGATGGTGGACACATTAATGCCAGTAGTGGAAGAAATAGAGTGGGCAGAGTGTCCTGCATCAAGCATAGAGAGGATGGTAGACTTTTGGGTAACAGAGAGTGATCTCATGATGATGGTGGTTGAAACAAAGAGGTGTGTGAACTAATTCAAACTCAGAGATATTGTTTACATGTTTGTATTTGTTTGTATAGCCAAATAAGGCTCACTACATTTGAATTTTAATGAACTTTTCAAAAGGTGCAAAACCATTGCAATGACATTGCTGTGTTGTAATGCCCATATCTTTCCAGTCACTGCACTAAATCACATGATCTATTGGGCAATATTGTAGCCAAGGGCATGTACTATCTTTGCCTCCAGCAAAGCCTTCAATTTGCCTGCAGTACACTTCACACACTGCAAAAGAGCAAAACATTGCAATGGTTTTGTTCCTCACTGTACTCCACCCTGTAGATTGCATCCACCATGATGTCAGCAACAAAAACATTGCAATGCATAGGCCTTAGTAATTGGCTCATACCATCACAGCCACTTCACTCCTGAGCTTGTGAAGACCACCAATAGAAAGCTGGGGCTGAGGGCTATGATCATTCTCCCTATGGCATTAGCACAGCCACAACCAGTCCCAAGCTATCTTACACACAATCAAAATGTTGCAAACATTGCAATGTTTTTGTTGCTCACTGTACAAGAGGTGGACAGGACACTGCCCTGACATGTCCCATCTCCAAGAATTTGGGTGTCCTGTGTGGATCATGAATGAAAGCATCAGTATCAACATGCTGGATGCTAAGTCCACACAACTCACCTTTGTTGGCTTCCTAGATGGACCATGTGCTGTCAATTTCTACAACACTCACACAAGATCCATAAGAGCCCATTCAGCAATGGGAGGTAGGTGCAAAACCTGGCATGCACATGACAAGGGTGTCGCTTAGAATGAGGCAGAGATCAAAATATGCCTGCTTACCAAAAGTACTTGTATCAGTAGTGTTATCTATGGTATGGACTATCATCGACCAGAAGTTCAGCAGTGCATCTGCCATTTCATGGCATTGATTCTCAGTCTCATAGCATGTGCAACTGCCATTATTATCCAGCCTCTGAAGGCTTTGGAACATCAAAGAAAGTCCCTGGAACCTTACCATACATCAGCCCTCTCTGGAGAGGCTTGGGTGATCGAGCTCTTTGTGGGGCACCCAGACCAGATTCAATGCGAGCTGGGGATGTATGGGAATGTTTTTGCAGAGCTCATAGCAGAACTACATGCCCAGGGTCATGGCAACTCAAAGTTTGTCTCACTCAAGGAACAGGTTGCCATATTTTTATATATGTCCATGACTGGATTAACCATTTGCCATGTTGGTGAACAGTTTCATGGTATGTATTTTACCTTGCTGTTGTGCTACCCTGAACTCTCACAGGTACTTCCACAAGATGTTGATGGTATTCTCCTCCCCACCATTTTATATGCAATACATCCACCTCCCAGACAATGACAAAATCCACACCCAAATTCAGACCAACTCTCGATTCTGGCCATTCTTTAAGGGAGTTATCAGTGCCTTAGATGGCATCCACATCCATGCCATTCCCAGCGCTCTCGAACATGGTGCCTACTGGAACTGCAAGGGATTTACCTCGCAGAACTGCCTATTTTCCTGCAATTTCGACTTGCTCTTTACCTATGCATTGACTGGATGGGAGGGCTCAGCTACAGACACATGTATATACCAAGATGCATCTACAAAAGGCCTCCGCATTCCTCCAGGAAAGTACTTTCTTGCCAATGCCAGTTTCCTGTTGTGAACCAAACTTCTCATTCCCTACCAGAATGTCCAGTATCATCTCGCTGAATGGCACCATGCACATCAAAGGTAAGTGAAAATTATTCACCCCAAGCTCATTGTCTGATTAAATTAATAGGCCAGCTAATAAAGAGGAATTATTCAATTTGTGGCATGCTTCTGCATGCAATGTTATCAAACAGATCTTTGGTGTGCTCAAATGATGCTTTCAAATCTTACTACTTGCACCTGAATATGACCTGGCCACACAAGCTCGCATACCTAGTGCACTATGTGCCATCCATAATTTCATCAGCACTCACGATCCTACTGAAGGTCCAATCCCTGGGAGCAATACAGTTGGTGGCAGAATGATCAATGATGATCCTATCAGAGTCGAGGAGGTAAGCTATGGTGATCCAGATGTTGAGGCTAGTGCAATGTGAGATGGCATTGCACAGGCCATGTGGGATGATTATCAGCACATTCTCAGAGAGGGTTTCATCGAGCAGGAATCAGAAGATGAGGGTGTTGAACTCAAGAGGGATTATGACAATGGTATGGATCTTATGTTTTCTGATCATGACTAGTCTTTTCATATCATCACTGTACCTTTTTGCATATCCCCATTGTACTGTTTCGTGTCTTGCAATCATACAGCCATGCATTTGAACAAGAAGCGAACACTCTGATTTGCTACAGTAATGCTAATGAAACAACAAAGTACAACAAATTTTTATGGAAAAACATTGCAGTTGGAATCGAAATTAGTAGGGAACGATGTGGATGTACCACCTCCATGTTTTTGAAGTAGATCTAAGATATATGGAAGGCAGTGGTCACAGTCAATCACAGTTAGAACATCAGCAATGTAGTCCTTTTCCCAGATGAGGTGCAGGAGCAGAATACATTGTTTGATAGGTAGGTCACCATGTTCATCCTCCAAGATGCAAATGGCCTGTTGCTTCTTCATACTCTGCCACTCCTCTGCTGGCTGCATTGTGTGATTGACAGTGCCTGCAAGGTTATTGACAGCACCTATGAGGCTCACCAACAATGGATGGGGAGGCTCTGCCAGAGGTGCTGCTGGTGGTGCTTGCCAAGAGCAGTGGGAGGATGCCCCTGTAGCTGCAATCATGATCACATCAGCCATCGATGTCACAGCAGGTGATTCCCTATTGTCACCCCCTTCCTCTTTTTCACAACAGGCACCATGTCCACAGATGTCGAGATGGTGGGAGCATATGGTAGCTCCCTGAAATTGGATGCCATGGCTGGATCACTATCACTGATTTCAGTGAGAGCTTGTTTTCCTCAGCTAGATGCATTGGAACATGGAGGCCTCATGCTGATATCGGCACTACTCCTCCAGGCTCATTTGGACTTCTGGGCCCTCGCCTGTGGCCCAGGAAGTCTAGCTACTCAGTTACCATCTCCCCCTTTGAGTTCCAAGTCAGCCCTGCCCCTCGCCTGCTCTCAATTTGATCCTGAGACTACCCCCGAGCACCCTTCAAGTTCGAGAGCCCCTGTGTCCCCCTTGAGGACAACCCAGTCACCTTTGAGCACCTCCCAGGCTCTCGATAGGAAGCGTCGAAGCTTCAAACCAGGCCCAAGTCGAATCCCGAGGCACACCATAGCCTCTCGAGGGCTTGTTTCCCCCTCTCAAGCCCCTCCTGTCCCTTCGAGCCTGGTCCTGCCCCTGAGTCAAATCCCAAGGCTCATTGGAGCCTCTCAGAGGAGTGTTTCCCCCTCGCACAGCTCTCCATCCCCCTCATGTTGCCTTTCGAGGCCTGTCCAGGCTTGAGGCCAGTCTCACCTTCGAAGCTACTCCCTCAAACTCTCTTGTTTCCCCTCAATGCCCCTCTGGCACCCTCTCCTGTGGGTGTTGGGACCTCTTTTCATTGGTATTTCATTTATTTTATGGTCTCTTTCATTGTCGAGTTTGCATTTTTTGAGTTTTGATTTAGAGTTTTTGTTTCGAGGAGGATAGCCCTCAGCTCGCTATATGATACAGCTCGGTATGTGATGACTGGGGACAGTCACTATTTAAAGCCACCCTTGGATGTAGGGAGGGAAGTCTCCCTACTAGGTATTTTATTTTATTTCACTGTTTTTACCTTACAGATCTGTTCTGTTCTTATTCCCCTTATCTTTTTACTTAGTGTTTGGACGCATTGTTGGCTTATGTAAGCCAACAACTACTTACAGTACATTGTACTTACTTAAAAAAAAAAAGGAGAACAGCAGCACTACCAGAGATGAGAAGCTGGAAATAAAGATGTAGAACCCTCAGGAGAATATTTCCCCACTATCAGACACTTGTTAGATGAATCTCAGCACTCTTTTGGACTTTTAGGGCATGTTTTCAGTCTTTTCACCACACTCTTTGACCTCTACCTGGCATCTCTAGCCTCCTGGGTCGAACTAGGACCCCCCATCCAACAGGAGCCTCTTTTAGTCTCCTCCCACACTCATTAATCAACAATCTTTACAGTGTACAGTAGAGTCCAAAAGGGGAAGGCATAGGTTGCATAAGCATCGAGAGATGCATGATGTGTACAACTAGAAGAGAAAAGGGAAAAGATAAGTCCAGAAAAGGGGAAAGTATGATGCAGCATATCATTACCCCCCTCTCAAGGCCAAAACACTGGAGAGGTGAGTAAGAGCATCTAGGGGCAGCTTGATTTAAGGTTGGGAGCTCAACCACGATTGGCAGAATAAGGGATTTAGAGGGGGCCCCAATGTCTTACCATTGGGTTGGTTGGAGATCATCAACAATGATGGGGAGGGCGAGGGAGCATGGTTCCAGGGAGAGTCCACTTCGAGCCTCTTCTGTTTGCACACCCGATATGGCTGAGGCAGGTACAGTCATAACAGTACATGCCCCAGAAAGGGCTGCTCCAGTCGATCTGTTTCCTGCCTGAAAGGACCTTCAGGAGGTCGTCATCATAAGGAATGATGAGGAAAGAGCCATTGAGGTGGGGGAGTGGGAAAGGAGACTGTGCATTTAAAGCATAGGGTAGGCATAGAGTTTGTACAGCTGAATTGAAGTAAGCCGAGTGGAGGAAGTTCCTCCAGTTGATGTAGCTGATGTCACCACCAAGGGAGCATTCTGCAAGAAGGCTGGTGGTGTGGTCAAGGAGGGTGTGAACCCCTTCAAGCCATACTGAGTGTCTGTGGGAGGCAATGTCATCATTGAGTCTGTAGGTGGTGCTGCTGTCGTCTGAATCTGAAGACAAGCTAGAGCTCATTGGTTTCCTCTCAAGGCCAGCTCCACTAGTCAGTGCAGCTCCTCTTTCAACCAGTCCTCCTGCATCACTATCATTTGGCCAATCTTCTGTCCATGATGGTGGAGATAATCTGCTGAACTGAAGAGTCATTTCTTGTTTCTCTGTGACAGGAGATTCAGGTCAAGGAGGTTCTGTGCTCTTGCCTTTGTCGCATCTGAGAGCTGATGCTGGGTCAATGGCTTGAGCAGAGTGGGGGTGAAAGTCTCAAAAGGACCTCCACAGGTCTTCTCCAAACTTGAGGAAGGTAAGATTCACCACTGCATGTTGTATGTCACCAACATCATCAATGTTGTCACTGGTGAAAAGGTCGAGGTCCACTTTCTTGGCAATGTGGCTGACAATGCCCTCGGTGACATGAAAGATTTGAGGGACATGAGCAGCTATGAATTCTGAGCCTCGGTAGATTTGAGACAGCATCCAAAGGCAGTCATGGTGTTCACCTGCTCTCCAGCCAAGTGAGTCCCAGTGCTTGGAGTTTTCGAGCACCTGCAGAACACAGAGGAGCTGTTCTGGCATGGGTACCAAGCTTGTCTTGGCCTTGGTGGGGGAGTTGACCTCCTCTGTGGTCTGTCACTGTGTAAGTTTGGGAGCAACTGACTCAGGGGGTGTGTTAGAGGTCGAGTCAGGAGCAGTTGTCTCTGGATCAGGGGTTTGGGAGATGGGGGAGGAGTTGGGAGATGAGGCAGGGGTGTGGCAAGAGCAATAGGCTCCAAGCAGGAGGTACAGGCATTGTTTGGATAAGGCAGAGGGGTAGGGGGCAGTCTTAGAGATTTGGGCCTTTCTCTTTCCCTTGGAGCAGGAGAGAGAATGGATTGTGAATTGGGTGTGGGGGTTCAGAAGGGGTCCAGGTGCACCAGTGGTGACCCTGTCCCAGTATTCCTGAACTGCTGTGATGTTGCGGTCTGAGGGTGTGGGTCATACCATGGAAGGGGGTGGCGAAGATGCAAAGTCGAAGTCATTGGAAAAGGCGATGTGGGAATTTTCATAATCTGATGGGTGAACTCATCGAAAGTGGAGAGGTGTTCAGAGTTGTGTTCATGGGACATGGCTGAGAGGAAGTTGGTTGCATCTCTGGTTGGAGTGGAGGATCTTGAGGGCATTATATAGGTTCTCCTTGGGTTCCCAAGTGTTGGAGGAATGTCCATACCCAGTCCATTTGACCAAGTATTGGTAAGTTTGTTGTTTGGCAGTCCTCTTGGGTGCAGAGACACATCCTTTTTGCTTCCTTCATGAGCCCATGACTCAGTGTTTGAGAATGTTCTCGACCTCCCATTCAGGTAAGTCATCGATCAGATCAGGGAGGGGTGGCATTTTGGCCCTTCCATATTCATCATTTTCTTCAAAAGGGTAGATCTGTGACATGTGGAACACTGGGTGTATCTGCCATGTATCAGGGATCTTCAGCTGAACTGCCACAGGTGAAATTACAAAAGTAATTTCAAAGGGGCCAACTCATCAGGGTGCTAGCTTCGTGCTTGGGATGTCCCTCTTTAGGGTAGATGCATCTAGCCATACTAGATCACCTTCATTTGGGGGTGTATAGCATCCTTTGCTTCTTGTGCACATTGCCTCTTGCATGGCTTTGTGAGTGAGAAGTGCTGAATCCTGATTGGAGGCCAGTTGTTGCATGTGGTTGTTGACTGCAGGTGCATCTGTTGGTTTTGACACAGAAGGGTAGGGTGCTGGGTTGTATCCATAAAGGAGAGAGTAGGGTGTTTGATTATGCATGGAATGGACCCTTGAATTGTGAGCAAACTTGGCTTGGGGTAGAAACTGAGCCCAGTCCTCTGGTCAGGCATCACAATACATCTGCAGATAGGTTTCGATCTCTTGGTTTACACATTCACTTTCACCATTGGTTTGAGGGTGGTATGCCATGGAGAGTTTTTGTTGGATACTGAGAGCCTCATAGAGTTTAGTGGTGAAGGTGGAGGCGAACTGTGGGCCCCTATCTGATATTACCACATCTGGGATGCCATATCTAGGGTACACATAGCGCAGAAAGAGATTTGCCAATTCAATGGAGTCACATGTCTTGTTGCATGGAACCAATACCACTCCTTTGGTGAGGCCTTGGTCCATGATGGTGAGAATGGAGTCATATCCTTCTGACTCCAGAAGATCCATAACAAAGTCCATGGAAATTTGTTTGAAAGGGATGGGGTTTTTTGCCACATCATTTGGAGTGATGGGGGGTGTGAGAGGGTGAGTGATTACCTTATTGGCTTGACAGCCAGGGCAACCTTTCATGTACTCTCTTACCTGCTTCCACATTCCAGGCCACCAGACCTCATTCTTCATCTTCCATACCATCGCTTTCACTCCTGGGTGACCTGCAGCTGCAAGATCATGATTGTCCCAGAGGTACTCATGTCTGAGGGGAGGAGGGACATAGAGTCAACCTTCATGTCTCTTTGTTTGGTTGTCTTCCTCTTTTATCTTGTCATTTGTTGTAAGCATTTTGTCTTTTGGTGTCATTTCCTTGATTTTGTTGAAGAGTTCTTGAGATATTGCAAACACCCCTCTGTCCAACCATCATACATTGCTGGATGACCTGTTATTAAGGTTGGACATCTGGGTGGAAGGAGGTGATGATGAAAGGGTTTGGCTTTTCTTTTGATCTTGTCATGGTGTAAGTGGGGCTTCTCCATTTCCTTCCTTTCCTTTCAGCTTACATGCACTGGTCGAAGTTGATTTTAGGGCATCTGTAGCCAGTTTTGAGGGTTTAAATGGGAGTTTCACCTTGAGCCACAATGAATCTGGGAGAACTGTAGTCATTGGGGAAGGGTCAGCAGAGTAGTCAGGACATCGGGAGAGGGAGTCTGGGACAGTCATTAGTTTACCTGGTTTGTGCACCAGCTGAATAGGGAAGTCCTGAAGGAAAGTGGCCCATTGTGTTTGCCAGTGGCTCAGTTGCTGTGGTGACTGATAGTAAGTGAGATTTTGGTGATCAGTGTACACCATAGTGGGGGCAACTGGGGAGATGAGGTAATGCCACCATTCTTCAAAGGTGCACATGATGGCCAGGAGTTCCAGGTCATACACCTGGTAATCTTGTTCTGTGCTGACCAGAGCTCTCAATAAGTAAGCACAGGGGTGGAGTTCACCATCCTTGAATAGCTGGCAGAGGACTGCTCCAGTGCTGATGGCTGAGCCATCCATGAAGAGAGTAAATGGTTTCAAGAAGTCAGGTAGGTGGAGGACTGGCTGGGAGCACAGCACTTGTTTAAGCCACTCGAAGGCATTGGCTTGCTCCACGTCCCATTTATACAGGACATTCTTCTTGGAAAGGCAGTGGAGGGGGATGGCGATTTGTGAGAAGGATGGAATGAACTGTTGGTAGAAGTTGCAGAATCCAAGGAATTGGCATAATTCATGTAGGTTGCTAGGGGTTTTCCATTCCTTAATTGCTGTGATTTTGGTTTCCAATGGTTTGATTAATCCTTGTCAAATGATGAAGCCCAGGAACTTGACTTCTTCTGTCTTGAAGGTGCACTTCAAGATTTTCAGTCTGAGTTCCTCCTTTAGGGCGATCACCAGGAACTCTTCCATGCATCAATAAAGTTCTTCCTTTGTTGCCACATGAATCATGATGTCATCCATAAAGATGATGAGCTTCTTAGCAAACATCATGTCTGTGAAAGTGGTCTCCATATAGTGTTGGAAGGTAGGTGGAGAGTTGCACTGTCCAAAGAACATGACCATTGGTTCGAAGAGTCCACACAGGGTGATGAAGGCTCCTTTCCATTTGTCACCTTCCTTTACCCTGATGTTAGTGAATCCCCAGTGAATGTCAAACTTCGTGAAGTATTTTGACTCAGCCAGTTGGTTGAGGAGGGATTTGACATCCAGTAAAGGATAGGAGTCCTTTATCATGTGTTTGTTAAGTTCACAGTAGTCTTGTACTAAGCTCTTCTTGCCATCCTTCTTTCTGATGAAGAACACTGGTGAGGCTTGTGGAGATTTAGATTTGTGTATTTTTCCTGCATTCAGGTTTTCTTCCAGGAACTCATCCAGTGCTTGAAGCTCTTCTTGTGAAAGAGGATATATGGGGGCTTTCTTTGGCTTGAAGTCATCCAAAAGCTTGATTTCATGATTGAGATAGGGGCAGTGAGGTGGGAGTGGGGTATCTTCCTTGGAGAAGATTTTTGAAAATCTTTTGTAATGTGTCAGGAGCAAGACATCCTCTTTCTGGATGGCCACCTCGAGTTGTGTCGAGATAGAGGTTTTCCAAAGCATAACAAAGTCCTCATCATCATAATCCTCTTCATCCAATGATAGGTTCAGTTCCCTGAGACAGGGGTCTCCAAACCCAATCATCTTTCTCTTTCTCCAATCAAATATGGGGTTGTACTCAGCCAAAAAGGGCATCCCTAGCAGGATGTCTTCCTGAGATTTCAGCTCCATTTCAAAGGTGTGTACTTTCACCAGTTTGTGGAAGACATGGGCATTGAAGGTGCAGATGTGGGTCACCTTCTGCTGGCTAGGCCCTTCGAAGCTTCTCGCCATCCAAGGATGTTTGACATGAGTTCATTTGAGATTGTATTTTTTGACAATCTTTGGGTCAATGACATTGACCTCTGTGCCACTGTCAATCACTGCTTTGATTTCTGCATCTTCCTGATCAACAAGGAACATGGACCCAAACAGTGAGGAATTCGAAACAGTTTTTGATTGCTCAAAGTCCATAGCTACAGAAGTAGTCCTATTAGTCCATTCCTGTCAAGTTGAAGTAATAGAAAAGTTCTTAGCTCCTCCCTGCACAGCCATGGGGGAGCAGTTTAAAAATCCAGGTTGTTGTTGGATTCAGTTGGTCCTAGCATCTTGCTGCCTCGCAAATCCTCTTCTTGGATAAGTTCTTCGAGTAGTTGCCTGATTTGTTGATGATGATCTTGTCGATCAGGGCTTCTCTTCTCTTTAGGGCATTTGGCCATTCGATGTCCAGTTTTGTTGCATCCCCAGCACATGATTTCTCTGATCCATGATTGTGAGTTGCCTTTCTGGTTCCAGGACTTCTTCAGAGGTCCACCAGAATTTTGGCAGCAGTCCACATCCATCACATAAGGATACCAATCAGGTGCTTGATTGTAATGGGCCTTGGTAAGGTTTTGTCCCAGGATGTGCCGGTCTTCTTCAGTTTGCTGACCAGTGAACAAGCATAGTTGAGAGAGAGCAGTTTGTGCAGCTGTTGCTGATTGGATCCATTCTGCCAGTGTCATCAGGCAGGAGTTGGTTTTGAGGATCCATTCATTAAGCTTGGCCCTTAGGCCTCATCCATAGAAGACTCCAGTTTCAGGGCTACTCTCTGAAAGTTTCACCTTGTTCATCACATTCAGGAAGTCAGTTGTGTACTCTTCCAAGGTTCTTGTCCCTTGTCTGATGGCCGAGAGTTTGAGCAAGGCCATTTGAGACATGTCTCCAACCCTGAACATCTGGTCCAGTTTTGCCAGGAATCCTGACCCAGTGTCCACAATATGGACTGTGTTGAGCACAAGAGATTTCTTGGCATAGTTCTCTGCCCAGGCCTGGGTGGAGCCTTTCATCATGAATGAGAGGGTGAAGCCAATCTTTTGTTTGGCTGTCTGATAGATGTGAGAGTTGATGCCCAGGTAAGTTTTGATAGATGTAAGCCAGGCATCATACACTGCAAGCATTTCACAATTTTTCTTGAGAAAAAATGCTGAAAAAATTGAAGAAAGAGATACTCTTTTTTGACACATGTTTTCAAAGAGAAAAGGCAATAATAATGCTTTGTTTTCTTTGCATGATTTACTAAAAAACATTGGTTGATGCTAATACCCATTAGTGTAGAACCTAATGGGCATTACCATTAATTCATATTTTTTTGGCAGAAAAGACAAAGAAATCATTACATTATATTCACCTTTTTTCTTTGAAAACAGCCAAATAAAAGTGTATCTCTTTGTTCAATTTTTTCAGCACATTTTAGGAGGAAAAATTGTGAAATGCTTGCAGTGATATGTGGTGTGATTTCCATCATACTCTCATGGACGATTCAGGTTCAGTTCCTTTGCATGACCCTCTCCAGAGTTAGAGTCATGTCCCTTTCCTTTCTCCTTGGGACCTCCTCTAGAGCCTCCAGGGTCATTTGGTTTGGTTGGGATAGTGAAGTCCATCATAGATGAAAACTTCTCCCAGTACCACTGCACCAGGTTGGTGACTGGTACCTTGGATTGCATTGCAAAAGGTGGTTCTGTCATTTCAACATCACAGTAAGATGGGTGTATGTCTTGGAAAATGTCACCTCCGAGTGAAGAGTCCTCCTCTTCCTCCTTAGGCTGTCAAGGTTGTGAAAGAGTGGGGTCTTCTCCTGCAGGTAGACCCATAAGTCCAAAGGCTGCAAAGACTCCTTTACCTCCTTCTAGGAAAGATGGGGTTGGGGTTCCTTCGAAGTCCTTTAGAGAGGGTTGTCAGTGTGTAAGGGATGGGGGAATGTGAGATGAAGGTGGTTTGGGCTTCAAAGTGGTTGGGGATCTTTCTTCCTGGGGATAAGGGTGGAAGCGAGATGTGGAAGGTTCTCTCATGAGGGGTCAAGCAGATGTTCCAGATGACAAAGGTCAATCCTTCTGCTTGAGGTCCTTTCTCGAGGGAACTGGGGGTCAGAATTTAGAGGATGTTGCTGATCCTGTGACAGAGGGCAGCCTCTGAGGATCAGGTGGTGTGCCTTGATGAGAAGACATGGTGAGTTAAAGGGTTGTTGGGTGTGAACGATGGCTGGGGTAGTTCCTGCAGTGGTTCCAAGCATTTGAGGTGGTCTTCTAGGGGGCTACAGGTTACTGTAGGGGTTCCCACCATAGAAGGTGAAGAAGTAGTCGATTGAAGCTACTGCTTCAGGGGTGGGAGAGAACTCAAGACTTCGCTAGGGATGATTGTCGACCTAGGAAGACTTTGGTGTTAAGCCAAAGTTCTCGAGGAGATTCATTTACTTCAGTAGAAGGAGCTTTTAGCTTTTGTTATGTGCTGGAATACCTCACCTGCCAAAAGCGACAAGTGTTGGTGCTGAGGCAGTTAAGCAATCAACATGCTTGTGGTATTGCCAGGGTTGACCTCAAGGGCTTAATAGTTTTACCCCTTCTATGGCCAGGAAAGCAGTTCTGAGAGAAGCAAGTTCTGGAGAATGCTATCCTGGTTGCAAGGTAGCTAAAAGCTGGGATATACAGGCAAGTCCCTATGAATATATATACTACCCAACTCTGTGTGGTGGTCTTTGGCAGAGTCACATAGAGGATGTGCTTGTGAGAACAAAGACATGTCAAGTCAGAAATAGGAGACACAGCCTACATACCAGCAAAGGGGAGGGGACATGTCAAGGATGCATCCAAATGAAATAATGTCCAAAAAGGGAAAGTGACTTGTTGCAGGAGAATTGGAAATGATAAGCATGAGTCACATCAATCAGAGAAGCCCAATCGAGGGGAGGGAAGGCCATATAAGAGATGGCATATAGTAGAGTCCAAAAGGGGAAGGCATAGGTTGCATAAGCATCGAGAGACGTGTTGTGTGTACAACTAGAAGAGAAAAGGGAAAAGATAAGTCCAAAAAAGGGGAAAGTATGATGCAGTGTATCATATGCTAGGATGGTCAGATAATGAAAGTGACAACTTACCAGAACTATCTCAAGACCCTGACAAGGGGGAACTCGAAGAAAGCCCTATGGAACAGTCAGTGTTAGTGTATGCAGCACTAAATGATAGCAGTGCATTACCTGACAACCTGAGATCACTGAAGGAAGCATGCAACTCACCCAAATGGCTGGAGTGGGAAAAAGCTGTCAAAACAGAAAATAGATCAGCTACACTGAATGGGGACATGGGAACTGACAGACTTACCAAAGGGTAGGATGCCAGTGTCCAACAAATGGGTACTCATTTGGCAATATGATAAAGATGGCAGATTAGAAAAATACAAAGCACACTTGGTAGCAAAAGGGTACTCACAGATACTGGGGATGGATTACACAGATACATTCTCACCAGTAGTGAAGCTGGAGACAATAAGGGCAATATTAGCATTAGCTGTTTCCCAGGACTGGGAAATACAGCAGATGGATGTAAAGGGGGCTTACCTAAATGGCAAGCTAAAAGAAGAAATCTATATGAAACAACCCAAAGGCTTTGAGGATGGTACACAATGTGTATGCTGGCTAATAAAAACATTTTATGGGTTGAAACAATCTGGAAGAGTGTGGAGCATTGAACTTAATAGACAGTTAGTACAAGGTGGATTCAAGCACCTATGGTCAGATCCTTGCACATATGTCTGGCAGACAGCATAGAAAATAGAAATCATCACCATATAGGTAGATGATCTACTACTGTTCACATCATGACAGGGGCATATGACATCATTAAAAGCACAACTACAGTCTATGTTTGAAGTTACCAACCTCAGAGACCCAAGGAAAATAGTTGGCATAAAAATCACACAAAACTAGGCCAAAGGGACTTTGTTCATATGTAGGGCAAACATGGTATATTGATTCTATACTATGGGCACAGGGATTGGAGAGTGCAAACAGTGTGAGGACACCAGCAGACACAAAGGTTCAGATGTTCCCAGAGGAGGAACAGGGAGAAGTGACTAACCAAAACAAGTATGCTTCTCTGATCAGATCTTTGATGTATGCTATGGTTGCCACATGGCCTGACATCACCTACACTGTAAATAGATTGACCTCATTTACAGAAAACCCAGATTTAAGACACTGGGTAGTGGCCAAAAGAATACTAAGGTACCTACAAGGAACAAAAGACCACAGTATAATGTATAGTGCAAAGAAAGGCAGTACTACTACCCAAATAATTCAAGGGTATGTAGACATGAGCTTTGCTAATACAGAGAACCATGCATCTGTCACAGGTTGTGTATTCTTAGCTCAAGGAGAGCCATTGTTTAGGGCTCAAAGAAGCAAACCTTAATTGCACTGTCAACAACCAAAGCAGAATATGCTGTGCTGGCTAAATGTACTTGAGAGTGTGTATGGCTATGAAAGCTATATGCAGAACTAGGGTACAGACAGACAGAGCCTACTAAGATAATGAAGATAATGACAGATAGCAAGGGAGCCCAAGCTTTAGCATACACCCCCCAGTTTCATGCATGAGAAAATTGACCAAAAAAAGGTTGAAATCTGTCATTGTTCAGATAGGTACCAGACAGCCAACATATTTACTAAAGTGCTACCTAGGGACAAGCATGAGAGGCATACCAAAGAGATGGGTATGACCCTGGCTTGAGGGGGAGTGTTGGTATCATGGAGTAGATACCAGCATCCCATACAAAGGACTCTAAGGTAGTGGAATGTTCTCTATTAGAGTAGACTATTCTAGAATAATGTTCACACAATGTATAAAAGCCTGAGCCAATAGGGTGAGGGAATACAATAATTATCTTATTGATAACTCTCATGATTGAGCTCACTACCAACATGCCATTACAGGGTCTACTGCCAAAGTGTCACCTATTGGTAATGTTCAAGTCCTTCAGTCTCTCATTGAAACATTTACAGCCTCTCCTGCAGAGGTGGAGGTATGTTTTCACATTAGTTCTATGCAATGGTGTGTTTATTTCTGAGGTTTGTACCTAGTGAGCAAAACTTCCAGGATGCTGTCAGTGTATCAGCTTTCCCATACCCTATGTCTGAGATTCCATGAAGTTCCATTGCATCCCTATTCATGCTGCCTTTCATATACATCCATTGCACTTCTGAGTTGGTATGTTATTTCATTTTTATGTTGTGTTTTCATAATGTCTGTAATCATACATTTATGTATATGCACCCTTGTTTCAACACCTGTACAGACTGAGCATGTATGCCAATCTGGTATCAACAACTGCTGGTTATCCCTTTTCCATTCCTTGCCTCATGTACCTTGTTCTTGCAGCTGCACTGACACTGGTTTCTACATGCATGGATGGCCTGTCATTTCCCTTTTCATTTCTTGCCCTCATACATAGGGGTACCTGATTCTACAAGCACTGACTCTGTCTTCTCATCATATTGCTGTCTCACTGCCTTTTACTGTTCTAAATGTTTTCTGTCTTCCCACACACATAATGTCACAAATGATGACTGGTGTCATCACAGACAAGCATCAGGATCACAACATTCCCTCTCCTCAGGTCCTGGTGAGCTGCTAGCAGTGATTTAGTCATTGTCCTAGCACCAACTTTGGGAAAGATCACCCAGGAAGCCCCATGCCAGCAATTCTTTTGACACATAGCAGTCTTTCAAGAAATGCCATTCTGGCATGGTTAGTGAGATGGCTTTGCAGGCTGCCATCACTGAAGCTGGTATCCAGACCATCATCGAAGCAGGTATCCAGATCATGAAACTATTTCCAGCACAGCCATCCTGAATCATGTGTAGCCTATCTCATATGATGGAGCAACTTTCCATGCTGACCCTTTCCTGTGGACATGGTCATGACTTGGAAATATGTTGGAACACTACCCTTGCACCTACCCACCAAATCAGTTTGAATAGGTGACATGCCATTTGAATAGTTAGTCATGATACCTGGTGCACAAAATCCCACTAGGCTACCTACCTGCATGGCTGTGGTAAAAATGTGGTTCATCAGCAAACTAACCCTCATCCTCACAAAATGTCCATGCACACCACACAATCACATTTGCATCTATTCTCACAAAAATACACCCTGATGCTGCCCTTCACATAAAGAATGTCTCATAAAAATTTCAACCTATATTTAGATGTCCATTGTTGAGATACCTTTCCCCTATTTCACTGGACAGACCTGGCCAGTTATGTAGGTACCTTGCTGTCAAAGCTGGCCAGTTCTGTCCAGTTCTGTCTAGGTGAAGGGTTAGTTTACTGATGTTGCTAGTTGTGGCATCAGCCTCAATCTTTTGGATGACCTCAAGTATCCACTGCTTCAGCACAGTAGGAATTTGCCCCCTTGAGTAGTTCTGCAATGAATGCTTCCAGAGTTACTGCACCTCTGGCACATGCTTGGTCAGAAGAATGGCAGTGTTCTGCATGTGTTGTTGTCACCTAGTCTCTGCCTCTAATTCTCTGCCATGTCCAAGAAAGGCTGGAAGATTGTGAGCTGTCTGAAGAGTGAAATGCCAACCAAGCACCCTGCTATATTCAATATTGACAATCCAACTTCCATTGTATTAAGCCTGAGGGCACTGCAGGCATATGTACTCTATGAAGGATTTCAATCAATTTATGACATGTGGGACTAGTGTTGAGTTGAGTTTTGTGGAATAGCAGTTTAGGCTGGACAACTGGGCCATGAGAGAAAATGAGACTCACATTGTAAGTATACTGACTGTCTTGGTCAATGTTGTTGCATACATGGTAGGGCCAAACACATGCATGAATCCTATTAGGTACACTCAAAGTTGGTGCACACAATAGGTATGCTCAAAGTTGGCACACACAATGTCACTCATGCTCGTGCTATGAAGTACTACATAATCTGACCCTATGGCTACAGTGGCTACATATAGGGGACTTAACTACAGGGCTACAGATGTTATAGCACCTACATAGGCCTATGTAGGAAAGTTTTTTTTTCCTGATCAGTGTGGAAACCCTTATGGTCAGCATGCTACTCTCCTCCACTGAAGAAAAGCATCATGCTTGGAAGAGAAAGCACTTCAAAGTTACCTATCCAAATGAAGAACTCTGTCACACATACTATCTCAAGTTGCTTGCATATGACAATCATTTTGGGTAGATATACTCAAGTGAGAGACTGGTGGTAGCAGAGCCCAATACATGCATAGCTGTACTTAAGTGTGATACCAGTGGCATGGGTAACAGCAATGAAAGCATGTGTACTGTCTGAATTAGAGACTGATGGAGGTAGTTGAGCTGAGCACCCACTTATTGCATCTGTCAGTCATCCCACTCCAAGGATTAGGACTGCATACAGTACACAGAGGCAAACTTGTCTTAGGCCTGCAATTTCAAGCCTGTGAAAGCTCTCATGAAGGACTTGGGGCCACAACCCCATGGAGCAGGGAGCATGGGAAAGGAGGTCAGAGGTGAGAGCAGGGGGATAGATGTGAGGAGTGCCAGGGGTCCTAGCAGAGAAAGGGGTTGGTGGGTGCAAGAGCATAGATTAGTAAGCAAGGTCACTTGTACCAGTCAGGCCATTGGGCATCAGAAGCAGAACTGGCTAGTCCACCCAGCAGTTGCAACACTACCAACCAAGCTTGATACAGAGGCAGTTGGCCATGCTGTGTAAAATGGCATCCCACAGACACAATGCTGGGGAGCTATGACCCTCCTCAACATTGGTGTACCCAGGTTGGGCTTCAGTTTGTGCAGAGCTCTTACCATGACCAGGAATGGGGAAGAATCATCATAGCAAGGGGTAGATGGGTTGACCTATTGACCAATTGACCTATTTTTGCACTCTGCCAAGCTGACTTCTGAACTCTGCTTCCAAAGCAACCCAATGCAACCTTTTGTAGCACATGATCATGGCAGTGTGGGTGTTTGTGTGCCACTGAAAGGGTGTGTCAGCAACCCCTTTGGGTGGGAATTTTGGGTTCCAACAAGGCTACCCCTTGCTGGCTTCTCAGCTTGCCTCTGGCTTGCAGACCCCTTGCTATGATGAATCTGCCTGTTTTTGTGCCACTGAAAGGGTGTGTCAGCATGTGTCAGCAACCCCTTTGGGTGGGAATTTCGGGTTCCGGCAAGGCTTGCCAGCTTCTCGGCTCGCACACCCCTTGCTATGACGAATCTGCCAGGAATGGGGCCTTCGCTCTCACGCTAGGACGTGAAGTACTAGTCGTCGGGCCGAGATAACCGAGAACGGTGCTCGCAGTCCAGCATTACGAGGGTAATCAGTAAGCGCGGATCAAGCCTGCGAAGGGCAAATGAATAAACCAGATAGGTTATTGGTTGGGCTGAGCAATTCCTGGAGGCTCATCTATAGGACCAGGTTGAAGAAGAGGCCACCGTGCGTGTAAGTAACTACGCACTGCTTCCCCGATTCGGACGAACGAGCAGTGTAGTGACGTAACAGGCATGCGGCTGGAGCATGTATACTAAGCCTGTTCTTCAGTAGCCGCCTGCCCCTTCTCTGCAGGTGTCCACCAATCGCTCGGCTGCTGGTGAGCTCCTGCCCGTCCCAACCAGGAATCCCTCCTGCTTCTCCAGCGAGTTTGTGTGCTTCGTGTCTATCGGTAAGGTTTCTACTGGTCCATCGTCGAGTGATATGCATTTACCTGCATGGACATAGTTTTCTTCTTCATACCGATACTCAAGGTTGCCAGCGGTATACTCTATGTCCTTAGCTGTCCTTCTCACTGTTTAAGTTTTATTAGCTGCGCTGATTTGGGTAGTACTCTGACATTCAAGGTTGCCTACCCCGTTTCTTTCTAATCCCGATTGGTATGGCTCTACTTCCTTGAGTTATTGCAAATGATAACCATTTCCACGGTGAATATCCTCCCAGTGTAACAGCATTCAATGGCTTCAACAGAGGTCGTTCTTCGCAAACAAGAAAAATTGAGATGTCTTCCTCCAGGGCATGATGACCGCGATGTAGCTCTTTTCAACCTAGCCGCTGCACTTTACGATAGATACCGGAAAGAACGTAAAATAGACGACTTGAACGAGGCAATCACTTTCTACCGCGATGCATTGGAACTCCGACCCGTCAAGGATGATGGGCGGTCCTCAATTCTCAATCAACTTGCGCTCTGTCTGTCGAATAGATATGACAGGCACGGACTGGTCGATGACTTGGAAGAAGCGATCACACTCGGACGTGCAGCACTAGAGCTCTGTCCATCAGGACATCCTAGTCGTGATGTATCTCTCAACAACCTCGCTGACTTTCTCAGGAGGAGGTTCACGAAAAAGGCAGTGATCCACGACTTGGAAGAGGCAATTGAGCTGCACCGTTTGGTTCTGGAACTGCGTCCTGCCACACATCCTGAGCGGTCCCCATCGCTCCATAAGCTTGCACTTTGTCTGTCGAATAGATACGACAGGCACAGACTAGTCAATGACTTGGAAGAAGCGATCACACTCGGACGTGCAGCACTAGAGCTCTATCCGCCATGGCATCCCGATCGTGATAAATGTCTCTTCATCCTTGCTTGCAACCTCAGGAGGAGGTTCGTGGAAAAGGCAGCGATCTGCGACTTAGAAGAGGCGACAGAACTGCATCGTTCAGCTTTGGAACTACTTCCCGCTGCACATCCAGAACGGCCCTTATCGCTTTATAACCTTGCACTTTGTCTGTCGGATAGATACAGCAGGCACGGACTAGTGGTGGATGATTTGGAAGAAACGCTCATACTCAAACATGCAGCACTAGATCTCCGTCCATCAAGGCATCGTGGTCATGACATATCTCTCAACAACCTTACTTACAACCTTGGGAGGAGATTCGTGAACAAGGCAGCAGTCTGCGACTTGGAAGAGGCGATTAAACTGCACCGTTCAGCTTTGGAACTACTTCCCTCTGCACATCCTGAACGGTCCTCGGTGCTCCATGAACTTGCATATTGTCTGTCAAATAGATACGACATGCACGGACTAGTCGATGACTTGGAAGAAGCGATCGCACTCGGGCATGCAGCACTAGACATCCGTCCATCAGGGCATCCCGGTCGTGACGTATCTCTCTACGTCCTTGCTTGCGCCATTTGGAAGAAGTTTCAGAAACAAGCTAACATACCCCAGTCACACAATGCCGATTCCCCAAATCAAGCCACATCCGTGGTCTGTCCAACAAGCAAGGCCGAGCTTGCATCCTCACTTTTCGAGTTTTCTTTTCGCCTCTGGGGCACGTTACAGATGCAGGCCACAGTGACTGACTTAAATGAGGCCATTCACCTGGTCACATACGCTTTGGAGCTTCGCTGCCCAAGAAACTCTCTCGACGACGACGCATGGATTCGGAAGCTGGCCCAGGAGACAGATTCAGATGAACCTGGTCTGGTGGTGGAGAATCTAGCCGATCTTGTCAATTGCTTTCCTAGGTATATATCTTGCAATCAACATGCAATTGTCGATCTGGATGTGGCCATCACACTGTGCCGATATGTGTTGCAATTTCGCCCGATTGGGCATCCCAATCGTGCTTCGTCCCTCCATGCCCTTGCGCAGTGCTTAGCAGGCCGGTTTCGTCGACAATCCATAATAACCGATCTAGACAATGCTATTAGCCTTGAGCAAGAAGCCCTGCACCTATTTGCACGTGGAGATTTGGATTTTGATATGTCTCGGCGCTGTCTTGCAGCCTGCCTGCAAATGAAGTTTGACTCACAGGTTGCCATGATGTCCTCAGATGCCCCGGGTGTTACCCAACTTCATGTTAAGCAAGTCATTCGTAACGTTGCATTCGAAACTCTCAGGACAATGCCAACCAGACTGCTGTACATACCTACTGGCATCCTATGCAACCGTGATGCGCAGGTATCCCATTTTATGGACAGTCAGCAGTACAAGCAGCTGGAATCTTTGTGCACAACATACAGCCGGGATCAGCAAATGGCACTAATCCAGACTGAGGTCTTGAGATACTTCCATTATGTCACGCTTTCTCATCGCTGGGGCGAAGGCGAGCCATCGTTGCGTGACATTGAGGGGCACCAGATATATGGCATGTCAATCAAGGGGGGCTTTGGCAAGCTCCAAGCCTTCTGTCGTGTCGCTCTGGATCAGGATTACTTATGGGCATGGAGCGACACATGCTGCATCGACAAGCACAGCAGTGCCGAGGTGCAAGAAACGATAGGGTCAATGTTCACATGGTATCGACAATCTGCTTTGACCATTGTATACCTTTCTGATGTTCCTGATACCGGTTCGCTCGAGAACAGCGAATGGTTCAGGCGTGGGTGGACCCTCCAAGAACTACTTGTTCCCCAAACTGTACTATTCTACACCCAGACTTGGTCACTTTACAAGAACACCATGTCTTCAAACCATAAAATGGATGACACCATACTGGACGAGTTGGAGAGGGCAACTGGAATCGAGCACCGCTTCCTCACCAACTTTTCTCCAGGTATGGATGATGCACGTTCGAGACTACAGTGGGCGTCATTGCGTCACACCACCCGACCTGAAGATATCGCCTACTCACTTTTTGGGATCTTCAATCTCCATCTCCCTGTTCTTTATGGTGAATCTGCTGAGAATGCACTGGGCCGTCTCTTGGCCGAAATCATATCACAGTCTGGGGACATCTCGATTTTGGATTGGGTCGGAGAGGTGTCCCCGTTTCATAGTTGTTTCCCCGCTCACATCACATCATACAAAATATTACCATCACCTCAGGACCAACCTAATGCAGAAGCACAGTCATTGGCGACGAGTCAAGGCCCTTCGTCATTTGAAATACTGCGTAACTTGTGTGGTTCCCTCACTACATCATTCCTCCCTCAATATCTCAGCTATTCCCTGCCACCAACCATCATTACCCCAGTGGTGTGGCGGCCAACCCCAGATTCATATGGATCAGGTGAAGTGTATGATTTCCACTCATTCAGCAGAGCTCCGCTTCCACGATTCCTTGGTCGTTGTCTTATACTGCCATGCATTGCCTACCGTGTCACAGTTGCCCAATTGACAATTGAGGATCCATCAGCACCAAGTTACACATACAAAATCCAGGCATCTGGTCTGAGGCCACTGGTGATCACCTTACCACAGAAGATGGAAAACCTGACAACTTTGCAGGGTGATCTGCAGCTTGTTCGCCCTTGGAACTCGAAGGGACAATCTGCCATAATGGATGCCACAAATGAAGAGCAGTTACTTGCTACACTGGGAAAGCCATTTCGTGCTCTGCTGTTGACGGAACTGCCCCATTCTGAGTACAAAAGGATTGCATCTTCTACCCTCATTACTGTGCAGGCCATAGATACAGCCAGCATACTTCAAAGCAAAGTTAGGATATTCAATATTGTGTAGATAGTCACAGCATTATGATGCCTGGAATGTTATAGCTGATTCACCTGCAGAAGTAATACATTCATGCATGTGACAGTTTTAGAGGGAATTCCTGGTGTGGCTTTGTTGTTCTGCTGTCTCCCCACCACCTGCATGATTTCTCTGTCCCTGAATCTCACTCCAAACCTACAACTAGTCTACTTTGTCTGTGTTCATCTGCAGATGCAGCAGACAGACACAGATGTGCAGATGTCTGACATCAGCTAAATGAATGTAACATGGGTATGTATGTAAATGAATTGAAATAATGTTCTGCAGCAAAGTTCAGACAACTCAGATGAGTAGACCTCTTTGTAACTTTGTTGATGAGAGCATACACTGCAGGCAAAGGCCAAATGACCTGTCCACTAAACTGAGCTCCAAATTCATAGTTGGTAAAAGATCTGAAGATCACTCAACAGTGTAATGAGGCATGCAGGAACTTGTTGATAGTCTGGAACTTACTTTTCAACCATCTATTTACTGAGAATGTGGCAATTTCAAACAGACATAAGAGCTGTGATGAAACCTAAATAATGGGTATCATAGGCTCACCAATGAGAATATCTTCATGAAGATCATAAAGATGTCTATGCAGACCTCTCTCCATATCTCCAAAGACATTGTTCATTATATTTGGGAATGTGGAATGGGAGTTACAGAGGTCAAAGTATGTGACCAGCAGTTCATAAGACCCCTTGTAAGAAACAAGGGCAGTCTTCCATTCATCTCCCTCTTTGATGTGAACATTGTTATATCCATACCTTAAGTCCATTTTGGTGAAAGTTTACAACCTTTCAGCTTGTCAATGAGTTGGGAGATGGGTGGGAGGGGATAGGCATCCTAACTGTATGCTCATTCAAGTACCAGTGTAGGGGGTGTATACTCCATAGAATTGAAATCTACTGTGCAGTGGCATTTATCCACCACTACAGCCCTTCATCATCTTTAGAATGAGCCTGTTGTGCTCCAGTCAGCTGACTTGGTGTGCCCCTTGGCTGCAAATATGTACTGCCACACCTAGTCTTGTTACATCCCCATTAGTTGATTTCCCTGGGCCTGCTGTCATTATCACCACTCTCCCCTATCTGCAAGTTCATACCACAGTGATCCCCTATACATCTGCAAACCACTGTTATTGGCCCAGTGGCCACAGCACCCCATAGCATGTTACAGTTGTGCCAAGTGTGACAGTGTGACAGCCACCCAGGACTCAAAGACCATGGCCACAACAACTGTGTGACAGGGACCCAGTGTTTTAAGACCAGTTCCCTAAGTCTGAGGGTCATATACAAGGTCCAGATAGAAATCTGGAGTCAGAGTGGAATGGAGATCAAGGGGAGGTATACCACTTAGTATACCCAGTGCTTGCTCGAGTTCCAAGGGTGGAGGATGGAGTGGGGCTTAGAGTATCTGATTTGATATTCAAACTGAGGTGCTACAAAGTATGTACAAGGGGCTTTATACTATGGAGAACATTCTAAGGTGATGTCCAGGTAACAAAACTCTGGAGAGCAGTATGGAATGTTGGCAACGTTCCTACAGGCTGTACCAGAGTATTGGACAATCCAAAAGTCTGAAGGTTAGACTGAAAACACCAAAGCAGTTAGACATATAGTGGCAGGAAGAAACTATTCTAAATACAGAATGGAATGGAGTAATGGATCAAACTATAAACAGAAACAGAGCAGAGTTCCACAATGGACTCCTGAGAGTCTGGACTGAGCCAGAAGTCTTTGGACTCAGGCCCAGACTATGCATGCATTGTGGGCAACTCTTCTTGTGAGAGTGCAAGGGGAAAGTGGGGAAAGCTGTAGGTTACACCTAGGCTCATCCCAAGGGGTGCTGTGCTGGAAGGAGAGGGGGAAAAGAACCTAGAAGGTGAAGAAGGATTTTTCTGGGTGACTGGGGAGTGCTGGTGATGAAGAGCTCAAAATTCTGCCTTTAATGGATGCAAGGTAACTTCTGGGGACTTTGGATTCTTCTTAGAGGCAAAAACTCGAAGGTCAGTGATTTAGGACTCTTGAATTCATGGGTAGACAGTGTAGACACTGTAGTGGACTTATAGTGGGCGAAGCAGCGATTCTGGAGACTGTAGGACACAGAGAACTTGATAAGACCGAAGATGAGGCACTGAAAGACACTGGAGACTCAAAAAAACACAGAGGGACTTGACTCAAAATACTCAGAGACTTTTAAACATGCAGATTGTGATGCCAAAAGGTGGGTGGTTATTTTCCTATGTACAGTGGACTTTTTGTAGTATAAGGACAGTGGTCTCTAAAGTAAAATTGGAATATTTCAGATCTGTCATATGTCAAAAATAATAAGAGAAAAGACAAGGGCCAATGCATGGACAATCACATGCATGGCAGCAACACAGATGAAGATAAGACAAGTAAAGTCCATACAATGAAGGTAAGTAAAAGTGGAAAGCATACAGACAATGTGCCTGGGTAGTGAGTGTACACTGTAGGGGGGGAGCAGCAATTTCTTCAATGAGTCTGGGATGCAGTGGGCAGTGTTACTAAGCAGGTGACAGCCTCAGCACTTGTAAAGTGGATATAGCTGCTGAGGGGATATGTTGATGCATGACAGGTCAGTGGGGGATCACCAATGGTCAGTGTTCAGAGGTCACATGATGAGAGGGGACTGTGTATGATAGGGGACAGGCTTGATACAGTGGCTGAGGAACAGGGGCAATGTTGCTGACTCAAGTATGTGATGTGATGAGAGGTGTGATGTGTGTGACAATAGAGTAAGTGGTGATGTCATTAACCAAGGGAGTGTCATAATGCATGAGGGAGCATCTACTGAGAGTGAGAAAGGCTGCTAAGGGTGCTCTGTAGCCCTAGGGAGTATAGACTCCCCACACTTCCCAGGGTTTTTGAATGCTGACCATCCTCAGTCAGGGACGATGGAATGGAGATGGGATGATGTCAGACATGTGGTGTGGCTGTGCATGGATCAATGGAAGGGGTATGGGGTTCTCAGTCATGTGCTGTGGCAACAATGTTTCCATGTCAACAAAGACTGCCAAAACATACCAAACAAAATGCTGCTTCTCTCCTTCTCTAAGTCCACTCCCCATCACCCTCTACACCACCACTAGATCATTTCCAGCCCATGCCATGTCCACCTCCAAGAACACAACCACATCCACTCCTTGTTTTCTCCCCCCAAACACTGTGCAGGAGCTCATGCCCAAGTTGTGGGTGGCTGACATGAAGAAGTTGGAGGTCATCATGAAGAAGATTCCAGATGAGGTGGCAGGAGAGGATGCAGAATGTGAGTGGTTGGACTGGTATTAGAAGTGTTGGTGACTCAGTCCCATGACCTAGATGATAGCTCAGTGGTAACAATGGGTGGGAGCACATTGAGAAGCTTTGTAAGTTCACTAGTGACATTAGCACTGCTGTGCCCAACTATGAGGAGGACACCAAAATCACCATTGGTGAGGCCTTTGAGTGGCTAACAGTGATTCAGGCTCAGTTTCCCCAATGTGCAGCAAAAGGCAAGGGCAAGGAAGTGCCATCATTGAGTACCATTCAGGGAGAAGGGGAAGGGGACAGATGCTTGCAAAGGCAGGCAGGAAAGGCCACTGGGAGAGAGGGAGTTAAACAGAAGGTGCATATGATTCCCCATCCTCCCTCTCTGTCAAGAGGACACACAGCACAAAAACCAAGAGGGTCTGCCACTGTCAGCAGCCTCAATGAGCAAAAGGCTGAGGACCATGACTGCACCCCCTCTTGTCTCTACCACTTTGTTGATGACTTCAACATGCAAGTGACATGTCATCCTTCACATAGGCCTGGATGAAGAGACCTCTGCTCCAGTGTCTGTCCCATGCATGCCACCACCACCTGCTGCCTCCACCCCTTTATTCCTCCCATCTAGCACTCCACCCACTCCTGCTCCCATCCCAGAACCTCCAAGAGCTGCAGAAGAGCCAAGTGAAGATGTGTCTGTGATTTTCACTAGTCCTAGTGGCCTTCTTGAAGAACCAGATGAATTGCCAGCTGTCATAAAAACACAAGAGGTCAAGATCAACTTGACTACTCCTCAAGGATCCCCACATGTGTCACTGCTGCCTGAGGAAGAAGAACTAGCAAGGCTGCTGAAAGGTAAGCATCAGATGAGAAGGGGTGGGCATACCACTCTTGAGGAGCTAGATGCTCAGATCACTGCTCTGGAAGACTCGATTGAATGGGGAGAGAGGGCCCTGGTTCAGTTGTTCTCCTGGATTTCCAACATCACTGCTGATGCAAACAAGGTGAATGCAGTGCTCCAGGGAACCAGGTGGCAGCTTTGGTTGGTGAAGGAACTGTGGCAAGAATATATGGTTCAGGGCCCATAGATAAGTGGTATCATCATCATGGAGTAGAGCAATCGCAGCATGTGTCAGTCTCATAGGCAGTTTATTGATTGAGAGCATGAAGTCTGAGCTGAACAGAAACATTGCCATACATGCAGGTATAGTAAGAAAAGTGTCTGTGGGTGATCAGAACATTTAGTGATAAGCTAGGTGTTCATAAACAAAAGGAAAAAAAGAGGAAGTAAGGAGCAGTAATTGAAGGAGCAGCATTTCTATTGTCTTTCTTTGTAACATATTCTTGGCAGTATTCTTTAAAGAGAGGCAGTGAGTAAGTCTATGAAACAGGTTGAAAGAATGAAAGGATTGATTTCAATGGTATATTTATTTCTGCTTTTGATGGCAGTCTTTTTGTTTCGAAGGTTGTGTATAAGAAGATTGCCTGTTAAGTTAAAGAAAGAAAAGAAGAAAAGAAACATGGTAGATAGGGTATAAGTTATTCATCTGACTCATCCCTAAGGACACCAGCAAGCTCTGGGTCAGGAAGGGAGTCATCCTCAAGTTGATTGAGGGCAGAGTTTTTGAGGCCCACCAAGTGGGCAACCTCTATATGAGACCTGTTGTGAAGATAGTAGGGGAATAGACAGAAGGTGGCATAGCAGAATTTTGAGATGGCACCATTGAGCTCTGCAAGAAGGTAAGATCCACCCTTAGTACAATGCACCACTACCATGGGACCTAGGTAGCAGGGTTTTGTCTTTTGATCTAGCTCCTTCTTGATACAAGAGTTTCTGATGAGGACAAGTGAGCCAGGTTTGAAGCCAAAATCATGGATTGTGTGCTCAAAATGGGATACAAAGTCTTTAGCAGAGGCAAAGTGAGCTTTTAGGACTTGGTCATGAATCAGTGCCAGGTTCTCTGGTCATTTCTGAAGCTGACAAGCTCAATTGGTGATGAGATCAGTGGTGGAATAAAAGTCTGCCTCAAAAGGGGAGAGGAACATTGCTTCAGTAAGGTCAAAGGGTAGCCTGGGATGGACACCATGAGCCATATAATATGGAGAGAAGCCCATAGCTTTATGAATGGTGACCCTTTCTGCCCAGAATACTGATGGGGCTACCTCTGACCACCTTGACACTTCTCCCTCACAACTCTTCACCATCGCCTCCCTAACATCAAAATGCTGCCATTCTACAACACCATTTGCCTGTGAGTTATAAGGTGATATGGTGATGGGCTGAATGCCATAGGTCTTGGAAAGCCAGTCAAGAGCTGGAACATAAGGTCTGCCATTGTCAGTGACGATCTCCCAAACAGCTCCCCAATGACATAAGATCTGCTCAAAGAAGAACCTCCCAATGGACTTCCCAGTTTCTGATCATAACATAGCCCACTCAGGGTAACTGGTGAGGGAACAATGAGCTTGGGTAACATATTGGTAACCATTCAACTTTGGCATGATGGTGTTGATGTAGGCTTTATAGAACAGCAGTTCAGGGATGGTGATGACAGGAGGAATATGGATATGGTCAAGGAGGCAAATTTGGCACTCATGACATGTTCTGTGTACCAGCAAACATCCTGCTCTAGCATGGGCCACCAAAAATGTATCAGTAACTGGATTTAGGTAGAGAAAATACCCTTATGCCCCAACTCATCATGGGCTTGGCAGATAAGGCCAAGACATTTGCAGGGACAAACTATGAGTTGGTGTTGACCTTGCAGCTCTTTCCTCCATAATTCCCTGCCTTTGACAAAATATCTGGTTGTGAGTTGCACCAGACTCTCCAACTCTTTCTCTCCCATTCCATCTGGTGGTTTCTTCATCTCCAAAAATTCTTTCACCACCTCCAACCTCTCATCTCTCTGCTTTGCTTTCTTGGATCACAGAATCTCTATTGCAGCTTTATCTGGCAGCATTTTGACAGCAGTAAAAATGCTAATATCCTGGGGTAGGGAACTGGATAAGTGGTGGATGGATGGTGGTGATTTAACAGGGAGACATAGTGACAGTGACTTTGACTCTTGATGATTCACCAGTTCCATTGCAAAAGCTCTGCATTTGTCAAACCAGTCCTCATATTCTTCTTCATCTACTTTGGGGTCTTCATCAGCTTTGGGCCTCCTAGACAGCCCATCTGGCACAACATGTTTGGTGGCAGGTACATGCATGAGCTTGAAATCGAAGAGTAGGATACCAGCAATCCATCAGTTGATGGTTGCATTAGACTGTAGGTTGGGGTTATTAATCATACCCTTGATATACCTTGCATCCACCTCCATGACCACATGCTGCATGCCAAATATATAGAGCCACATGTTGTGCAGGGCTTGAAAAAGGCTGAAGAGTTTGAGCTTGGTTGACTATAATGCCAATCTTGATCATTGATGGTGATCAAACTGAAACAAGTGGGGTATCTTTTGTCATCTTTGCCCTCTTGCATGAGAATATAGCCAACAGTGATGTTAGAAGTATTGACTGCAAGGATGATGGGTAGGGTGGAATTATAATCAATAGACCATAGCACAGGGGAAGAGACAATGGTGGCATGAAGATAGTCCATAGCTGCATGGTGTTCATCTCTGAAATTGAAAGGGATGTCTTTCTTAGTTAGCTCAACAAGAGGATGTGCATGTTTGGAAAAATCTTTAATAAAGATTTGACAGTACAAGCAAAGACCTAAGAATCCCCTGACTTCAGTGATGTTAGCACAGTAAGGCCAGTCCTTAATCTTTTGAACTTTGGCCTTGTCTGGAATCCTCCCCTCATATGATACCTTATGACCAATGACCATGATAGATGGAGTGGCAATAATGCATTTCTTGGCAGAGACTGTGGCTCCTGCATGGCAAAGATGGTGGAGGATGTGGTTGGTATTCTGAAGGTGCTCCCAGATGAAGTGGCAAATTCCAGGATTCTCAGGTATAGTTTCATAAGAACCATTGGCATTTTGGTAGTGTGATGTTGGCCCTTTGATAGGACAGTCATTGATGAAGGGGATAGTAACCTCAGGGATCTCATCCTTCAAAATCCAACAGACCTCTCCATGGAAGATTTGGATGGCATTTGTGTATCCCATAGGAGATTTCATCAATCACAGGGTACTGATCAGTGTTTGGAAGGTGGTAAGGTCATGGTAATCATCATAAATGGTTCTATGGTCATACCCTACCATTAAGTCAAGGATACCATACACTGAATGACAGGTGAAGGCTTCTGCAATCAAGTTGACAAAAGGGGGGACTGCTGAATCTTGGATAGAGATGGCATTCAGCAGCTGTAGATTGTGAACAAGACAAAGGGATTTCCCATCTTTCTTGATGATGCAGAACCATTTGGATCTATAGGACAAGGTGGACAGTTCATAGATGCCAGTGGTGACCTTCTCTTTAATTATGTTTATGACATCTTGAAAAATGGCAGGAGGTATGGGGATATTTCATTCGACCCAGGGCTTGTGGGACAGCATTGGAATTTTCAAGGGGGGAAACATGTCTTCATGAAAAGTTCCTCTTTTGGAGGTCTCCCATGCAAACACTGCCTCGTGGGTATGAATGAGCCATTGAATGAGATTTAACTCCACCAGCCAAAGAAACTTGGCAGGATTGAGGTTGAGCTCTTCTGCTTGTTGTGCCATAAATCTAGAACTGGGAATGAAAGGAGGGGGGTGGTATGGTAATACAGGAAGGTCTGCAAGAGGGTCACCAATCTCCTGACACTCTACTCTGAACTTGACAGGCATCGCAGTTGGGATAGGCTTCACCTTCTCCACTACAGGCTTGTACTTCAAAACATGATAAACTGGGTTGAAATGAAGAGAGGATTGTAGGACTGAAAGTGTCAGCAGAGAAATAGTAGTACTCATAGAAAATAGGAAAGGATCTTTTGGAGAAACAAAACTCGAATTGAAGGGATCAAGAATGGGTGTACTTTCAGTGTCATAGTCAAATAAATAGGCCATGGTGGCATTTTCTTTAGAATCTGTGGAGGAAGGTAAAATAAAATCAGAAGATGAAGAAGGGGAGTCTGCAACATAGAAAGAACACACAGACACCACCTCTTTCTGGTCTCTTTGCACCTCTGTCAAGTCCTTGACTGACATTAAAAACCCTGTTCACCAATCTCTAAGTGACAGCAGCATTCTTGGTGAGCAAAATACTCTGCCTCATCTTCTGGGTTTATGAATCAAGGGTGCTGATAGAGGTGATGACAGGGACAAGTGGGGATTAACAGTTGGTGACCTGTGTTGGGGTTGCAGATTTCTAATGATTGCTCACAGTCAGGGAAGTCTCTGAGGATGCTACTGAGCAGGCAGAAAAATGGGCAGCCTAAGAGGAGGTTGAATGGGGCTCTGTTGATGACTTGGATCTGTAGATGAGCCTCAATGGGCCCAATATGCAGAGAGGCATTCTTGATGACACCTAAAGTGCTCTCTTTTGATTGGTTAGCCACCTCTAAAGTCATGCACAGGTCAGAATGAAGGGGGGCACCCAAGGCCTCCCATAACTCATGCCTAAGGGTGACTACCTGGCATCTGCTGTTGAGGATACACTCAACCAGAAGTTTGTCCATAAGGATGCCATCTACCACACAAAGAGGGCCAGCAGCTAGGCTGACACATTTGCCCTCAGTATCTTTGATGAGATATTGCTGATACAATGCCCAAGTTGATGAGAGTGATGATTCCAATGCAGTCTCGAGGCTACTGATTGCGATCTTCTTCATCATAACCATTTCCTTAATTTGTTTTTGGATCTCTGGGCTGACAACCAGAAGATCTTGCATCAAGATTTCGATCTTGGCACCTAAAACTTGGGATATGAGTTGTTTAGTGGCAGCAGCTTTGTTGAAGCCACTCTGGTAATGAAACTGAGGGGTGGAGGAGTTAGGCTGAGGTTTGGAGTTAGACACTTTGGCAGTGTTTGATCTTGTCAGAGGGGTGTTAGATGATGGCTGGGTGTTCAACTGTGAGGTTGGTGCAGAGTTATTGGCAAGAGGAGGGTTGGCAGGAGCAGCATTTTGGGGATGATGAGCAGGGATTTCTACACCATCAAAGTGAGCAGGCTTCTTCTTCTTGATGGCATTCTTAAGCTCCTTGACCTGAGCATAGGCTCTGGCTAGAGCATGCTTGTCTTCTTCATCAGCATTTTCTTCAATCTCCTTGTTGACAAGGAAGGATGAGGGGTGAACTTCTACCTGAAACTCAGCAGTGTCTTCAGAGCTGAAGAACATAGTGTTAATGAGGTGGGGAGGGGTATCATGCCCTCGAGATGAAGAAGAGGTTCCTGGAGACTGAATAGACACTAGGTTAGCTGATGCCATTATGGACTCTCAAAGAGCCAAGAAGTTATCGATCTTTTCCTTGAAGTTCCACCCTGCAGCAGATATAGGGATGTCAGAGCCATCCTTCATGAAAACCCTACCACCTATGAGCATGCATTTGCCTTGGCAGACATTCTTTGCAGAGCTCACACTCAGCTGTCCTATGGCCATCAATGCTGCCACAGAAGAAGCAGTGGGGGTCAAAAGAGTGGCAGAGTTGTTGATCAGACGACTGAGTCTGGCAGCTTCCTGAGGCAGGGTCAGTGGCTTGGACATATTCTCATTTAAGGATAGTAGGTGGAGGTGTTGGTTGGGAATGGGACTTGGGGAATAAGGCTGAACCATCCACTTGGGCAATGTTTCATCATGCGCTGCTGAGAAGATAAGTGGCCTGCTTGTAGACCTCTTCAAAAAACCAGGGGTCATCAATGTCATGGTCTAGGCCTTTGAGTTGAAGACAGGTCACAAGACTGTTATGGAATCTGGGGGGGAAACCTTTGAGGAATTTCTCATTGATGTAGTCATTGGTGAGCTTCTTCTTTTTGTTGATGAGGGTGACAATACAGCAGAATTCTCAGACATATTTTCCAAGATCATCAAGGGATGACATAGGCTTCTGAACTTGTTGGTGGAGGAGAGTCTCAAGGTTGACTTTAGTGTATTGGCAACCTTTAACATCAGCACCAGGGTAGAAACTGGTTACTTCCTTAGTGAAATCCTCCCAGTCATTGCCTGCAGCAGAATCAAGGGATGACCATAACTCTGACTTGTGTCTGTCAGCATAATGGATGGCCCACTTAATTTTGTCTTTGTTGATGGTAATTCCTGCATCAGTGCAGATCTGGTCAACATCCTCACAGTAAGCACAGATATCTTCTATCTTTCCTGAGAACTTAGGGGCTTTGTTAGAGCCCTGGAGTGGCATTTCATGACAGTTACAGTAGTGGTGGACATAGTAGTTGGTATTGACAACAAAGGCAGGGCAGGGTTATGAAGCAAAGGCAGATTTCTGGATGGTATTGTTGCAGAAGGTTGGACCAGTGGCTGAATAAGACTCTGATAGGGGTTAAGGGATGACAAAGGAAGGAGGAGCTGTTCAGTGGTGAAAGTTGAGGTTGTTGAGGAGGACAAAGACAATAAGTCAGTAAGTGGTGATATCTCTTGATGATCTGGTAGTGGTGTGAATGACTTGTCAAGCTCAAAGGCACCTGGTACATTGATTGATGATGGAGAGGCAGGTTCTGAGTGATGCAGAGAATCTGTAGTGAAAAACTCTGGATCTGGGGAACTAAGTTCTGGGATATCTTGGGGGTTATCAGTGGGAACACAAAGATCAGATGATTATATGGAAAGATGGTGGAAGGGCTCTAAGAGCTCTTCAAGTTTGGTTCAGTGGTGGGTAGGTCATAGAGATCTCCTTTCCAGATCTACAGACCCCTCACAGTGGGCTCCAAAATGATGTGGGAAACTCTTCTTGTGAGAGTGCAAGGGGAAAGTGGGGAAAGTTGTAGGTTACACCTAGGCTTGTCCCAAGGGGTGCTGTGCTGGAAGGAGAGGGGGAAAGGAACCTAGAAGGTGAAGAAGGATTTTTCTGGGTGACTGGGGAGTGCTGGTGATGAAGAGCTCGAAATTCTGCCTTTAATGGATGCAAGGTAACCTCTGGGGACTTGGGACTCTTCTTAGAGGTGAAAACTCGAAGGTCAGTGATTCAGGACTCTTGAACTCGTGGGTAGACAGTGTAGACACTGTAGTGGACTTGTAGTGGGCGAAGTGGCGATTCTGGAGACTGTAGGACACAGAGAACTCAATAAGACCAAAGATGAGGCACTGAAAGACACTGGAGACTCGAAAAACACCGAGGGACTCAACCCAAAATACTCAGGGACTTTTAAACACACAGATTGTGATGCCAAAGGTGGGTGGTTATTTTCCTATGTACAGTGGACTTTTTGTAGCATAAGGACAGTGGTTTCTAAGGTAAAATCAGAATATTTCAGATCTGTCATATGTCAAAAATAATAAGAGAAAAGACAAGGGCCAATGCATGGACAATCACATGCATGGCAGTGACACAGATGAAGATATGTAAGACAAGTAAAGTCCATACAATGAAGGTAAGTAAAAGTGGAAAGCATACAGACAATGTGCCTGGGTATTGAGTGTACACTGTAGGGGGGGAGCAGCAATTTCTTCAATGAGTCTGGGATGCAGTGGGCAGTGTTACTAAGCAGGCAACAGCCTCAGCACTTGTAAAGTGGATATAGCTGCTGAGGGGATATGTCAATGCATGACAGGTCAGTGGGGGATTGCTGATGGTTGGTGTTCAGAGGTCACATGATGAGAGGGGACTGTGTATGATAGGGGATGGGCTTGATATGGTAGCTGAGGAATGGGGGCAATGTTGCTGACTCAAGTACATGATGTGATGAGAGGTGTGACATGTGTGACAATAGAGTAAGCAGTGATGTCATTAACCAAGGGAGTGTCATAATGCATGAGGGAGCATCTACTGAGAGTGAGAAAGGCTGCTAAGGGTGCTCTGTAGCCCTAGGGAGTATAGACTCCCCACAGCATGTCATGGATGTGACAGTATCCCCCTCTTAGGGCCAAGCCCTCAAGGCATTGGAGTATCAACACATGTATGTTTGGTTTTTGAAGTCTGCATTGTTGGAGTCTGAAAATTTTTCATAGCATAAGACTCAACAGAGTTCTCACAAGCCTCAACCCCTGTCTTTTGACCAAGATGTCTTTGCCCTTGCTGAATGTCTCCACCACCAAGCCAGCCATCATGGACTGGTCCACTCTTGCCTTGGAGGAATTGGAAGACAAGCCCAGGGATTCCATAGCCATGAAGTTGGCTAAGTATCATGAACATCAGCAGTGCCAGCAGGTTGCTTTGCAGGAGGCTGAAGAGGCTGAAGAGGAGGAACATAGGGCCAAAGAGGTTGCAGCTGAGCAAGCCCAACAAGCAAGGGAGGCTGCAGCAGTGAAGGTGGCCAAGGCAAAGAAAGCCTGAGAACAAGAGGCTGAGTGGAAGAGGCTGGAGAGCAAGACATGAAAGGTGCAGGGGGAAGGGTCATCAGTGAGTGGTGATGCCATCACTCACAGTCCTTGTACTAACAAGTCTGGAATGTCATGTAGCAGGCTGCAGCTGGGAGCAGAACTGTGGGTGATAAGCCCAAAGCCTGCTCAGCTTGTGTTAAAGCTGGCAATGAGTGTGTTCCTGGGACAGGCCAAAGCAAGTCCTGCCTACAGTGTCAGAAAAGTAAGGCCAAATGTGACCTGACTGCCCAAGCAGCAGAGCCCAAGAAGGATACAGCAGTGATGTCATCCCCTCGAGGTGGAGAATGGAGGAAGCATCAGAAGAGGGTGATGCTGTCCATTGATGCTGGGGATGGTGACAATGAGGCCATGGATGAGATGCCAGATGTGGAGATCATTTAGAAGCCTCAGATGCTTTGGGCATTGCCTCCATGTCAAGACTCCATTGTGGAGGTGTTGGATAGATGTCTTGGGGAGATTGTCCAGGTGTTGGACCAGAACATGGTGGCTGTCAAGTCATCCACTAAGGGCACATGGGACTTAACTGGAGTCCTGGAAGAGTCCTTCAAGGTACTGAGGACTGTGACCACCTTGCTGATCAATTGTGCTGTGAATGAGGATGACATCTAGGGTCTGTGGAACCTTTTTTTTTCTTTTACTTAGTTGTTTGCAAGTCATAGTCATTTCATGTTTCATTTTTTCCCCCCATCTGAATACAAACCTCCCTTTCCCCAAAGTCCTGAGTGATGGGGGTTGTGCCTGGAGAGTCTGAAAATTCAAAGGTGACATATGACAGAGTTTAATGGACTGGGTTTGTCTGGATATGCTTTGTGAAAGTCTGAGACTAGGTCAGGGGCATTTCCTAATTCAGTAGCTATGAGCCAGGATGTTTCTTCATCTGTACCCTCATAGCTGGCCCACTTGACCAAGTATTGCAATGGACATCATCTTCAGCAATCCAGCTTGGAGTCCAAGATCCTTTCTATCTCAAACTCTGGTTCTCTGTCAACCTCAATGGGTGGAGGTGGAGGTTGGACATGGTTAGGGATGACATTTGGAGTTGCAGGTTCTAGTTGAGAGACATGGAATATGGGGTGTACAGACTTCATAGAATCAGGCAGTTGAATAGTGAAGGATAGTGATCCAACATGGGTGATGATAGGGTATGGACCAAGATTCTTCTCTGAGAGTTTCTTCAAGGGTCTGGTTGACCTGAAGTACTTGGCTTTGACATACACTAAATCTCCAATCTGAAAGTCCAGAGCTGGAGCTCATTTGGCATCAGCTGGACCTTGGTATCTCTTTTGGGCTTCTGCCATTTCCTCTCAGAGATATGCATGCAGGGACTCTAAGTCCACTGCATAGTCTCATGCCCAAGAAGATGTCAGATCTTGTTCTAGATGAATGGTGACATTCAGGTGATAACCCTTATTGGCAAAGAATGGTGAAACTCCAGTAGTGGTGCTCAGAGCATTGTTGCAAGCAAACTCCACAAGTGGAAGTAACTTGGACCAATTGTCCTGTTGATAGTTACAATAGACCCATAGGTACTGTTCCAGGGTTTGGTTAGTGCATTCGGTTTGGCCATCACCTTCAGGGTGGTATCTGGAAGTGAAGTGGAGTTTCATGTTGAGAGCCTTGCCCAGTGATGGAAGAAATGGGAGACAAACTCCATACCTCAGTTGGAGGTTACATGGGAAGGGACTCCATGTTTGGAAAACACATGGAGTAGGAAGAGTTGGGTGTTGTGGAGAGGTGATGGTGTTGTTGGTAGGGATGAAGATGGCTTGTTTTGAGAGGCAGTCTACTACAACCAATATGGCAGTGTGAGACCCAGAGTTTGGAAGCTGTTTGATGAAGTCCATAGAGATGGAGTTCCAAGGTCTCTCAGGAATTGGTAGTTGCTTTAACATGCCATATGGCTTGTGTCTTGGAGTTTTGGCATGTGCACAGGCAGTGCAGGATTTGATGTAGTCTTTGATGAAGGTTCAGACACTTGGCCATGTATACTCATGACAGACAATCTCGAGTGTATGATTTTGTGCAAAGTGGCCTGCAAGGGCATGATTGTGTTTATGGAAGAGTACATGGAGTCAAGGGTCATCAATGTCCAGTACATAGATGTGATCATCTAGGCATAGTAGTCTGTTATCATCTAATTTCCAATGAGGGTTTGATGGATCAGAAAGGTGAATTTGGCTAAGGGGGTCTGATGGTAAGGCAGACTTTATTTTATGTCCACATGGAGTTGTTCAACATCCATGATCATGCTAGCATGGAGTACTGGGGTTTCCAAGTAGGTAGTGCATAAAGAATTTGACAGTTGTTCATTGGTGAAAATGGGGCAGAGATTCTGAGGGTTGGCTTGAGCATAGTCCCTATCCCCCTCTTTGGGGTAGATGTCCCATCATCTAGTCAGGGCATTGGGCTTTGCTCCGAGCTTACCAGGACAGAAGTGGATAGTCATGTTGAATTGCAAAAGGTACTCAGACCAGCATGCCTGATGCCTGGTGAGAACCTTAGAAGTCAAGAAATATTTGAGGTTCTTGTGGTTGGTGACAATGTCTATAGAGTGTGCTGGGCCCTCGAGGTAATGGTGCCAAGTCTGGAAAGCTTCATAAATTGCTAGTAGCTCCTTGTTGTGGGTATCATAATTCAACTCTGGAGCAGTCAAAGTCCAAGAATAAAAAGCCACAGGACATATTTCATTGTCCAGGCATGTGACAGACAAAATGCCTGTGATGGCATAGTCTGAGGCATCAGTTTTGACTGTTATTGGAAGTCTGGGTTGGAAATGGGTGAGAATTGGAGCAGATGAGAAGGCTTCCTTGAGCAGGTTAAAGGACCAGTGACACTCCTCAGAGAAACTCCAGGGTGTGTTCTTTCTGGTAAGACATGTCAAAGGCACCACAATATCAGAGTAGTTAAAAATGAATCAATGGTAGAAGTTGGCAAAGCCAAGGAAGGATTGGATATCTTTTACTTTACAGGGTTCAGGCCAGTCATGAATGGCCTGAACCTTGTCCTCAGACATTGTCAAACCATCAGGGGACAGGAAGAATCTGAGATACTCTACAGACTTGGAGTGGAACTCACATTTCTCCAGTTTGGCATAGAGACTGTGTTCCCAGAGTCTGTGAAGTACCTCACAAACATGTTTTTTGTGGTTTTTGATAGAGTCAGAGTAAATCAGGATATCATCTAGATAGACAATGATGCAAACATCCAGTAGATCCACAAAGATGGAGTTGACAAAGCATTGAAATGCTGCAGGGGCATTTGTAAGTCCAAATGGCATCACAAGCCATTCATAAGATCCATAACAAGTCCAGAAAGCCATTTTCCACTCATCTCTGTTGGCAATGTGTACCAGATAATAGGCATGTCAGAGATCTATCTTAGTGTAGACTTTAGCTTGACTAGGTGAATTGAGTAAGTCTAAGATAAGGGGAAGAGGGTAGCAATCCTTCTTTGTGATCTTGTTGAGACCCCTGAAGTCAACACATAGGCAAAGGGATCCATTCTTCTTCTTGATGAAAAGGACCAGGGCAGCATAGGGAGAGGATGTCAGGCAGATAAAGCCTGTAGTGAGGTTTTCATCGATGAAATTTGAAGAGCAGTCAGCTCAACTGGGGAGAGGGAGTAGAGGGTTCCCAGTGGCAGAGTAGTTCCTTCCTCTAATTTGATTTTGAGATCAAACTCTCTGTGGGGTGCAAGCATGGAAGCTTTTGCTTTACTAAACATGTCAGCAAAGTCATGATAGTCTGAGGGTACCAATGATAAGTCTGGTGCATCCTGCACAGTGGCAGCCTGGAGTTTGGTGTTATCTTGGGGTCAAATCTGGAGGGAGAACTGTAGTGAGCCATCTAACTTACAAGCATGCAGGAAAACTGCTGCATTGATCAGAGAGATGTTAGGAGCTTGAAGGCTGGGTGGAGAAAAGGTGTCAACCATGGATGGAGAGGTGGAGTTCGGAGAGCCATGGAGGGTGTCTCTGGAGTCTCTCAGAGATAGTTCCAAGGCAGAGGGTGACATCAGCACTGGCAAATGAGATGTAAGGTTCTGGAATTTAATACCGCCCAATACTCAATCAATCAACAGATTGTAGTGGGTGAGCCAGTTATGTCTGAGAATGATCTTACACTCAGAATCCAATGGAGTTACATAGAAGGTCATATCAATGACATCTCCAGAAGGGAAATGGATGCAAAGATTGGTGGCTTTATCAATGGATGTCATTGTCTCACCATCAAACAAATGGAGGATGAGAGGCAGGACTTAGAGTATCTGATTCGATATTCAAACTGAGGTGCTACGAAGTATGTACAAGGGGTTTTATACTACAGAGAACATTCTAAGGCAATGTCCAGGTAACAAAACTCTGGAGGGCAGTATGGAATGTTGGCAACATTCCTACAGGCTGTACTGGAGTATTGGACAATCTGAAAGTCCAAAGGTTAGACTGAAAACACCAAAACAGTTAGACATATAGTGGCAGGAAGAAACTATTCTAAATATGGAATGGAATGGAGTAATGGATCAAACTATAAACAGAAATGGAGCAGAGTTCCACAATGGACTCCTGAGAGTCTGGACTGAGCCAGAAGTCTTTGGACTCAGGCCCAGACTATGCACACATGTCATGGATGTGACACAGTGGTATAGTCCACTATAGACACCCACTGTCATGGCCATGCCTCCACCATGTGGTTCCCACACTCCTGTACCACCTCCAACCCCCTATCCACATCAGGAAAAACTGGCAGTGCAATATTTGTTATAGACTGGAATAGTGCATCACTATTTGATATATAGTGAACTATAGTACTATTATAACTATAGATCATGATATCATAATGAAAGTTGTAGGGCTGGGTTACAGGATCATGGAAATATTCTTATCTCATTGATATGCCCAAAAATGGGTGAGCAAATTGCAAAAAAATAAATTGATGTCTCAAAAACAAATTTCAAAGATGTCATAATGAAAGTTGTATGGATCATGTGACACCAGTATCATGTGCCTGCACAATAGGGCACCCTGAAGGGTTAAGCTTTATTTTTAGGTTTTGGCTTCACTACTGGTTGGCTGTTGGTGAGCACTCCACTCCAAGTACATGATCAACTTTCCATTTGTAGATAATGTCTTTGTTCCCTTCTGGTCCCTGCTGTCAGTGGTTTCCCTGTGTTCTGAAGTTTTCTGTACCTCCATATGTTAGTTCTGACTTCCCAATACTGTACTGCCCCAGCTTCACTGTGGCCTATAAATACTTGTGCAGTAAGTCTTGTGTCTGGGCCATTTTGTATTGATAGTGCAACCAATAATCAGGGAAATTTGGTAAAATCTCAAAAATATTTTTATAGATGGCCCTATGTCTTGGCTTCAATATGCCATCTTATGTGATGTGTGTGATGGTGTTGTGGTTGATTTATCCCACATTTAGTCACACCTACTCCTTGAAAAGGGTTTTTTTGCTGATAAAAATGTATGGCATTGATGAAGCCTGAGATACATTTGGTAGATGGTGTGATAGTCATACTCTCTTGTCTCATGCCTTCCAGTTTGCTGGCACTACAGTTAGCAACAAAAATGTTGCAATGTTTGCAACATTTTGATTGTGTGTAAGATAGCTTGGGATTGGTTGTGGCTGTGCTAATTCCAAAGGGAAGACAATTGTAGCCCTTGGTCCCAGCTTTCTATTGGTGGTCTTCCCAAGCTCAGGAGTGAAGTGGCTGTGATGGTATAGGCTTTGTGGCTGACATCATGGTGGATGTCTACAGTGTGGAGTATGTATTCATGGCAGGAATGCCAGCTATTGCCTACATAATATATCATATGATCAATCCAATGATTTGTCAGCATGTAAACAAAGCCAAACATTGAACTTGCATCATTTATTCTCTATCCTGTACCACAACTCTAAAAACTGCCTTGCTGGCTCATCAGGGTTACTCTCTCAGGGAAATGTCTGGTCCCCACAGCACTACCATGAGTAGGATGTATGGCCAGCACCATTTGTTTCTTAAAAAAGTCACCCCTGTGCTGTTGCCCCCACTAATGCATGAGGGGTCCTGACACTAATCCATACTGGGAAAGCTGAAAATTCTGCAAAGGTCAGTCTGGCACTTCAGGACATGAAGAGTGAACTAATATGCTCCCAACTAATGTATTTCTGCCAAAGAGAAGCTGGCACCATGGTTAGGTTGAGGCACAGCCTCCTTTTCACACCAGGTGTCATCAAGGGTCAGCAAGAATATGCCCTGTACTGAACTATGGATGTCTGGGAAAGGAATATTTGGTCATTAGTGACCAATGGAAACACTGAGGGACATATTGAAGCAAGGAATATCCACCCTGGAAGACCAGGAGGCTATCCCACCCATGACCACCTAGTGTGCAAAGTACACTATGCCTCAACCCAACCTTGGGGCCAGTTCCTCTTTGGCAGAAATACATTAGTTGTGAGCATATTAGTTCACTCTTCATGTCTTGAAGTGCCAGACTGACCTCTGTGGAATTTTCAGCTTTCCCAGTATGGATTAGCATCAGGACCCCTTGGGCATTGGTGGGGGCAACAGCACAGGGGTGACTTTTTTAAGGAACAAATGGGGCTGGCTCCTCCTCAAGCACAGTATCATGAACTGTCAGGTCACTGAAACAAAGTATTTTCTACTCAAGTACATGTCACCAAGGCAAACAATGCTGACTACTAATACAGTCTACCCAATGTATCTAGGGCTGCATTCAGGGTCTCTATTGGCAGTCTCCAGCGTGTGAAACTGAATTTTGGTTTTTCCATGAACTTTTGCAAATTAATGTAATCTCTCACATGGTCCCTGATATGATTTTTCAGCATATACATAATGCCAAATCTTGAATTCACAGTATGCAGCCATCCTCCTTATGCCACTCAAGGAACATCAATTTCATTCACCAGGGTGGACAAATATCAGTAAATACTGGTGTCAATTATGGCACCATCAGTACTATGTTCTTGCAGCATGATAAATTGCTTGAAAACAACTTAAAGTCTTCCCTGGACAGATTCCCCCATACATGCCTGACACAGTGGCAATTTCAATATTTTCACACACTTTAAAGAGTATTCAAAAGTGAAAACAACATTTTTTATTATGATTCAAATTACCAAAAATTTTATTCTGAGAAGGCTTATAATTTTTATCACCAGTTTATATTGGGAGAAACATTATGATATCTATCCAAAGACAATTGAAAATTATATATGGCATGAATGTCACAAGGTTATTGACAGCATTATCCCCCTAAAAAGATAGCAACAATAGGTAAAGTTTAAATTTGGAAATCACTTTGCAGGCGTGTTTAATTTAATGTTACACAATAGATTCTAAGATCATTGAAATAATAAGTTTTCCACTGATCAAAATGTAATATGAAAGTAAATAATTAGAAATCAGTTTCCATATGCTCAGAAGTGATCACACAATGAGGGGGCACAAGGTGCCCAATGCCTGCCTAGTAATCTCCACACTAGGTATTCATTTCATCAGATCATCAACATGATTGAGCATGTTTAGGCAATGGTGTAGATGGAGATGATCACTTTGAAATAGCACTGAGGAAGAGTTAGTGGATCATGAACATTATCTTTGGAGCAAAGCCATATCTCAGGAAGGATGTGAATTGCATTGGGTCTACATTTATATGATGTCATGGTCCTACATACACAATGATGCATGCATATGAACCCAACTCACCCCTGTGAATTAGAAAAGCCAGGAAATTACAGCCATATTAGATTCACTGGGGGAAAAAACCAATGTTTAGTAAATAAAACATTGAAAAAGCAGATACTATGTTTCAAAACACAAAGAGAACATGGTAAAAATATTTAATCTTCCTAGACATAGTATGTCTTTCTTTCATGTTCTTTTACTGTTTGTGGCTCAAATATTGGATAATGCCTCCAGTGATTGATACTTACTGCTTGGTCAATTTGCAGGGATTGCCTGATGAACATCCCCAAATGGAAGCTTGGTACCATCCTCCAACTTTACCCCTTTTGGATCTTTTTTCACTTGATATTTCTTAACCCAGTGAATTTGGCTGGCAAGCTTGCCATGTAGTATGAGACAATACTGACCAGCACTTCTTGGGTTGGCAGGAGTCAAGTCATGAACTGGAATGAAGTGATATTTGATATTTGCACTCACTGTACTTGAGGTCAGTGACTGACACATGACCAGGAGGTGCTAAGCCATGCCCATGTATGACCATAGAGAAGTGGTCAGGAACCATAGTGTGGACCACTCACTTGAGCAGCAAACCATGGTTGTAAGACACAGCAACCCTCAGGCATACATGCCAGTTGGCATAGTCACAGAAATTATTGTCAAAGAGCCAGGGAACACACCCTGAACAGTAAAGTTAGTTCAGATCTACAATGGAGTGGAAAGTCTACATACCATAGTTAGCATCTGCTTGCACTAGTTCATTGAGGGGCCAAGGGATAATATCATCAGAGTGAGGGACCCAGGGGTTTCAGGCCAAGGTGCTTGGACCTGGTTTGGCTGAAGGATCCACAGTTGATTGTGACATGGGTGGAGTAGTGCTGTGAGGTGCAGTCCAAACAAATGACTTCTGGTGCAGTTCTATGAATGCCACCATTTGTGTAGAATCCAAAATGGCCCCCATTGAGGAACATGCCAGACCTGGGAAAAAAAAGGGGAGGAGTCAGTGTGTGCTACTAGGAGAGGAAGTCACCTACTCAGTGATGACTGCAGTATTTTTTAACCACATAATGCCAGATTTGATTGTGACATTGCAGTAAGTTCTGCCTACTGACTGCAATGTTCCTCTATACCCCTTTCTGGGACTGGAGATAATCCATACCTCATGACCAACCTGGCACTCTATGTCATGAAGAGAGTGGTTTTCTAGTTTGATGCAAAAACTGATGAGGACATCATGCTAGAACTTCATTAGAACAGTATGAAAGCATGAAGGTGTGAACACTTACCAACAGGCCATCATCAGCCAGAACTATAAGACAGCCAGATATGAAGTCAACAGAATGAATGAGCCCTTCAATGCCTATAGCAGGACCATGGGCTGCTTGAACATGGTCACTGATAGTAATATCATACCCCTTCTCCCTGGAGAATTGCAGGGTAGATGGAGGTATGATAAGCACCTTGTCCATACTGACAGATACCTGTATGAGGTCACTCCCCTCATCAATATTACCATCACTGCCAGGGACTTCAGGTTCTTGGGCCCTGGACTTTTCCTTATCTCGAAGGTTGTCAGGGTCAGCCTGCTGAAGCATGGACAGTGTGATCAATATTTTTCAGCTGCTGTGCCAGTGTAGCATGCTGCAAAGACCTTTGAGTGGCCCACTGATGACATGCATGAAGTCCCCTGGTTGAATGCAGCTCTCACAAATCAGAGGATCACCCAGCAGTTGGTTGTGAAGCTCTTGAGAGATGTATGTTGTCAGGGAGATGTGCAATGATAGGAATATTGCTGGGACATTGAGCTACAAACACATCAATAAACAATCTACTTTGCAAGGCCATGACTTGCCTGTTGGCTGCTGCCCTGCAGTATGCACATATCATCCACTTTGCCTATCACAATGCCCTGAAAGCCACAGTTTAAGACCCATGATAACCTGGATGGAAGTGCCAGTAGGGAATCCAGTTTGAAATCATGTATGGAGATTTCCAGTGCCTTAACAACCTCATCACTTGATCTCTCTGTTGAAACACAGACAGTGACCAACTCATGTTGGCTGACCATCACAATGATGCAAGCTAACTTGCCTGCAAATTCACCATAACAAATCTGCCCAGTGTCTCCATCTTGCCACCATTGAGCCAAGAATCTCATAAGTGTGTGGTCAACCAATGGGGGATCTACTGATGCCAGGGAAAACCAGGAAATTTCATCAGGAAAAGGCATGCTCACTACCTTCACCCACTTCATGGGGAAGTAGCTGAGACTACAGCCATAATAATACTCCTTCCCCTCACAGTAGGAAATAGGATGCCCCTCATCACTTGTGGGAACAGTTACCTCTAAACCATGCCCCCTGGCCAAGTCCACATCAAATATGCTCTGTCCATCAGATGGACTTTGAGGGTCAGACTGGTAAGGCAATGACTGAGGGATGGCAAGCATGCTGATGGAACTGTCCTCAATACAGAGTGCATAGGCAATATTGCACTTGAGGGTACCAAATAATATGCATACCCAAGAATGTACTGGGATGTCACAGCACTGCATGATGGATATCAGCTCTTCTCTTGATATCTGCATGATTTCCTTGACAAGGGTGCTGTGCAACAGGGGGAGGCTTTGTTGAACCTCCAATGGATTGCAAGCTTCTATGAAAATACATCAAGGGAATGAGTGGAAGGTCTGGCAGTGCAAACTTTGGCCCTTGAGGTTCTTTAAAATGAGCTAATGAATATGACATAAGATGTCAAGTGAACAAATAAGGAGCAGTTACTCACTGCTGGGCAACTCTATCATGAAGATTCTCAGCTCAGTCTGGCCCACATCTATGTCCATACCAACATTGGTGTCATGTACAGGGCTTTGTTCACAACATCACCACTTTTCATCATCTGCCTGGAGTGCACCCCTGCTTCACCTACTTCTTCTTCACTGTCATCCTTGGGGTCTATCCACTCTGTTTTACTGCTCCCTGCCACTGGTCTCCTGTCAAACCACCTTGACAAAGGCACATCCTCCTTTTTGCAACTGATGAAAGATACAATCACCTTCTCCTCTGCCTCTAGGGTTTGCCAGTGATCCCAGAGCAACTGCAGGTCAGCCTTGGTCCATTTTGAAGGATCCTTCATCATAAACCCCTCTGGAATGGACTGGAAGTCAAGATACTCCATGGGAGACTTGATCAGCAAGCCCCAGGGAACCTTGGCCTTGGCCTTCTTTGTGAACTTGGCTATGCCCCAGACTTCAATCAGATCCCAGCCATGCACATGACAATTGAGACCCACCATAAGCAGCTTGGAAGACTGCTCTTGCAAAGTTCTGCTGCACCTTCAACTTCTGCCTGGACCAAGTTGGCATCTGGGATCCCATCCTCATTCAAGGATATCTCCACCTCATGCTTCTCAGCAGAATCTTCCTCCACCAAACAGTGACCAATGGGCATGGACATGTGGAGAGACAACACATCACACTTACCAGGGGCTGTCAAAAGATAATCTGTCAACATATGTATTTTCTCCATTCAATACCCAATCCTTGCTAGCCCCTGAAGACTCTGTGAATGCCTTCTTCCCATCTCCTGGTGCTGTCTCAAACCTGGTGTCTTCTTGAGCATTGAAAAAGAAGGATAGTGAAACTTACACTGCCATCTTAATTAAATACTGTAAAGGCCTTTTTGTAGTCCCCAGCCTTATTGGGCAAGCCTTCTCCTCCCTGGCATCCTCACCCTCACAACTGTCAGCCCAGCTCTTCCTAGTGACAGCCAGGACATGCTGGATGATGGCTATTTCATCATCCTGATCTTCAGGATCCAGGTGGGGCAAGAACTCCCTCCTGATGACCTAACCTCAGACATGTCTGACTTGATGAAAAGGATGTCTCACCACTCTAAACCATGCAGGAAATCCCACAGAATCCTCAGGTTCATGTTGAAGGATCTCTGCCTTCACCTCAGCAAGCATCTCATTCCTGAGCTGGGAGTTCCCCCTTGCTTCTTTGTACCTTCCCACATGGGAGGAGAGGATTTCAGAGTAGACTTGCTTCCAGTCAGACATTGGATAGGTCAATGGGTGGAAGGGTATAGTGGCAGAGATTTTGTTGTCACAGGTGGAAGACAGAAGACAAAAATTTATTGGCCCTTACTTATTTAGGCAGGTGGTTGGAAGAATGTTAGCCATCCCACTTTTAGGCATTGCCCATTTTGTTTGCACATATTTTCCATTCACCCCAGTTCTGCCACCAAGTCCAATGGGTGGAAGTGTGTGGAAGTGACAGTATAGCAGCAGAGATTTTGTTGTCACAGGTGGAAGACAGAAGACAAAAATTTATCAGCCCTTACTTATTAGGGAGGTGGTTGAGAGAATGTTAGCCATCCCACTTTTAGGCATTGCCCATTTTGTTTGCACATATTTTCCATTCAGTCCAGTTCCACCACCAAGTCCAGAACCAAGCATATCCCCACACAAGCCATATGTACCTGCTTCCATTCTAAATGCCATCCATCTGTTTACCATGGAATGTCAGCCTTGCCTTGCTTGCAAAGTCACTCCACCACTTCAGTCAACCACTTATGGGTACCTATTAGGTCTATATATTCTTATAGATGTATTGGCCTAATAGGTGTCAACTGGTTGGGAATCCCCAGCCTCTGGAGATTCTCCACATCATGGCTGGGGAATCTCCAGAGCTGCCATCCAATAGATGCTGGAGAAAATGGGAGAAATACATTTTGGGTGTCAATGTAGTGGAGTGGCTGGGGTCCAAATATGATTTTTCACAGATATTGCCTGCATCTTCTGGGTATTCCCCAGGCTAAATTGACCAACTTCCCAGTCCAATCCTGGGCATTCCCCATGCTGATTTGACCTACCCATGGTGGCAACTGGGATTTCTCCAGGCTAAATGAACCTGCTTGCCAATCCAATCCTGGGCATTCCCCATGCTGATTTCACCTACCGATGGTAGCAACTGGGATTTCTCCAGGCTAAATGGACCTCTCCTCAGGGTGGTTTTGGACTTTCTCCAGCATAAATGGACCTCTTTGTAGGGTGGTTTGGGACTTTCTCCAGACTAAATGGACCTACTCCCAAGGAATTTTTGAACTTTCTCCTGGCTAAATGGAGGGGAATCTCCAGGCAGTATTGGGGAATCCCCAACACTGCAAGCATTTCACAATTTTTCTTCCAAAAATATGCTGAAAACATTGAAAAAAGAGATACTCTTTTATTTCAGCTGTTTTCAAAGAAAATAGGTGAATATAATGTAATGTTTTCTTTGTCTTTTCTGCCAAAAAACATGAATTAATGGTAATGCCCATTAGGTTCTTCACTAATGGGTATTAGCATCAATCAATGTTTTTTAGTAAATCATGCAAAGAAAACAAAGTGTTATTATTGCCTTTTCTCTTTGAAAACATGTGTCAAAAAAGAGTATCTCTTTCTTCAATTTTTTCAGCATGTTTTCTCAAGAAAAATTGTGAAATGCTTGCAGTGCAAGCCATGGTGGAGAATCCCCAGGGAGTGTTGGGGAATCTCCAAGCCATGTTGGAGAATCCCTAGGCAGTATTGGGGAATCCTCAAGCCATGGTGGGGAATCCTGAGGGAGTGTTGGGGAATCTCCAAGCAGTATTGGAGAATCTCCACACAGGGTTGGGGAATCCCCAGGTAGTGTTGGGGATTTGCCAAGCCATGTTGGGGAATCCCCAGGTAGTGTTGGGGATTCACCAAGCCATGTTGGAGAATCTCCAAGCAGTGTTGGGGATTGTCCAGGCAGGGTTGGGGAAGCTCCAAGCAGCATTGGAGAATCTCCAGGCAGGGTTGGGGAATCTCCAAGCAGTGTTGGGGAATCTCCAAGCAGTATTGGAGAATCTCCACACAGAGTTGGGGATTCTCCACACCATGTTGCAGAATCTCCAAGCAGTGTTGGGGATTCTCCAGGTAATGTTGGGGATTCCCCAAGCAGTGTTGGGGCTTCTCCAGGGAGGGTTGGGGATTCTCCAGGCAGGGCTGGGGAAGCTCCAAGCAGTGTTGGAGAATCTCCAGGGAGGGGTTGGGGGTTCTCCAAGCAGTATTGGAGAATCTCCATGCAGGGTTGGAGATTCTCCAAGCCATGTTGGGGAATCCCCAGGCAGTGTTGGAGATTCTCCAGGCAGCATTGGGGATTCTCCAAACAATGTTGGAAAATCTCCAGGTAGGGTTGGGGAATCTCCAAGCAGTGTTGGAGAATCTCCAGGCAGGGTTGGGGAAGCTCCAAGCAGTAATGGAGAATCTCCACACAGGGTTGGGATTCTCCAACCCATGTTGGGGGTTCTCCAGGCAGGGCTGGGGATTCTCCCAGCCATGTTGGGCATTCTCCAGGCTGTGTTGGAGAATCTCCATGCTACAGTGGGGATTCTCCAGGCTATGTTGCAGATTCTCCAGGCAGTGTTGGGGATTCCCCAGGCTATGTTGCATATTCACCAGGTAGTGCTGGGGATTCTCCAAGCAGGATTGGGGATCCTCCAGGCAGTGTTGCAGATTCTCCAGGGTGTGTTGGGGATTGTCCAGGCTACATTGGAGATTTATCAGGCAGTGGTGGGGATTCTCCAAGCAGTATTTGGGATTCTACAGGCAGTGATGGAGAATGTCCAGGCCATGTTGGTGATCTTCCAGGCTGTGATGGGGATTCACCCAGCTGTGTTGGGAATTCTCCAGGCCATGTTGGGGATGCTCCAGGCAGTGTTGGGGATGCTCCAGGCAGTGTTGGGGATGCTCCAGGCAGTGTAGGGGGTTCTCCACATTGCAATGCTGATCCTCCAAGTCATGTTGGCTATGTCCTGGCAGTGTTGGGGAATCTCCAGGCCTTGTTAGGTTTTCTCCATGCTATGTTGGAGATTCTTGTCCAGTGTCAAACAGACCTTATCATGGACACCATGGGGCTTTCTCCAGCCTAAAGTAGACCTTAGTATGCATTATGTGCCACTTTCTCCAGCTTGAAATGGACCTCAGCAGAGGTGCTATGGAGCTTTCTCCAGTGAAACATGAACCTTATTATGACACTTTCTCCATCTTGAAATTGACCTCAGTATGGGTGATATAGGCCTTTGTCCAGCCTAAAAACCAGGCTATGTTGGTGATTCTCCAGGCTGTGTCACTCAGCCTATGTGGGCAATTATCCAGGTTGATATGACAATCATATTTCTTTTCCTTTTTCGAACTTTCTCTCACGCTTGTACACACAATGCATCTCCCAACACTTACGCGACCTTATGCCTCCCCTTTACAGACGATTACTATATGCCATCCCTTATATGGCTTCCCCTTCCTTCCGATCGGCCTTTTGCGATCGACGTGACTCGTCTTATCTTTCTACTTCTCCCGCAACGAGTCATTTTCCTTTTTGGACTCTATTTCCATTTATGCATCCACGACGCGTCTTCCCCTTCACCCCGGACCTGTAGTTGGTATGCAGGCTGTCCTCTCTATCTCTGACTCGATGCGTCTTTGTTCTCACGAGCGCGTCCTCTACGCGACTCATCCAAAGACTGCCAAACAGTCTGAGGTAGTATATATACGAGTAGGGACTTGCCTGTATATCCCAACTTTTAGCTACCTTGCAACCAGGATAGCAACTTCTCAGATCTTCCTCTGTCAGAACTGCTTGCCTGGCCATAGAAGGGGTAAAACTATTAAGCCCTTGAGGTCAACCCTGGAATATCGCAAGCATGCTGGTGCTCCCCTTAGAGCCTCAGCGCCAACACTTGTCGCTTTCGGCAGGTGAGATATCCAGCACGTAACAAAAGCTAAAAGTTCCTTCTACCGAAGTAAACGAACCCTCTCGAGAACTTTGGCTCAGCACTGAAGTCTTCCTAGGTCGACAATTGTCCCTAGCGAAGTCTCGAGTTCCCCAACACCCCTGAAGCAGTAGACTCATACCCTACCCCTTCAGCACTTCTTGAAAGGGATTCACTACAGTAACCTGTAGCCCTTCAAGAGGACTCCGAACACAAGGAACCACTGCAGGAATTACCCCAGCCTTCATTCAACCTTAACACATCCCAACATGTCTTCTCACCAAGGCACGCCACCCGATCCTCAGAGGCCACCCTCTGCCACAGGATCAACCACCTCCTCTAAATTCCGACCACCCGTTCCCTCAAGGAAGGAACAGAAGCAGAAGGAAAGACCTTTGTCTTCCGGAACATCTGCTTTACCTCTCAAGAGAGAACACTCTTCATCTCGCTTCCACCCATATCCCCCAGAAGAAAGATCCCCTGTTGCCTCGAGACCAGATCCCTCTCATATCCCCAGATCTCTCACTCACAGGCAACCTTCCCTCCAGGACTTCGAGTCCACACCGACCCCATCTTTCCTCGAAGGAGCTAAAGGAGTCTTTGCAGCCTTCGGATTAACGAATCCAGCTGCTGGAGAAGACCCTTGCTTCAACACACCCCGACAGCCTAAGGAGGAAGAGGAGAACTCTTTGCTCGGAGGCAACCTTTTTCAAGAAACACAACAACTACAAGACCGCAACATCGAGATGTCGGATGATCCCTTTGGATCACAAACCGAGGTACCAGTCACTGACTTGGTGAGGTGGTACCGGGAGAAGTATTCATCCACAACAGACTTTACTATCCCCACTAAACCAAATGACCCTGGAGGCTCTAGAGGAGGTCCCGAGGAGAAAGGAAAGGGATGCAACTCTAACTCTGGAGAAGGGTCTGCGAAGGAACTAAGCCTGAACCGTCCATGAGAGTACGATGGCAACCATGCCACGTACGATGCCTGGCTCACATCTATCAAAACCTACCTGGGCATCAACTCTCACATCTACCGAACAGCCGAACAAAAAATTGGCTTTACTCTCTCCTTCATGACGAAGGGCTCGGCACAAGCCTGGGCAGAGAACTACGCCAAGAAATCCCTTTTGCTCGACACTGTTCACATTGTGGACACATGGGCAGGGTTCCTAGCAAAACTCGACCAGATGTTCAAGATCGGCAACATATCTCAGATGGCCTTACTTAAACTCTCGGCCATCCGACAAGGGACCAGAACCTTGGAAGAATACATGACCGATTTCTTGAACGTGATGAACAAGGCGAAACTTTCAGAAACCAGCCCCGAAGCCGGAGTCTTCTACAGAAGAGGGCTAAGGGCTGAGCTGAACGAATGGATCCTGAAAACCAATACCTGCCTGACAACCCCAGCAGAGTGGATCCAATCGGCCACAGCAGTGCAGACCACACTTTCCCAATTACACTTGTTCACTGGTCGGCAAACTGAAGAAGACCAGCGCATCCTGGGACAAAATCTCACGAAGTCCCACTACAACCGAGCACCTGATAGAGATCCATACACGATGGACATGGACCGCCGCCAAAATTCTGGTGGACCACCTAAGAGGTCCTGGAACCAGAAAGGCAACTCACGATCGTGGATCAGAGAAATCACGTGCTGGGGATGCAATGAAACCGGACACTGAAGGGCAGAATGCCCAAAGGAGAAGAAAAGCCCTGATTGACGGGATTGCCATCAACAAATCAGGCAACTTCTTGAAGAACTGGAGAAAGACGAAGAAAGAGACATGGTGGGTGTTCATATGCTCACTGATGACAATATCCGGAACAACAAGAAGGATTTTTAACAAGCTCCCCCATGGCTGTGCAGGGAGGAGCTGGACAATTTTCCATTACTTTGGCTCGACCAATTTGGACTGCTAAATCTACTTCTGTAGATACAGACTTTGAACAATCAAAAACTGTTTCGAATTCTTCACTGTTCGGGTCCATGTATTTGGTTGACCGGGAAGACGCAGAAATCAAAGCCGTGATTGACAGTGGTGTGGAGGTCAATGTCATTCACCTGAGGATTGTATCCCAATACAATCTAAAACGAACTCGTGTCAAACATCCTTGGACAGCGAGAAGCTTCGAAGGGCCAAGCAGACAGAAAGTGACCCACATCTGCACTTTCCACGCTCGAATCTTTCACAAACTAGTGAAGATTCATGCCTTTGAAATGGAGCTGAAATCTCGGGAAGATGTCCTGCTAGGGATGCCCTTTTTGGCCGAGTACAATCCAATATTCGACTGGAAGAAAAGGAAGATGATTGGGTTTGGAGACCCCTGTCTCAGGGAGTTGAACTTATCATCAGACAAAGAAGATTACGACGACGAGGAATTTGTATCGCTGCAGAAAACTTCAATATCAACACAACTCGAAGCTTCCATCCAGAAGGAGGATGTCGCACTCCCACCACGGTACAAGAAATATCAAAAAGTCTTCTCAGAGGAAGACACACCACTACCCCCTCACCACCCATATCTGGACCACGAAATCAAACTCTCTGACAACTTCAAACCGAAGAAGTCACCAATATATCCTCTCTCCCGAGAAGAACTACAGGCACTGGACGAGTTCCTGGAAGAAAACCTGAATGCAGGGAAAATACGAAAATCCAAATCACCACAAGCCTCACCAGTGTTCTTCGTTGGAAAGAAGGATGGAAAGAAGTGGCTAGTACAAGACTACCACGAACTCAACAAATATATGATAAAGGATTCCTATCCTTTACCGGATGTGAAATCCCTACTTGACCAGCTGGCCGAGTCAAAATACTTCGTGAAATTTGACATCCGCTGGGGATTTACCAACATCAGGGTAAAGGAGGGCGATGAGTGGAAAGGAGCCTTCATCACCCCGTGAGGACTCTTTGAACCCACCGTCATGTTCTTCAGGCAATGCAATTCTCCACCAACTTTCCAGCAGTATATGGAGACAACCTTTGCTGACATGATGGACTCAAGGAAGCTCGTCATCTTCATGGATGATGTAACAATCCACGCGAAAACACGGGAAGAACTTTATCAGCAAATCGAAGAATTCTTGGCGATCGCCCTAAAAGAGGAACTGAGACTGAAAATCTCGAAGTGCACCTTCGAGACAGAAGAAGTTGAATTCCTGGGCTTCCTGATCGAACAAGGACGGATCAAACCATTGGAAACTAAACTGGCAGCAATCAAGGACTGGAAAACTCCCAATAACCTCCACGAATTACGACAGTTCCTTGGATTCTGCAACTTCTACTGACAGTTCATCCCCTCGTTCTCTCAAGTCGCCACACCTCTTCATCGCCTCTCAAAAAAGAACGTCCCTTATAAATGGGACATGGAGCAAGCCGACGCCTTCGAGCAGCTTAAACAAGCGCTGTGCTCCCAGCCAGTTCTGCGACTCCCAGACTTCTCAAAACCATTCACACTCTTCACAGATGGCTTGGCCGTCAGCACTGGAGCTGTCCTCTGCCAACAATTCGAGGACGGAGAGCTCCACCCCTGTGCCTACCTTTCGAGAAGTCTGGTCGGAGCTGAACAAAATTATCAGGTGTATGACCTGGAACTCTTGGCCATCGTACGAGCCTTCAAAGAATGGCGACATTACCTCATTTCCCCTGTCGCCCCCACCACAGTGTATACCGATCATCAAAACCTTACCTATTATCGGTCACTGCAGCAACTCAGCTGAAGGCAAACACGATGGGCCGCTTTCCTTCAAGACTTCCCCATTCAGCTAGCGCACAAACTGGGTAAACTAATGACTATCCCGGACTCCCTTTCTCGCCACCCTGACTACTCTGCTGACCCTTCCCCAATGACTATGGTGCTACCGGACTCATTGTGGCTCGAGGGGGGGGTGAAACTCCTGTTTACACCCTCTAAGGCGCCCACACAACCTTCTAAACCGACTTCTACCACTGCGCATAAGCTGAGGGGAACGGAAAGAAAAAGAGAAGCCCCACTTACACCTCGAAACCCTCAAGAAAAGACCCAAACCCTTTCATCGTCACTCCCTTCCACCCACACTTCCAACCTCAATAACAAGTTGCCCAACAACGTGTGACGATTGGACAGAGGAGTGTACGCGATTTCTCAAGAACTATTCAGCAAAATACGAGAGTCGACACCGAAAGACGAGACTCTTACCAAGAATGACACAATAAAGGAGGAGAACGATCAAACCAAGCGACGTGACGGTTGACTCTATGTTCCTCCTCCCCTCCGATGCGAGTACCTCCGGGATAACCATGATCTAGCGGCGGCGGGACACCCTGGAGTGAAAGCAATGATTTGGAAGATGAAGAACGAAGTCTGGTGGCCTGGAATGTGGAAACAGGTGAGAGAGTATGTGAAGGGATGCCCTGGCTGTCAAGCCAATAAGGTCATCACTCACCCTCTCACACCCCCCGTCACACCCAATGACGCAGCGAAAAACCCTTTCCCATTCAAACAAATCTCCATGGACTTTGTGACCGATCTTCCAGAGTCAGAAGGATATGGCTCCATCCTTATGATCATGGATCAGGGACTCACTAAAGCAGCGGTCCTCGTTCCATGCCACAAAACATGCGACTCAGAAGAACTGGCAAATCTCTTCTTACACTATGTGTACCCCCGATATGGCATACCCGATGCTGTGATATCGGACAGGGGCCCACAGTTTGCTTCCACCTTCACCACCAAACTCTACGAAGCCCTGGGGATCCAACAAAAGCTCTCCACCACTTACCACCCTCAAACCAATGGCGAAAGTGAACACGTAAACCAAGAGATCGAAACCTATCTTCGGATGTACTGCGATGCACGACCAGAAGCCTGGGCTCGGTATCTCCCTCAAGCTGAGTTTGCGCACAATTCTAGGGTCCACTCCATTCACCATCAAACCCCTTATTCCCTCCTTTATGGATATGACCCAGCGCCCTACCCTTCTGTGTCGCAACCAACCAATGCCCCTGCAGTCGATGATCACATGCAAAAACTCGCCACCAATTGGGATTCGGCACTTCTAGCTCACAAAGCTGTGCAAGAAGTGATGAAAGCCAGAAGCAAGGGACCCTACACTGCCCCGAAGGAAGGAGACCTAGTTTGGCTAGATGCATCCACCTTAAAAAGGGACGTCCCGAGCGCCAAGCTGGCACCCCGACGGGTTGGCCCCTTTGAAATTACGAAAGTAATTTCGCCAGTGGCTGTTCGGCTAAAGATCCCTGATATGTGGCGAATACATCCGGTATTTCACACATCAAGGATCTACCCTTTCAAAGACAACGACGAATATGGAAGGGCCGAAACGCCACCCCTGCTGGATTTGATCGATGACCTACCCAAATGGGAAGTTGAGAACATCCTCAAACACCGAGTCATGGGCTCGAGAAGGAAACAAAAAAGACGCGACTCTATGCCCAAGGGGATAGCCAAACAACAAACTTATCAATACCTGGTCAAATGGACCGGATATGGCCACTCCTCTAACACTTGGGAGCCGGAGGAAAACCTATATAACACCCTCGAAATCCTCCACTCCTACCAGAGACGCAATAAACTCCCTCTCACACATGGCCCATGAACACAACTCTGAACACTATTCCTCCTTTGACGAATTTACCCTATCGGACTACGAGAACTCCCATATCACCTTCTCCAATGACTACAACTTTTCCACCTCTCCACCACCTCCCCCGCTACAGCACCTACCAGCAGATCGAAACATCACAGCAGTTCAGGAATACTGGGACCAGGTCACCACCGGTGCACCAGGACCCGTTCCAAACCCCCACTCCGCGTTCACGGTTCGTTCGCTCTCCCTCACCAAGGGAAAGCGAAGGGCCCAAATCGCTAAGACCGCCCCCTACCCATCTGCCTTACCTGAAAGACCCTACCTTCCCCTTGGCTCCTATCATTCCTGTAACACCCCTACCACCACTCGCCTCTCCTCCCCAGTCTCCCAAACTGCTGATAATGAGACAACCTCTACCAACGAGACCCCTGACGCACCTGTTACAAACGTCACCCCCAAACTCACCCAGCGACAGACTGTGCCCGAGGTCGACCCCTCCCCCGAGGCCAAGACATGCTTGGTACCCTCGGCAGAACAACTCCTCCGTATTCTGCAGGTGCTCGAAAACTTCGAGCACTGGGACTCACTTGGCTGGAGAGCAGGCAAACACCATGACCGCCTATGGATGCTGTCTCAAATCTACTGAGGTTCAGAATTCATAGCGGCCCGAGTCCCCCAAATCTTCAACACCACAGAAACCATTGCCGGACATGTCTCCAAGAAGGTGGACCTCGACCTTTTCACTGGAGACAGTATCGACAATGTAGGGGACATCCAACACGCCATGGTGAACCTAGCCTTCATGGAATTCGGAGAAAACCTTTGGCATTCCTTTCGAGACTTTCGCCCCACCTCTGCTCAAGCCTTTGACCCGGCATCTACTCTCGGACGCGACAAAGGCAAGGGCCCAGAATCTCCTAGACCTCAACCTCCTCTCCCAACGAGCCAAGAAACGGATCTTCAGTTCAGTGGACTATCTCCACCATCGTGGACAGAAGATCAGCCAGAGGGTTGTGAACCAGGAGGACTGGACGAGGGACGAGCTACAATGCCTCGTGGAACTAGCCTCAAAGGGGAATCAACGAGCACTAGCTCGTCTTCGAACTCAAGTGACAGCACTTCCACCTACAGACTCGACGATGACATTGCCTCCAACCGACACTCTGTACGGCTTGAAGGAGTCAAGACCCTCCTCAACCACACAGCCAGCCTTCTTGCCGAACGATCCCTTGGTGGAGACGTCGGCTACATGGACTGGAGAAACTTCTTACACTCCGCTTACTTCAACTCAGCCGTACGAGCTCTACACCTACCATACGCCCTGAACGCACGGTCCCCCTTCCCTCTTCCTCACCTTTCCAGCTCGTTCCTTGTTGTCCCTTATGACGACGACCTCCCAAAGACCTTGTCTGGCAGACTCCAAATCGACTGGAGCAGCCCCTTTTGGGGAATGCACTGCTACGATTGCACCAGACTCGGCCACATCGGGTGTGCTAATGGCAGAGGATCTCGCTGGACTTGCCCAGGAACCGTGCTGCCAAGGACGAGGCCTAGGCCATACCATCGCCGATCCCCCACAAACCCCTCTGTCTTAAGACAAGGCAATCATTAAAATCCCTTCCGACTTCGCAGTCAAGCTCCCAACTTAAAATCGAGCCTCTCACTCTCAAGACTACCTGCCTCTCTGGTGCTTTGGCCTTGAGAGGGGGGTAATGATATGACAATCATATTTCTTTTCCTTTTTCGAACTTTCTCTCATGCTTGTACACACGACACGTCTCCCGACGCTTATGCGACCTTATGCCTCCCCTTTACAGACGATTACTATATGCCATCCCTTATATGGCTTCCCCTTCCTTCTGATCGGCCTTTTGCGATCGACGTGACTCGTCTTATCTTTCTACTTCTCCTGCGATGAGTCATTTTCCTTTTTGGACTCTATTTCCATTTACACGTCCACGACGCATCTTCCCCTTCACCCCAGACCTGTAGTTGGTACGCAGGCTGTCCTCTCTATCTCTGACTCGACGCGTCTTTGTTCTCACGAGCGTGTCCTCTACGCGACTCATCCAAAGACTGCCAAACAGTCTGAGGTAGTATATATACGAGTAGGGACTTGCCTGTATATCCCAACTTTTAGCTACCTTGCAACCAGGATAGCAACTTCTCAGATCTTCCTCTGTCAGAACTGCTTGCCTGGCCATAGAAGGGGTAAAACTATTAAGCCCTTGAGGTCAACCCTGGAATATCGCAAGCACGCTGGTGCTCCCCTTAGAGCCTCAGCACCAACACTTGTCGCTTTCGGCAGGTGAGATATCCAGCACGTAACACAGGTGACCTTGATGCTTCTACAAGCCCTGCCACATTTTTACTACCCAAAATGTATGTAGTCTACTTGATCAGCAATGGTGTTGGGGTCCACATTTTTGACTACCAAAGTTCCTCAGCAAATATGTAGTAATGATTATTTTTTTACTACCAACAGTGTAGTCTACTTGATTTGTAAATGTAGTAGTCCACATCTTTACATCCTTGACTATCAAAAGTGTGGTGTAGTTGATTCGAAAATGTGTAGTAATGTCATTATTTTTGACTACCCAAGGCATAGTCCACTTGATTAGCAAATGTATAGTAGTCACCACATTTTCCAAGTACCAAAAGTGTAGTAGAGACTACTAGGAATATCCTAATCAATTTTCACATATTTTTGACTACCCCACAAAGTGTTTGCTTGATTGACAAATGTGGAGAAGCCTGCATTTTTCACTGCCAAAGTGTAGTAGACACTACTAGAAATTTCCTAATTAAATTTTGCATTTTTGACTACCAAATAATGTGTACAGTTGATTAGAATGGCTTGGTGTCTGTGTATTGGAAGGTGGGGAAAGTAGATAGGACTATGCAGAGCATGGAGAAAAAGAGATTGAGTCAATAGGTGTTGGAACCTACTTGTAGTAGAATCCACATCTTGTACTGTAGGACTGGTAGCACAGTGGTAGTGCACCAAACCTAGTGTGTTGGGGGTCCCAGGTTTGAGTCCTGGCCTGTCCAGTATTTTCAACAATAGGTGCCCTTGTTCTCAAGATATCCATAAAATTGTTCAAATGCACATCTATCCATAAAAATGCTTATATCTTCGGAACTGCAGCAGCAGTGTCAATGTGACAGGCACTGTTGGGAAGGTATTGTCAAGTAGAGGCTAAGTCCCTGTTTGTGAGAGGCTAGACAGATCAGTAGTTGAGATATTGTGTAGATAACATTGGGGGAGGAGGAGGACAACTGTGCTGACAATGAACAGCTGTGCACAACACTACCAAACACAGTGTAGTAATGGTGGATTGGAGTGTGGAAAGTACACAGAGAAAGGAATTGACTTAATAGGTGCATCTGTTCTGAAGAAGTCTGAAAAACCAACCAAATACACCTCTATTAAGAACACTAACAACTCCTGAATGGTTGTGTAGAAAAAGTAGATAGAGGCTGAGGGAGAGTGGTGATAACCTGAAGGGATGAGTTGGCCAAAGGGGCTCCTATAGCCTGGGTACTGGTAGTTGGTGGATGTCTGGGAATAGTCTGACTGCAGGGAAGGGCACTACCTTCACTACCTGCTCAGACTCATCTGATTTTTTTAGAAAAGTAAGTACATCCCTAGTACTAACATATGCTGACTAAGCTACTAAGAACTTGCACTACAACAAAACAAAAATATAATAACTAGAAAGCCAGTCAAAATAATGAAAAAGAAAGAATAGAAACAAAACCCCCTGGTAGGTAAAAACCATTGCCTACATCTCCCCATCACTTAGATAACAACTGTCCTCAGTTGAGGTCCAGCTGGTCTTGAGATACCCACAGACTGCCCTAAACCACTCACATCCACAAAAGTAGAAAGATCCATGCAACTGCCAAGACACATTGTGTGACCCACCATCTGAAAGGTCCTACAAAGTAGTATAGTGTCCCAGAAATGCAAGAGGAAGAGCCATGGGACAGGCCAGATACAGTGCATGCACCCTTGTGGGACAGCAGGAGGAGAGAAGGGGAGAATGCTACAAGACAACAGCCTGTGTTGATCAACACAAAATCAGAGGTACCAGCAGGGAACACAAAGGTGAAAACATGAAAAAAAGAACCACATGAATTGACCCATCCATTCCCAAGATATTGGCAAAACCATCCAGAGCACTCCCTATGAGCAAACAATGAAACATCTCCACAACCAGGACAATGACAGCATTGTAAGAGACACCATGTGAGAATCCTCATCAAGTAGTATATGCCCCCAGAAAAGCAAGAGGTTTGATGGCAAAATGGGGGGAAAATGCAATGGACACAAATGGGGGGATGAGGAGAACATGGTGCCAATGAGCAACGGTGTGGCTGGTGGACACGAAAATTTGCGAGATGTCTCTGCATGCATGAGAGAGCATGGTTCAAAAAGAACTGTACAAATTGGACTGCCTGAACCCAACTTATCACCAAAATTGTCTGGTACCCTTCAGACACAGGCTTGGCTGTATCCCCAGAATGGCTGCGTAGAATTTGATGAAAGAGAAGTCAACAGGAGAAGCTCAGCAAGTAGAATGTGAGTATGAATTGGGGAGAGGGTGGACGGCAAATGAGGGAGATATGGTGCCAGGAACAATGCCAATAGCATGGGAACAGAAAAGTAGATATCTCGGGAACCACTGAGTGGGTCACCATAACCCATGCATCACCATATAGCTGGGAACAAGTAGTATCACTGTGCAAACAACCGAGAGGCTGGTTGTGGAAACGAGTGAGATACACTATCCTCACCTCCCCCACCCTGCCCAGAAACAAAAACTCAAATAGCTTCAGAACCGTAAATGCGTGCACTATGTCTTGTATATCATCTGGTAGGTTTCGTCTAGTAGAGTCACACCTGAGAATAGCGAACGATTTGGACTGGAATTGCATGAGTTACACCCCAAACACAGTAGGGGGTAGGAGGGAGGACATGTGCTGAGGCACAACAGTTCAGCAAAACGGTAACAAATCACAGGAAATTTGTAGACAGGACTATGGAGAGGACGGATAAAAGGAGTTTGAGGGGATAGGTGGACGTGTTCTCGAGATATCCACAAAATTGTCCTAATATGCCTATATCCACAAAAATGGCCAGAACGGCAGTAGCGACAGCGATACAAAAGGTATCATTCGAAAGGTCTCGTCGAGTAGATCTAGAATCCAAGTTTGCGATAGGGTAAACACGTCGGTGGTCGAGATATCGCGTGAGCAGTGTTGGGGGAGGAGGAGGGGTAGGGCGCCAGCAGTGAAGGACTGAGTGCTATGATACAAAATGCAGGGACCAGTAGAGTGAAGTGTGGGGAGCACAAAGAAAAAGGAATCGACTCAATAAGTGCTCCTGTTCCCGAGAAATCCTCTAAACTGTCCAAATGTGCCTCTATCCACAAAAACAGCTATATCTCCACAAGGGCAGCAGCGACAGTGATACGAAAGGTATCGTTCGAAAGGTCTCGTCGAGTAGATCTAGAATCCAAGTTTGCGAGAGGGTAGACGTGTCGGTGGTCAAGATATCGCATGAGCAGTGTTGGGGGAGGAGAAGGGGTAGGGCACTGGCAGTGAAGGGCTGAGTGCTATGATACAAAATGCAGGGGACCAGTAGAGTGCAGTGTGGGGAGCACAAAGAAAAAGGAATTGACTCAATAGGCACTCCTGTTCCCAAGAAATCCTCTGAACTGTCCAAATAGGCCTTTCGAACAATACCTTTTTTATCACTGTTGCTGCTGCCATTCTGGAATTATGGCTGTTTTTGTGGATATAGGCATATTAGGACAATTTTTGTGGATATCTCGAGAACAGGTGCACTATTGCCTCAAACTATTTTTCACCATCCTCTACATATGTAGTCCTTTCTACAAATTACCTCTGCTTTTGTACTGTTGTGTTGAGCCATCGTGCATCAGCACATACATGTCCTCCCTCCTACTCCCTACCATGTTTGGCACATAACTCATGCAATTCCAGTCCAAATCATTTACTTTTCTTATGTGTGACTCATACAAGACAGCATACACATTCACAGTTCCAAACTTACTTGGGTTTTTGCATCTAAGCAGGGTGGGGGAGGTCAAGACTGCATATCTTGCCCATTTTTGTGCTGGGACTTTTGTTTTGCAGGATCAAACTACTATTCATACCTATTTGGTGGGAGTTGCATTATGGTGATGTCCCTGGTGTTCAAGACATATTCACTTTTCTGTATGAAGGCCTACTGTGAATCATTCCTGGTGGCATATCTCCCTTGCTTCTTGCTCCATCCTGTAGAATATTTGTACCCACATTCTCCTCTCTAATCCAACCCTGTCAACTGCTTTTTTGTCCAATTCCACACAGCCATTCTTGAGATACAGCTGAGCCTGCCCCTGGAGGGGTATGAGACAATGTTGGCAATAACTTGGGTTTAGACAGTCTGATTGATGAGATTCCTTTTTCACTGTGCTCTCCCATTCATGTGGAATTGCCTCCAAAATTTTTGTGTCCACTGGCCCCACAGCTGTCATTTGGTGGCCCATTGTCCTCCCCTTGCCTCATCACCATATGACACCATATGATATATCTCCTGCATTCCACTGCTGTACCACTTGCTTTTCAGGGACATTATTCTACTCTAAAAGGGCTCCCAAATGATCCACATTAAGTCATGGTTGATGCAATGGTTGCAGAGACACTTGAATCCTTTGCTTGTAGGGGGTGCTCTGGACTGTTTTGCCAATATCTCAGGAACAGATGGACTGATTCATGCAGTTCTTTTTTTACTGTGTTTATCCTCATGTCCCCCATTGGTTCCTACTGTTTTGTGTTGATCACCTGAGCTGTTGTCTCACAGCACTCTCCCCTTCTCTCCTCCCCCTACTGTTTGATAGTGAACCTCAACTGAGGACAGTTGATATCTAAGTGATGGGGAGATGAAGGGAATGGATTTTCCCTACCAGGGGAATTTACCTTTGTTCTTTGTTTCTCATATTGTTCACTTCCTTTTTAGTTATTATACTTTTTGTTACTTTAGTGCAAGGTTTTATTGATTAATCAGCTTCTTTTTATTACCTGGCATGTACTTAGTTTTCTGCATCCTAATCATCATAGACAAGTTGCTGGATGAGTTTTGAATTTGAGAAGGATGAGAGTGACCTTGCTCCTTTCTAGACTGTCCCTGAAGTGTACACTTTGTTCAGTAGTCACAAAATGTGGTCACTACCATACATTTGCCAATCAACTATGTAGTCAAAAATGTGGACTATGACAATTGCTAATCAACCACACTACACATTCTGTAATCAACAGATGTGGTCACTATACACATTGGCTAACACACATTGACAGTCAAAATTGTTGACTATCTATACTTTTGCTAATCAACTTTGGGCACTTGGGTAGCCACATTTACTAACCAACTACATCAGCAAACACCTTTTTTGAACAGTGTGCCATCCACTACAGTGTCACACAGTGGTACAGGCCACATTTGCACATATAATACTGCTTTAAATACAACTTATATAGCTGTATTAATGTCATAAACCAACTGTTAGGCACTAAGAGATCCTAATAAAAATATTTTTGTACTCTCAAATACAGTATTTTCAATGTTTTTGGTCACTGTATGGACAGGGACCTTGCTGTAGCACTGTGGCACCAGTGGGTGGCTGTGGGTGGCTGTATGGCAAGCTACAGGAACTTTGTGGTTTGCTGATGTACACTACACTTTTGGTGCTCTAGAAAACAGCACTACTCTATAGCCTGGTGAATCACTAACACTAGCTGGAGAATTGCAAACATAACCTGGTGGATTGCCAACACTACCTGGAAAATTGCTGACATAGCCTGGTGAATTGACAACACTACTTGGTGAATTGACAACACTACCTGGAGAATTGCCAACACTACCTGGAGAATTGCCAACACTACCCAGAGAATCACCAGCATAGCCTGGCTTTTAGGCTGGAAAATGCTCCATAGCACCTGCTCTGAGGTCCATTTGAAGCTGGAGCAAGTGCCACATAATCCAAAACTAAGGTCTATTTTAGGTTGGGGAAAGCCCAATGTTGTCCACAGTCAGGTCTATTTTACTCTAGAGAAAGTTCCATACCACCCACTGTGAGGTCCATTTTTGGATGGAGAAACACCCAAGGGGACCCCTGCCACTATATGGTGTCTTTGGTGAATCTCCAGGCATGGCAATTCACCAGCACCAGCCAGGAATTCCCAACCCCAGTAGACCTATTGGGTATATACATCCATAGAAATATATAGACCTAATAGGCCTCATTTGAGGGGTAAATGAAGTGCTGGAGAAAGCCCCATGGTGTCCACAATAAGGTTTATTTGACACTGGACAAGAATCTCCAACATAGCATGAAGAAACCCTAACAAGGCCTGGAGATTCTCCAACACTGCTTGGAGCTGCCCCAACCCTGCTTGGAGAATCCCCAACATGGCTTGGAGAATCCCCAATCCTCCCTGGAGATTCTCCAACACTGCTTGGAGCTTCCCCAACCCCACCTGGAGAATCCCCAACCCCACCTGGAGATTCTCCAACACTGCTTGGAGCTTCCCCAACCCTCCCTGGAGATTCTCCAACACTGCTTAGTGCTTCCCCAACCCTCCCTGGAGATTCCCCAACCCTGCCTGGGGATTCTCCAAGACTGCTTGGAGATTCTCCAACACCACTTGGAGATTCCCCAACCCCACCCAGAGAATCCCCAACCCCACCTGGAGATTCTCCAACACTGCTTGGAGCTTCCCCAACCCTCCCTGGAGATTCCCCAACCCCACCTGGAGATTCCCCAACATGGCTTGGAGAATCCCCAACCCTGTGTGGAGATTCCCAACCCCACCTGGAGATTCTCCAACACTGCTTGGATATTCCCCAACCCCACCAGCAGATTCCCCCACCCTGCCTGGAGAATCTCCAACCTTCCCTGGAGAATCCCCAACACTGCCTGGAGAATCTCCAAAATTGCCTGGAGAATCCCCAACACTGCTTGGGGATTCCATAACATTGCTTGGAGAATCCCCAACACTGCTTGGAGATTCTCCAACATGGGTCAGAGAATCCCCAACCCTGTGTGGAGATTCTCCAACACTTCTTGGAGATTCCCCAACCCCACCTGGAGAATCTCCAACACCACCTGGAGATTCCCCAACCCCATGTGGAGATTCTCCAACACCACTTAACATGGCTTGGAGAATCCACAACCCTGTGTGGAGATTCTCCAACACTTCTTGGAGATTCCCCAACCCCACATGGAGATTCCTCAAACCCACCTGGAGATTCTCCAACACCACTTAGATTCCCCACATCAGCAAATCACCAAAAATGCCCCTGAGTGTCACATATTTTTGTAATGTCACAGTATCCCACAGTGCCATACAGCACCCCAGAACCCCCAGTGTGTCCCAGTGCCACAGCAATTTCATGTCACAGTAAGCTACAGTACTACATGTCATCCCAGGGTACCCAGAGAACCCCAGTGCCACAGATATTTCAGTAAAATCAGCACACAACAAAACTCTCAACAAATAGTAGACTACACAACACTACCTAACAGTACATACATTTGGTAGTGAAAAATGTAGACTACATAGCACTAATAGTGTACACAAATTTTGCAATTTTGACTACCAACTAAGTGTGGTGTTTATTAGGATTTGATTAGCAAAGTGTTGTGTACACTTTTCATTACCAAAAGTGTAGTAAATTTGGCATTTTTGACTACCAACTTAGTGTAGTTTTATTAGGATTTGATTAGCAAAGTGTTGTGTACACTTTTCATTACCAAAAGTGTAGTAAAGTTTGCATTTTTGACTACCAACTGAGTGTAGTGTTGATTAGTATTTGATTAGCAAAGTGTTGTGTACATATTTGATTACCAAAAGTGTAGTAAAGTTTGCTTTTTTGACTACCAAGTAAGTGTAGTGTTTATTAGTTTTGATTAGCAAAGTGTTGTGTACCTAATAAACACTACACTCAATTGGTAGTCAAAAAAGTGAACCTTACTACACAGTGTTGTGTACATATTTCATTAGCCACTCTTATTTTTTGATGTGCTGGGTCTCTGACAGAACTTTGCAAATATCTCACCCAAAAAAGGAGATATTGCCAAGGTAAGCATATCCCCATGGTCCTATGATCATAGGCTACAACTTTCATTATGACATCATGGCTGTACAATTACTCCATATAGTAGATTTTTCAACTTCTGAGTCTGCACCAATGTGCTGTGGCAAATTCAAACTCCAATAGAAATTTGTGGGGGGGCCACAGCTGGCTTTGAAAGTTGCTGAGGTAAGCAAACAGAAGTATATAAACCTGCTCACTCCAACACCACAACTCTTTCCATTACCACCACCATCTCCTCTCATCATCATTGTCATCCCTCCCTCTGATGATCCACCAGAGGGGGGGTGGCTGAGGGAGGGGGTAGGTTCCCTCATCTCCTCTTGTTGTTGTTGTCCCTCCCTCTGATGTCCACCAGAGGGGGTGGCAGAGGGAGGGGGTAGATTCCCTGTGAGGCTGTGCCTACTTAGCATAGATATGTAGTCCCTGTACCATTGTAATTAAAGTAATTTTATAATAATATAATTCAATAATTAGCTGACCACATGCTAAGTTGAGTGTGGGAATCTGTATACTGAAACAGTCTTGGGGGTAAGTCTGTACAGAGGGGGTCTGTCTTGCTGATGGAGTAGTAAGATAAACTAGGGGTAGCTGGGTACATCTGGTGTGTTCTGTGGTGGGCTGTCCAGAAAATCACAGTCTGGACAGAACTGTCCAGAATGGACCACCCTGGGGGCTCTGTGGCTCTCTGGAGCTCTGTCCAGTACTGTCCAGAACAAAAGTGATTTACTGATGCAACCCCACCTGGAGAATCCCCAACCCCACCTGGAGATTCTCCAACACCACCTGGAGATTCCCCAACCCCACCTGGAGATTCTCCAACACTGCTTGGAGATTCCCCAACCCCACCCAGAGATTCCCCAACCTTGCCTGGAGAATCCCCAACATGGCTTGGAGATTCTCCACCACTGCTTGGAGCTTCCCCAACCCCACCAGGAGATTCCCCCACCCTGCCTGGAGAATCTCCAACCTTCTCTGGAGAATCCCCAACACTGCTTGGAGAATCCCCAATGCTGCCTGGAGAATCTCCAAAATTGCCTGGAGAATCCCCAACACTGCTTGGAGATTCTCCAACATGGCTTGGAGAATCCCCAACCCTGCATGGAGGTTCTCCATTACTGCTTGGAGAATCCCCAACACTCCCTGGGGATTCTGCAACATGGCTTGGAGATTCCCCAATACTGCCTGCAGATTCCCCTCCATTTAGCTAGGAGAAAGTTCAAAAATCCCCTGGGAGTAGGTCCATTTAGCCTAGAGAAAGTCCAGAGATCCCCTGGGAATAAATCCATTTAGCCTGGACAATGTCCCAAACCACCCTGAGGAGAGGTCCATTCAGCCTGGAGAAATCCCAGTTGGAACCATGGGTAGGTCAAATCAGCATGGGGAATGCCCAGGATTGGACTGGGAAGTTGGTCAGTTTAGCCTAGGGAATACCCAGAAGATGCAGGCAATATCTGGGAAAAATCATATTTGGACCCCAGCCACTCCACTACATTGACACCCAAAATGTATTTCTCCCATTTTCTCCAGCATCTATTGGATGGCAGCTCTGGAGATTCCCCAGCCATGATGTGGAGAATCTCCAGAGGCTGGGGATTCCCAACCAGTTGACACCTATTAGGCCAATACATATATAAGAATATATAGACCTAAAAGGTCCCCATAGGTGGTTGACTGAAGTGACTCCACAGCCTCATCTGCTCCTTAGCATAAGCCTCCTTTCCTAGCTCTGTTGACTGCAGAGCCCTTCACTCCCACATTTTCCTGTGGTACACAAACCACAGCCCAGTCCAAAGTATCTCATGCCTCACCAGTGACACTTCTTCTTTCCATCTGTCCCTTCTTGCCCTTGCTTTGAGCCAGTTGATTCTGTAAACTGTACCAAGCATTGCACAATCATTGAGAGCAAATTTTATAGCACTGGAGACATCAAACCCTTGAATGATAGTGCTTTCAACCAGACTGAGCAGGTAGGGGATAGTTGTGGCCAGGTGGAAATGTTGTGCTTCAAAAAGCACCATGGACTTTGGCTTGAGCCTGGAAAATGTCAGAGGGGAGGAAGCACTTACAGTTGGGCAGCTTTCTTCAACCCATTGAAGCTATCCTCCACAGTTACCTCAGACCCACAGACATTGAAGAAAATGTGTGCAACCCTGATAATCTGGGTGAAGGGGGTGAAAAGGGCTTGGAGAACCTGAAGATGATCAGTAAAGAGTTGGATGGAAGAATTGGGGACTCACATCAGACACCTCAGATGCTACAGTTACCCCATCAACAAAGCCAGCAAAAAGATCCCCTCTTTCCTCATCACTATGGGTGGTGAGGAACAGGATGACACTCTGGTTGAGGAGAGGGAGGTAGCCAGGTTAAATGCTGCTGATTGATTAGCAGCCAAGGATTCTTTGGCAGTGAGGTTGAATGGAAAATGAGAGAACTGGTACCTTCCTTTTGGAAAATATGGTTGGATGAGGGAATGTATCATGTTGACTTGGGCATGGCCAACCTCTAAATTTGCCAGGTGGAGGTGGATGAGTGCACTGGAATGGGGAGCCACCTGAGAATTAATGGCATGCTGAAAACCACCTGTGATGACAGGAGGTTCAGAGAGGACAGGTTTGCCTTGGGAGTAGAAACCCTTGATGATATATCTTGACAATAGGATGATGAAGTGGATGACATTGGACTTGCAAAGTAAGGCTGAGGTGCAGATTTTTCAGTTTCCTTCCAGTGGCAGGTGACACATTTGAAAGTTACATGATCTTCAGTGACCTCCTTCAAAGACTTCTCTGGGACTATCAAACACTTGCAGCAAACCACTCTCTTGCAGTCCTTTTCATCACAGATCCATAAGTCCCCTTCCATTTCTGCACATGACACAGAACTGTGGAAGATGTTAGTGGGTGCATGAGACAAGACAACAACATACAGAGTTGGCCATAGTCTTCCTTTTGAATGTTGGCTTCTTCAATGAAAGAGCTGCCTTACTTTTTTTCTTCTGCAAGGATTGAAGTTTAACCCTGGGAGCTTTGTCTCCAGTGACCTTCCTGGCTGTTTGTTTTGTCCTGGCCATGGCAGGATGGGTGGCTGTCAGGGGTAAGATTTAAGTATACAGCCAAGGACAATGGTGGGGACAGCCAAAAGACAGTTGGGTATCACACATGATCAAAAGGTTGATGATGGGGCAAAGTAAAATAATAAAATTGCAAGCAACATTGACAAGGACATATAGTATTAATGTTACATTAAAGGTAGCAGTAAGACTGAGCATGGGTGGGATTTGGATAGGTGGGATGATGGGGCTAACATGTATGGTGGTGAAGCAGGGGGGCAGATAGCAGGAGTAGTAGGTGGTGGTGTCATGATCATGCAACTCCCAGCTATCACATTCTGCTAATTGATGTTACTTCTGGTGGATAGCCTTCTCCCAGTATATATGTTGCTGATCTCTGGACTCTGGAGCTCAGACCCTGGAACAGTGCCCTTCCTTTGTTCAGTTATAGTTTCATAGGTTTCACTCTTTCACTCTAGCATAGCTTCCCTATTCCATAGTACCTGTTTCAGCCACTGGTAGTCTGGCCTTCAACCACCCAGTTGGTAGAATACTCACTCCATGCATAGCTTTAGTACTACAGATTACCAATACTGCTGGTACACCAGCAGTGGCACTTCCAGTACTTAGGTATATAAGCCATGTACTTACTTCTGTAGGCACTCAGCAATAATATCGACCTGAACTCCAAGCTAATAATGACTTGACTCCTGAGCTGAACTCCCAAGCTCCCTGTACTCCCTTCAGTTCCCTTGTTTAGTCCCTCAGCATACCCAGAACCTATCCAAGGGCCCAGTTCATGAGCTGAGGCTGATATGGGTGTTGTGCCAACTATGTAGGTCCCAGTACTCATGACCCCCTTGCCAGAACTATGCTGGCACTCATTTCCCAGTCTGGACCTAACCCTCAGAACCTGGTTCTAACAGTATATTATTGCTCCCACTTGGATAGGTTCACTATCATCCTTGTGGCTATGTCTAACACCCTGTTGTTACCCCCCCAGACATGGCCTGGTGCCTGTCTGCCAACCCTCACTCCATCTCTCCCCTATGGTCACCTGGCCTGTGTTAACAGTTGACTCACTAACCTTTCCTGAGTCACTGGTCATCCCTGATTACCTAATTGGCCCCTAGAATGGCCCAAGGTTAGTCTCACTAAACCCCAGTCTAACTCCAGACAACTCCATCCTCAGACTCCATGAAGCATCTATACTCCATTCAGCAGGGTTACCCTGGGTAACATTTGTAGTTCAAGTCCTTCCAGGTCCCCACCATCCTGATTACATGTGATAAGGCAGCACCTAAGGCCATCGGTTGGATGGCTGCCATCTTCCACTTGTATAAAGCCCATCTCAATCCCATCACCATTGACAAAGACAGTGGTAGGGTAAAACAAGGCTGGCTGAGACTGTACCAAAACAATATGTATGTCCATCTTCAAGGCCAACTAAAGACCTGTAGACCTGTACATCACCCAAGCATGTGTCACCCCCCCCACCCAGCACCCTAACCCTGACTGGGTCTCCCCTTCCACTGTGAACCCCCTCAAGAACATGCTAGTGGAGTTGCAAAAGGAGCTTCATGAACTTCAGGAGAAGTTTACCAACTACATCTCATCTCACAAGGCATGTTGCATGTGTGGCAATCACCCATCCTCTGAGTCCTCATCATCTGAGGATGGACACAATGACAAAGTCCCCTCCAGCTCCCCTCCCTTACCTCACCTCTACATTACATGTCCTGATGGATTGTCAGTCCCTGACTCCAACCCCCCTACCTGGCTAGTCACTGCACTGAGCAACCCCAGCATCCCCCCCATCTTCCAGAGAGATGTCTTCTCTCCTGACCCCATAACTAACAACCTGCTTCCTGAGGAAGCACTATCAGCCATCAAACTGATTTTTGAAGGCACCTCCCCACTTTATCTTGGCTTGCTCAGAGATAGGTCACTTGTCATAGCCACCACTGCCAAGCACAAAGCAGTGGATATCACCCTTCAACTCCCATGTGACCCCCACCATCCCAACAGATTGCCATTAAAACAGCTGAAGTATTCACACTGCCACCCTCTTTACCTGTTTTTGCACTGTACCATTCCCTCTGTATGACTTGAGCAACTAACCCTTCTCCCAGTTCCCCATGGTCCTGGCTGTCCATACATGACAGCAGCAACTTTTGTAGACAGAGATACTTGTCCCAGTCACCCCCCTCATGTTACTGGACATTTACCATTTATATATTGCAACATAGGGTCATTATGACCCTCACACAATTAAATTCAGAGATAAAAAAAAACATTTGTAGTTTTTTTCATTGGGTTCTTAAGCATTGGTACTAGGAAGTCACTAACTCCCCTACATGATCCATTGATCAATTGGGATTGGAGTAGTACCTGTTCTGGCCTTTTCCCACAGAATGCCAGCCCATTGTTCATCTCTGTCCTGGTCATCCTGGCTTTTGACACTCTTGCTCTCAAGCACTCTGACCTACACTCCAACCTGCTGCCCACTCCCAACCTTTGCTTTCTGCAAGAACTAGCTTCAGTCATCCTGATACTCAGTTGTCTCCTCTGAGACCAGCCTTTGTGGCTACCTCACTGGCCTGTTCTGGTGTACTCACCACCTTTCCTTTCTTCTGTTCCAACTCTGCTCTCCTGATGATCTTTCTGAAGGTTTGAGGACTGGCACTCTATGTCCCAGCCCAGTTTTCATCTTCCAGCTTGGCACCACTCTGGACTTTCTTGGAGAGGTGTCTTTCAACCTTCATGGCAACACTTGCTTCCCTGACTTACCCCTTTTGGAAACTTGTAAAAACCAACCCTCCTTTGAAAAAATCATCTCTCTAATTGAACATTAAGCAACACATTTCCTCCACTCAGAGACCTCTGCACTCCCTTTTTTATCACTCTAACACCACCCTCTCTCATATAATATTCTATTGGAAATGTTGTCTTTTCCCAGCAACTACATTCCCCCATCTCTCCCTGATTTCCCTGCCCCAGCATTTCTCCAGCATTTTTGTCCTGGACCTCCTCTCCCCCTAACTTGTCAGCAGAGAAGAGAGGTACATAGCTCTCATAGAGCAGACTCTTCATTCTGACCCCAGCTCCCACCCTTTTATGGGTTATGCTGTGGCAATGGTAATCATCTGCCTGGTTCTTATTGCCCTCTTGCCCTTTTTAGGACCCCTGGACCTCACTCCCTTTTCATGCACTCCAGCCAGAACAACAACTCCAGTGTCTTCCAGTGCCCCCCAACTCTGACCAGCACTCATTGCCACCTTCTGGCCCCCAGACCCCCCAGCCTTCATCTTCAGTACCCTCATGGTACTTGACACTTCTGTCCATGTCCCCACTGTTGCCCTCTTCCAGCATCTCCAGACCCCTATGCTGGCCTCTACTGTACCTTGCAGGCTCAGTACTTAAGAGGGGGATGGTGCCTGTATGATTATATCTTTGTAATGCTTTCATTTACTTCTTGCCTGATACTTACCTTTGTTTTCTGCTGGTTGGTTGATATCCTGGTACTAAATACAAGTACCAGTAGACTGCTTTCTATGTTCTGGTATGTTTTTGTCAAGTACCTGTACACCACTCATTACTATTTTGTGTATCTTTTCTCATTTTTTTTCCTTCTGAACTGCATCATTACTTACACTTATGATACTCTCAGTCTTTTGATGTTCTGTAAATCCTGGACCCTCGTTACTTACCAGCTCTTGGTCTTCATCTTACAGTGACTCAAAAAATTGTCCCAATGTTTGCTCCATTTTCACTAATCACAGTGTAGCTAGTGGAGTACTGTGATCCAGTTCATGATCTTGGTGGATGGATTGAAGCCCTTGGTCATGGCTTTCTAATGAGCCTTATTACATAATATTTGGATGGAAATAAGTGATGGAATAACCAAATGAAAATGACACCTCATTGGGACAATTTTTTGACTTTCACCCTGGAAGGTGGGATCTCAGCCAAATGAAGGGATATTTGAGGTTATTTGGACCTACAAACAAAGCCTAACATATAACATGATCAGCTGAATGCTTTGTCAGCATGTAAACAATGCCAAACAGTGAAATTGCACCATTAGCCTTCCACTTTCACCACACTCAACAAACCAGCTTGCTAGCTCACTAGGGCTGGTCTTTGATGTAAATTTTCAGTGATTACAGATGTCCACTACTGAACCATCATTGTAATGTACTTTCTCAATCATGAGTCCCACAAAAAAGCTAGTGAAAGTCATCTCTGTACAGATTCCCCCACTGCTGCCTGGTGTGTTCTGGAATTAATGTGTACTGGAAAGCTGAAAATGCCATTGAGGTCAATCTAGCACTTGTGGGCATGAAGAACCAACCAATTCCCTACTAACTGGTGCATTTCCACCAATGGGAAACTGACACAATGGTTGGGGGGGTAGGTCCTTCCCTTGGACTCTGGGTGTCACTATGTAGGTTGGCCAGACTGTGCTTGGAGTTGAATGGTGGATGACTTTCAATGGATGATTTGGACATATAATACCAGTAGCAACAGCCCAGGGTAGATAGTACATCATCATCTGTACCCTGCTTGCTCTGTACCCTATCCCTGATATACCACCAGCACTGTAAAGAAGGGGATTGCCTCACCCCAACATTCAACCCACTTCCCATTGGTGGAAATGCACCAGTTAGTAGGGGATTGGTTGGTTCTTCATGCCCACAAGTGCTAGATTGACCTCAATGGCATTTTCAGCTTTCCAGTACACATTAATTCCAGAACACACCAGGCAGCAGTGGGGGAATCTGTACAGAGATGACTTTCACTAGCTTTTTTGTGGGACTCATGATTGAGAAAGTACATTACAATGATGGTTCAGTAGTGGACATCTGTAATCACTGAAAATTTACATCAAAGACCAGCCCTAGTGAGCTAGCAAGCTGGTTTGTTGAGTGTGGTGAAAGTGGAAGGCTAATGGTGCAATTTCACTGTTTGGCATTGTTTACATGCTGACAAAGCATTCAGCTGATCATGTTATATGTTAGGCTTTGTTTGTAGGTCCAAATAACCTCAAATATCCCTTCATTTGGCTGAGATCCCACTTTCCAGGGTGAAAGTCAAAAAATTGTCCCAATGAGGTGTCATTTTCATTTGGTTATTCCATCACTTATTTCCATCCAAATATTATGTAATAGGGCTCATTAGAAAGCCATGACCAAGGGCTTCAATCCATCACCAAGATCATGAATGGGATCACAGTATTCCACTAGCTACACTGTGATTATTGAAATTGGAGCAAACATTGGGACAATTTTTTGAGCCACTGTATGGTACCCCCACATAGAGACAAAACAAACAAGATTATGAAAAACAAGACTACCAACTAGGACAAAACTTTTGTATTACAAGTACTGGCCCCCAGCCCAGTACTCACTCCTCCAGATCACTCTCTGGGGCTTCCTCCCCTTCCACATCCTCATCAGTCTCCCCATCACTCATCTCTTCACTGGTACTCTCTTCATCATTCGACTCCTCCACTTCTGCCATCAGGTGGTACTCTGTCTCTTGAAGAAGGTCATAGAGATGACTGTTGAGTTGCCTCTGCACATGCTGGGTCTGCCTGGTGATCTCCCAGTGTTTGCCATCTCACTGGTGTGCTGGTCTATAGCTGCCACAATGGCATGCAGTCCCCTCACCACCAAAATCTCCCCAGCCATGCTCTCAGATCTCAAAGGCCTGGCCTGCACCTCCACTTCTGGACTCTTCACTCATACCTGTTTCTTCTTCTCACTGGCTCTTGGTGACATCACTTCTTTGGCCCCTCACTTCTTCTTTCTCTCAGCACATGGCAACACACACTGTTCCTTCAGACCCAAACACTGGTCACATGACCTTTTCCCATGCTTACTCACCCTTGCCAACTCAAATGTACACTCCATGCTGGCTCTCACACATCAGGCACATGAGCCAACAGGCACCAGGTCACATGCCTTTGCCTTACCCTTCACCTTCAAACTCTCTGCCAGCCCTGGGCCCCCTGACTCTGCTGGCACCAGTGTAGGGAGAGTATCCTCTCCACTAGGTATTTTGTTTTATTTCATTGTTTTTACCTACTGGTTTCTTTTCTTTTCTTTTTCCTTATCTTTTTACTTCATGTTTGCATGCATTGTGGCCTATGTAAGCCCATGTGAGCATGTCGAGAGCAGTGTACATACTTAGAAACAATAACAGATGCATTACCAGAGATGAAACAGACAGAATTCCAAGCTGGAGAACTTGGAATATTATTTCTCCATTCCTGATGTGCTATAGACATTATCATGAGTCTCTATTGGATTTTTAGGGCACATTTTTGGTCTTTTCACTGCACTCTTGACCCCAACCAGGCAACTCTAGCTCCCTGGGTTGAACTAGGACCCCATTCCAACAGGAGACCTCTTGGCATCTCCTCCCACACTCTTTTCTCATCAATCTTTACATTGATGAAGAGAATTAAAATGAAAGTGGGAGGAGACTAGGAGAGCCTCCTGTTGGAAAGAGTTGGGTCAGTTTGACCCTAGAGGTTCTGGGCTATGAAATGCACCCTGTGAGTGGTGAGATGGGGAGAAAACAAATGAAAACTGCTTTTGAGACTCAGTAGGATCCAAGAGATAATGTCTAAACAATGTTTGAAGCTGGATAAATAATCTGCTGAGCTTTGTCTTTTGTCTTTCTGTGTCTCTGGTATTTCATCTATTATTTTGATGCTGTACTGCCATAGTGTAACTACAAAGAGTTGACTTGTGTGTGGCTTATATAAGCAACAATGCGGCCAAACATGAAGTCAAAAACACTAAATAAAAATATAGTAACAATAAAATCAAAACTGCTAGTAAAAGAAAGAAAATATACTGAATCCTCCAGTAGGGAGATTATTTTCCCTACACTGGCACACTCATTCCAGGCCTCTCCCCTACCAGCACACTTGCCCTTGGCCTGTCCACTACTGGCATCTTGGACCACCTGTTCATCAACTGGTCCTCCTCTGCTTGCTGTTGGTTTGATAGTGCCTCATAAAATTTGGTTTCTGAGTTGACAGCATATGAGCACTCCTCTCGGTCCTGGTGCTCAGCTTCCACCCTCTCACATGCTGCCACTTCTTCAGCTGCCTTACATTCCTTCTTAACTTGCTTATGGCATTGGCACTTGGCATACTTCACATTGGCAGTTTCCTGGTCATCTTCACTTGCTGATTGAATGGCTTCCTCTGGGGTGGTGGTCCAGTCTTGTGTGGTGGTGGGGGTGGGGAGACTGGTGTTGGCAATGTTCTGAGACATGTTTTGATAGAAGCATTTGATGAGAGGTCAAAAGGGTTGTTGAGAGTGACAGTCCCCAAAACTGGCCTTTAAAACCTGGTAAACACATGTCTTGGCTAACCCTAGTCAACCTTGCACTGGCCTTAAGGCATACCACCTGTTTGGTCCTTGAGGGCTCAGCCCTAAGAGGGGGATACTGTCATGATCATGCAACTCCCAGCTATCACATTCTACTAATTGATGTTACTTCCAGTGGATAGCCTTCTCCTGGTATATATGTTGCTGATCTCTGGACTCCAGAGCTCAGACCACAGAACACTGCCCTTCCTTTGTTCAGTATATAGTTTCATAGGTTTCACTCTAGCATAGCTTCCCCATTCCATAGTACCTGTTTCAGCCACTGGTGGTCTGGCCTTCAACCACCCAGTCAGTAGAATACTCACTCCATGCATAGCTTTAGTACTACAGATTACCAATACTGCTGGTACACCAGCAGTGGCACTTCCAGAACTTAGGAATATAAGCCATGTACTTACTTCTGTAGGTACTTGGCAATAATATCAACCTGAACTCCAAGCTAATAATGACTTGACTCCCAAGCTGAACTCCCAAGCTCCCTGTACTCCCTTCAGTTCCCTTGTTTAGTCCCTCAGCATACCCAGAACCTATCCAAGGGCCCAGTTCATGAGCTGGGGCTGATATGGGTGTTGTGCCAATTATGTACAGTGAGTGAAAAAACATGTGCAATGTTTCGCTTTTTTGTACTAAGTCCAGTGTAGCACCATGGGGCATGGGCATCCTGCTTAGCCTTGGTGAGATGGATGGTAGCATTGACTCTTAGCTACAAAATGGTCCCAGGGTCATGTGATTTGGTGTTGTAGTCCTTGAGATATGTCAATTATAAAACAGGTACATCATTGCACATATTTATTCACTTTTGGTTTGGCAGTAGAATCTGGGGGAAATAAAGGAATAATTGTGGTTGTTTGGTCCTACAAACAAAGATACACACATAAACATTATGTCTGAGTTTGAATATGTTCACACACTTCTTTATTCCCAACCTTTACTACCATGAGATCTCTTTCTGCCACCCAAAGGAATACTATCCTGACTATGCTTGATTCTGGTCATTCTCTTGCTTCTACTGCCTCTAGTACTGGCCTACATCACTCCACCATCTCTAGGCTTCATTCCAAGGAGTGTTCCAGCCTGCAAAAGTCCTCTGGAGGTCATCCATCCAAGCTCTCCCCTGCTAATGTCTGCCATGCCATCCACCTCATCTCAACTCAGAAGGCAGAAAATGCTGTGCAGGTGACCAAAACCCTCACCAATATTATCAACCAACCCCTCCACCCAAATACTGTCTGCCAGCACCTGAAAAAGACTGGTATGAAGGCTGTGGTAAAGTGAAAACAACCTATCCTCTCTGCCAAGCATTGCAAGGCAAGGTTAGACTTTGCCTATGCTCACAAAGATTGGACTTTGGAGGACTTGAAGAGGGTGGTATGGTCTGATGAGACCAAAATCAATCACCTGGGGTCAGATGGGCACAAATGGGCATGTAAAAAGCCAGGGGAGAAGCTGAGTGATAGGCCAGTAGAGGGACACTGAAGTTTGGAGGAGGTTCTCTGATGATGTGGGGCTGTATGACTTGGGATGGTGTTGGATATGCTACCAAGATTGATGGTAGGATGGATGGGGACCTATACCTTCAAATTTTGAAGGATGAACTACAAGAGTCCCTTGAACATTATGGTCTCCATCCTCCTGACATCATCTTCCAGCAGGACAATGACCCCAAGCACACCTGCAAGCAGGTCAAGGAGTGGCTAGAAGAGCAGGATTTTAGGACCATGGTATGGCCTGCACAGTCCCCTGACCTTAACCCCATAGAACATGCCTGGGGTTACCTCAAGAGGAGGCTTGCAGAGTATGAACACCCTTGCAAGGGGATATTGGAGTTGTGGGAGAGGACTCAGGTGGAGTGGAACATCAGCTGAAGAGTGTCAGAAGTTGATTGAGAGCATGCCTAGGATGGTTGAGGCAGTGCTTAAAGGCTATACCAAGTACTGATACCCCTTAGATACCCCTCACTTTTCAAAAGTGAATAAACATGTGCAATGATGTACCTGTTTTATAATTGACATATCTTGAGGACTACTGCACCAAATCACATGACCCTGGGACCATTTTGTAGCTACGAGTCAATGCTACCATCCATCTCACCAAGGCTAAGCAGGATTCCCATGCCCCATGGTGCTACACTGGACTTAGTACAAAAAAGCAAAACATTGCACACATTTTTTCACTCACTGTAGGTCCTGGTACTCATGACCCCCTTGCTAGAACTATGCCAGCACTTGTTTCCCAGTCTGGACCTAACCCTCAGAACCCAGTTCTAACAGGTGGGTGGTGAGGGCCAGGGCACAAGCACAGGTGGATGGTGAGGACATTTTCAGTGGTGGGCACATGACAAGATGGGGGGTGATGGTCTTACCTGTGTGGTGGGGGTGACCATGCACATGTAGGGTGTTTGGTGATAGCACAAGGATGTTGTCAATGGGGGGCAACATGATAAGATGGGGGGATGGGGGGTGATGATCTTACCTGTGTGGTGGTGGGGGTGACCATGCACATGCAGGATGTTTTGGTGACAGCATGAGGACATTGTCAGTGGGGGGCAAGATACAGTGAGCTCAAAAACCCTTTCCATGTTTACCCTAATTGCAGTGCATGAGGTGTACTGCCAGACACCATGGGAATTTTGCTTAGCTTTGGTGGAGTCATAAATAGTACTTACTCCTGGCTACAAAATGGCCCCTATATCATGTGATTTGGTTCACTGGCTGGCAAGATATAAGCAATATAAAACAGCAACCACATGGAAAGGGTTTTTGAGCTTTTGAATTGGTGAGTAGAATCATAGTATACTTGCTAATGTTTGTTAGTACAAACAAAGGTACATATGTAAACATGGTGTCTGAGCTCAAAAAAGTTCACATGGTTCATTATTCCCCATTACCATCATGGTCAGATCCCTCTCCCTTACTCAACAAAGCACCATCCTCTCCTTGCTTGATTCTGGACTTTCTGGTGAAGCCATTGCCAAGCAAACTGGTGTCAGCCCTTCCACCATATCCAAACTTCATTCCAAAGAGCATCCTACCCTTCTGAAGGCCATTGGAGGTCATCCCACTAAGCTCTCTCTACCAATACGAGCCCTTCGGGCTTGCGGCTGCTTCGCAGCCTGCCGGGACATGCTTCATCCCAGTTTGCTGACACAGGCTGCATCCCAGCTGCTGACCCAGGCTACATCCCAGCTGCCAATGTAGGCTGTGTCCCAGCTTGTGATAGCCCAGATCCAACCCCTTCACACAGGTCTGATCCCAACCTTAGATAATCCTACACTGAGTATGCATATGTACATGACACCAATAAACATCATGGTCCCCTTCTAGACATGGTGTACACCCATTATACATCAGCAAAACAGCATTTGGCTGTGCAGCACTGTACAGCCACCACAGTGTGCCACAGTGTCACAGGTAGGTCCCCCACTGTACAGTGTCTCTCAGCTTTTTAATTACTGTGTTTGAGACCACAAATATATTCTCATACAAATGTATATATCATGAACACATGGTTTTTAACATTAGGAGTGCAATAGATGTCATATTTAGAGCAATATAAGCCAAAGAAAATTGCACTGTGACACTGTAGCCACCTGTAGTGACTATGACACTGTCCCAAAATGACTGTTTTGCTGATGTACTCATGGTATGCTACATGTAGTTGACCTCAATCTAAGTGTGTATTGTCCACCATCCTTAGACCAGCTGTGGCAAACCCATCATAGGTATGGACCCCTGCACCCATGGGAGCTACTACCCTACCCTTGGTGAGGTGCCTGGGTGCAAGGTGAGGCCCAGTTTACCCCTGTCAACTACAAAGTATGGCCATTGATCAGGTCAACAGTGTGCTCAGAAGATGGGGAAATATGTTGCATGAGCCCCCATCAAGACAAAGAGGATGTCCACACACATTGAGATGGATGGAAAATGTCATTACACAGTCTTGCCAGCTACTGATATGGAAGGGACAACCAGGACTCCAATCACAGAGATCAGGTGAAAAACACAGGAAATGTTACTTGATGCATCCAGGATGCCATTATCAATTCACATCCATCATGAAGGAATGAACATACATACACTGACCAATGCTTTGCAGAGCCAGAACTGTGTTATCAGATTTCTTGTATGTGATGCAATTCATATCTAGTATGGAGGGAAGGACACTGGTTATCAGGTTATCAGTCCATATTAGTGCATATGCCAATCAGTGGGGCAGATATAACAACACTTGCAGTTATGAAAAATATTTCCCAGGGTAAAAATGGTCCTGAAGTCTCAATATATACATTATGCAGACAGGAGAAGGTAATGGAAAAACTAATATCTGGCTAGAAAATATGGTACCACAGCATTGGAGTAGAAGAGCATAGCAAAAAAGGCCAAAAAAGCGAAAAATTTGAGATAAAAACACCTTCCCATGCTCACACAGTGTTATTTGTTGTATATATATTCTATATATTGCAAGGAAAACATGTTATTACTACAGGCTGAGAGTGTGGGAAGAGTTGCTGTGCCGCGACTGAACAGGCAACGGCTGGGTTTGAAAAGCCACATGGTTTTGTGTAATAAGAACGGGTTGCCGAAATAGCCAGAGTTAGCGACACAGGCGGCGGGTGAGAGGGATCACGCCCCCGTGCGACAACGTTCTCCCTTAATATTATGATCTGCCATGCCCAACATCTCATCACTTCTGGGAAGGCTGAAAATGCTGTCCAAGTGACCAATCTCTTTCCAACATCACCAATCAACCTCTCTCTGTCAGCACAGTTCATCTTCACCTGAAGAAAGCTGGTATGAAGGCTGTAGTCAGGACCAAATGCCCTATTCTTTCTGCTATACATTGCAAGGCTCATTTGGATTTTGCTGTTGCTCATAAAGACTGGACTGTAGAGGACTGGAAAAAGGTTGTATGGTATGATGAGACCAAAATCAACTGTCTGGGGTCAGATGGATGCAAATGGGCATGAAAAAGGGCAGGTGAGGGGCTTAGTGATAGGCTGGTTGAAGGAACCCTCAAGTTTGGAGGAGGTTCCCTTATGATGTGGGGCTGTATGACTTGGCAGGGAGTTGGCTTTGCTACAAAGATTGATGGTATGATTGATAGGGACCTTTACCTTCAAATTTTGAGGGATGAACTCCAACAAACCCTGGAGTATTATGGTCTCAATCCTCCTGACATCATCTTTCAGCAGGACAATGACCCCAAGCACACTTACAGAATGGTCAGGAATTGGCTGGAAGAGCAAGAATTCCAGACCATGGTGTGGCCTGCACAGTCTCCAGACCTAAACCCCATTGAGCATCTCTGGGGTTGTCTCAAGAGGAGGCTTGCACAACATGAAAATGCCCCTAGTGGAATTCATGAATTGTGGGAGAGAGTTCAGGTGGAATGGGAAGGAATACCAGTTGAAGAGTGTCAGAAGTTGATTGAGAGTATGCCTAGAAGGGTTCAGGCAGTGTGGACAGCAAAAGGAGGTTATACCAAGTACTAGAATACCCATCTATTCAAAAGCTCAAAAACCCTTTCCATGTGGTTGCTATTTTATATTGCTTATATCTTGCCAGCCAGTGAACCAAATTACATGATATAGGGGCCATTTTGTAGCCAGGAGTAAGTACTATTTATGACTCCACCAAAGCTAAGCAAATTTCCCACAGTGTCTGGCAGTACACCTCATGCAGTGCAATTAGGGTAAACATGGAAAGGGTTTTTGAGCTCACTGTAAGATGGATGGGTGATGGGGACAACTTACCTTTATGCCACTGATTGATTGATGATAGGTAGAGGAGGATGTCAGGGGGGAACATGGATGGGCTAGTGAGCTTACCTTTATGGTGGTGGGGGTGACCGCTGCATGCATGTGCCTATGCCATGGGGTGAGAGTGAGTGGTCAAACATCATGAGTGGGAGAAGGGCAACAAGGAAAAAAAAACAAAGAGGTACTACATTATTACCATAACATCAGAATTAGTCATGTGATATGTATGATGTTCAGAAGCAACCAGTGTGCATATTTGACATCACTGATGTTCAGATGCTAAAATTATCAATGCTCACACAATTGCCAAATTTTTTTCAGGTCATAAACTCATCAAACATGACCACACCCACCACAAAAGCACCATGGCATGTACATTTTTTCTGTTTCCTTCCTTCCCTTCCTTTTTTCTCTCATTCACATGTCCAGCCCCCCTTTCCCCCTCTGCAGGGGATCTTCAGCCACACAAAGTGAAATGTTCTCAGTATGTTGAACCTACTCACTTCATGCTTCCCACTGTAGATGACTCCTGCTTACACTGACTTAAGTTTGTGGTGCCACATCTTCCTTAATCTCACTCCACTGTGGCATCCATTGTTGTGCTTGGCCATGGCATCTGTCATTGTGCTTGGCCCTGACACTTTGGCATTTGTTGTCTTGCCCTGTCATCACCCAGTCATCTCCCCTCATGCATGCCAACTCAAGGTAACCCTACCATGGGTATTGACAATTGGTATGCAACTAAATGTTCATATACTCTCAGTTGTGTAGGGATCTGTCTGCACTATTCTTTGTTAGGGGATGATTCAGTGCAAGGCAGCATCAGTAAGTGTCAGATGCCAAGCCTCCAACCACTAACTAACATCTAATATTTTGCATACTAGTATAAGTCAGTCATGTGTTTGGTAGGGTCACCTTGCTGCATGTTAGTTATCTAGTCAATGTCATGTTATCCCAGCTGTCACTTCATGTAGAAGAGATGTTGCCCTACTCACTGCTTGCAGGTACTGTCTTCATTGTGTGCAGGCTGCAGCTGTGCATGGCAGGGATGGTAGCCCTCTGTCCACTATGTGCCTGGCCAGTACATTGTTGGTATGGGGGGTGCAGTTGATGTGAGTCTGTGTTTCCTAGTGTAAGCTGTTATGATTCATACCTTGCCATAGAACTTTCTTTCTCTTTTCAACTGTTTGGCACTGTTGACCTTGTTCTATGCATTTCTCTCTTGTTCTGTTGACTTGTGCTTTGGCTTGACCAATAGCAATATCTACTCTTAACACATGTTCAACACATGTGGGACTCTGGCCAATAGCCTTTCTCCCTCTGGTTACATGAGGTTGCCTTGAGGCCTCTTCTCCTGTACTATATATAGTCACCTCTAGTCTAGAGTAGAACCTTAGACTGGAGCTGCCCAATCTACTGGTTAGCAACTCAGAACTTCGAACTTGAGCCCTCAAAGCTCTCACTCAGAACTACAATAAATCCTTCAGACAGAAGGTTACAACCATTGCATTGTAGAAAGACTACTTGGGCTCGACCTACATTACAGACTTTGGTCTTAGTGTAACATAAGCCAGCTTGCTATCAATGGCATTTGGTTTGCTCTATCTGGGCAAGCCTCTCTGTGCCTGTTTGTGCAGGCCAGCATACTACTTTGGATTTGACAGATTGTGCTGTGCTAGCCTTAGCTGGCCTGCATGTTTGGACTGCATCACTCAGTCTGCCTGTGTTAATGGGTCAGCTGATTATTTTGGATTTGATGGATGTGTGCATGCCCATTTAGGTGGGCCACCCACATGATTATGTCTGTGCTTCCTTGTGCAAGTCAGCATATGAGTGACAGAATTCATGGTTGTTGGTGTCTATATTTTACCATGCTGGTTGAGTGATTTGGACTAGGTATTAGGCTCATATCTCTGGTGCCACCTTTACTGATTTATCTAATGTGTAGTGATCATGGATGAACATAACCAAGATGTTTTTATTTTTGTCCTTCATGGGCACTGATTCCTGTGCCTTAGAATTGTCCATTGTTTTGTATGGGGTGTTTTCTGTTGAATATGAGATGTTTGTTTTGTGAGTACTTACTGTCTTCCTGGGGGGGTCCCCTCTGGGAAGGCAGCAGAGGCTCAGTTCCCTTTGGAACTATTTTTTTGTAGTGTAAAATTGTAGTACAATTTGTAGTTGGCAGTTTTTGCATGTATCTTAGTCTTAAAATGTAGCTGAGCTGCTTTGTATATGCTGTCTTTTTTTGAAGTTTAAGGGTTCTAACCCTAACCATAATTACATTTTGTGCTTAAATAAAAACAAACATCTGATTTTTTTTCTAGGGGGGTAAATATTTGCACAAAAGTAGTGGTGGCTAAGTGATTCACACCATAATAGTCTTTAACTTGGAGTGGCACTATTAGCATCAGGGAAATGTAAATGAAATGGTAATGTTATATAAGACTTTATCTACCCTGTACAGCCCTATAAGGTATATCAAAATGATACACACATTTATCATGTTATATAATTTATGGGAGCCTTGGCAGTGAAGGTCAAAAGTTATCATTAAGGTTAAGTAGCTCAGATGTTTCAGAATGTGAACAGTTGATCATATATATCTTTCATTATCAGGCATTACCAACAATTGTCATTCACACTATCAACAGCTTAAAAAATAAAAATAAAAATTGTTATAGCAATCTTTAATTGAGCTTATTAATCAGAATATTAAAGCAAACAATTTCATTCAATATCATTTACATAATTAGTACCTATAGAGTACACTACTAAATATGAACTACTTAAACTTCCAAAAAAGCGAAAATAAAAGACAAAAGGACACTTACAGATGCCTTCACACAAGGTAAACTTACCTGGATATGAACTCTAAGACTTAGAGTCTTAGAGTGACTCTTGCCTTTTGAAGGGTGTTTGCAGAGGTGATACTTTATGAACCTAAGAGTGTGAACTCAGTCTTTGAGTCAGGATGAAGTCTGAGGCATAAGGAAAAAAGAAGTGGTGGACAAATTTACATAAGTGGGTCTCACTGCACTCAACAGCAATCAACTCCAACATTGCCCTGAGGTAGAACTCAGAGACAAGAGTGAAGAAGAGAGAGAAGGGGAGAGAGGATGAGTTTATATAGCATGTACTATACAGTTATTACAAAGACATTCCCACACTTGTGGCTAGTGAAGAGTTGTTCAAATGATCATAAATGACATAAATGACAAGACTAGATATTGATGATCAAAGTGAAATTGGACTGAAAAGAATATTGTCAACTACATAGTATTATTATATGTGCCATATCAGCTCTTGTCATCATTGTATCATGATGACAAAAGTATTGTAATTCTTGTATCAGGCCTATATGCAGTTGACCAGATAGTAAAATGTCTGCCCAAGATTTTAATGCATTATCTGACTATTAATCATTATGATTTATAGATAATCATGCCCTATACACCATTATCCAATTCATATCAGACAGATAACTACTTGCCATAATTAACTGGGAATACCAGCACATCACAGGTTCCCTGATGTACAGTGAGCTCAAAAACCCTTTCCATGTTTACCCTAATTGCAGTGCATGAGGTGTACTGCCAGACACCATGAGAATTTTGCTTAGCTTTGGTGGAGTCATAAATAGTACTTGCTCCTGGCTACAAAATGGCCCCTACATCACATGGTTTGGTTCACTGGCTGGCAAGATATAAGCAATATAAAACAGCAACCACATGGAAAGGGTTTTTGAGCTTTTGAATAGATGGGTATTCTAGTACTTGGTATAACCTCCTTTTGCTTTCAACACTGCCTGAACCCTTCTAGGCATACTCTCAATCAACTTCTGACACTCTTCAACTGGTATCCCTTCCCATTCCACCTGAACTCTCTCCCACAATTCATGAATTCCACTAGGGGGGTTTTCATGTTGTGCAAGCCTCCTCTTGAGACAATCCCAGAGATGCTCAATGGGGTTTAGGTCTGGAGATTGTGCAGGCCACACCATGGTCTGGAATTCTTGCTCTTCCAGCCAATTCCTGACCATTCTGCAAGTATGCTTGGGGTCATTGTCCTGCTGAAAGATGATGTCAGGAGGATTGAGACCATAATACTCCAGGGTTTGTTGGAGCTCATCCCTCAGAATTTGAAGGTAAAGGTCCCCATCCATCCTACCATCAATCTTGGTAGCAAAGCCAACTCCCTGCCAAGTCATACAGCCCCACATCATAAGGGAACCTCCTCCAAACTTGAGGGTTCCTTCAACCAGCCTATCACTAAGCCCCTCACCTGCCCTTTTCCATGCCCATTTGTGTCCATCTGACCCCAGACAGTTGATTTTGGTCTCATCAGACCATACAACTTTTTTCCAGTTCTCTACAGTCCAGTCTTTATGGGCAACAGCAAAATCCAAATGAGCCTTGCAATGTCTAGTGGAAAGAATAGGGTGTTTGGTCTTGACTACAGCCTTCATACCAGCTTTCTTCAGGTGAAGATGAACTGTGCTGACAGAGAGAGGTTGATTGGTAATTTTGGCAAGAGTTTTGGTCACTTGGACAGCATTTTCAGCCTTCCCAGAAGTGATGAGATGTTGGGCATGGCAGATATTGGTAGAGAGAGCTTAGTGGGATGACCTCCAATGGCCTTCAGAAGGGTAGGATGCTCTTTGGAATGAAGTTTGGATATGGTGGAAGGGCTGACACCAGTTTGCTTGGCAATGGCTTCACCAGAAAGTCCAGAATCAAGCAAGGAGAGGATGGTGCTTTGTTGAGTAAGGGAGAGGGATCTGACCATGATGGTGATGGGGAATAATGAACCATGTGAACTTTTTTGAACTCAGACACCATGTTTACATATGTACCTTTGTTTGTATTAACAAACATTGGCAAATATACTATGATTCTACTCACCAATTCAAAAGCTCAAAAACCCTTTCCATGTGGTTGCTGTTTTATATTGCTTATATCTTGCCAGCCAGTGAACCAAATCACATGATATAGGGGTCATTTTGTAGCCAGAAGTAAGTACTATTTATGACTCCACCAAAGCTAAGCAAAATTCCCATGGTGTCTGGCATTACACCTCATGCACTGCAATTAGGGTAAACATGGAAAGGGTTTTTGAGCTCACTGTAATAGTCATGCTTTCCATACATCCAACATCATACATGATTCACAGGCAAAGTCAAAGCATCATCATTGGTCATGGAAGATGACATCAATTTACCATAGGACCATGCTTTCACATAATTGATCATCCTGATCATATGGTAATGTGTACCAACAGCAGCTTATTGGATGCCCCATTCATGAATTTTGCCAACTCGTCTCACTGAGAATGCCATTTCCCCATTCTAGGTGGGTTAAGTATTCCATTTGGAAGGCCATGCCCACAGCAGCCACTCCACCTGTGCTTGCCATCAATCAGTGTGACCAGTTGCAGCCATGTTCATGGAGGGTTGGTTTCTGTGACCAGGAAGCAAAGTTTGGAACAATCTTATTATCACTTCAAGGCTGCCTGCCTGCCATTTTTTATTGTTGGGTGGACCTTATATCATCACTGAAACAAAAATTTTTTGCCATGTCATTTTGACTGTGATTAATCAGCAACAGAAATGTTCACATGTAGCATCAGTTACACTGACATACACTTTGCTGTAGGGTAAGGACCAGTATATTGTCTATGGCTGCTGAGCTCAGGAATGGTTTTCACTGCTGAAGCCTTATGAAACATTGTGGTGGAGGAGCAAGAGTGCATTGGTTGGACACACTACAATCAAAAGAGCTGACACTTGCAATGGATTACAAATGTTGTGGCAGGGTGCATCTGATGGCTTTGAAGTAAGTCTACAAGTGCCAAATGGCAATTGTGATGTCCACCACCTAACATCTTATCCATGTGAGGAAACCCATCAAAATCTCACCTTGTAATTATCAGCCCTTATAAGACCATGTAACTGAATGTCAATCATCCACCATGATATGCAACACCCCCATGCATTTTGAATGCAAGATATGGGTTAATAGGCTATTGTAACATTACCTACATGTGAGCAACTTCCAATACATCTCTGCAATTTTAGGTGAATCTGCTTGTCACAGATTTGCCTCCAAATTCATTGGGCAGTATCCTTCTTTCTTCTATCATATAATACAATCCCTAATCATGCACCTACTACTTGCAGTTGCCATCCCACAGTGCACAGTGAGAATAGGACAATCCATCCTGTAAATAGTGTATACCTGGTTAGGGTCACTGAAACACATACATACCATGTCTTGGTCCATCAACAAGACAGACAGAACAAGTCTACAGTTGAGAGAAGAGCATAAACAGCTGAAAGTGTTTTACTGGATAGCAACAGGGTGTGTACATATGCCAGTGAATTGTCCACATGAGGATGTTGACTCGAGAACAATGGGCATTGGTGTGGGGCAATGGTGGGATGGTTAGGAGTTTGGCAGTTGACACCATTCTGTCCAGCACCTTCAATTATTCCTACACAGCATCTAGAGCTGCCTTAGTCTCATCTTCACTCTCACCCACCCTGGCCTTGGTCCAATGTTTACCACCCTCAATAACTAGAAGAATCCAATCTGAACTTCCAGGTAATCTTAACAGCATGTGCAGTGTCAGAATTGGACATGTTCAGTACCATGTCACTGTCTGTGTCCATGTATGCCAAAGTAAAATCAGTAGGGTCCAGCTTGAGTTGGTGAAGAAAGTATCTGAGGTGAGTTTCCCACCTACAATCTCTTGAAGCATCCCTTGTGAATGGGTCAAAGAATCTCAGTCATGTTTGTCATGTCACGAGTGACCATGGGACTCTGTTTCATTACTATTTGGCTGGTGGGTGTACAATGTAGGTCCAGCCCATCTGCTGTAACCTGCATCATGTTAGCCCTGGAATGTAGAAAAGGGCTGTAGGCAGCCTCAGTAGTGACTCAACTACTAGATATATTGATGTACCTGTAGGCAGCTACAAGGTATCAGTAAGTAGTCTAATATGAATAATATGTAGGCTTACCCTCAGTAGTGACTCAACTACTGAGGGATTAGTACCAAAAGTGTAGTACTAAGTGCGTTCTAAGCGCTTATGTAATCACATGAAACTCGCACCAAAATAAGGTATCACACAGGGGTGATTCAATCTCCAACACACCCCCTGAAGCTCCACTGTGTGATAAGTAGAAGTGCAGAAATATAACTCAAATGAATGTATACCCAAAAATAATTCAATAAACGAGTGTGTATTCTGCTGCAAGTGAGCTTCGAGTCCGTGTGTACAACGAGTGTTGTTTGGTCGTATTGATGCGCCGCGTTGTGGCAACTTCCCGTTTCGGAAATGCACTTGTAGTGGCCTTGTACCGTGATCGAAAGGCCGCCGTTTTGACTGTAGAGGGGCTCGTCGTTGCCCCAAATCCATGGATGAGGCACCCCCTGCCTCTGGTAAGTGCCGGCGATGTCCCAGGGCGGTTTCCGGCGTTTTCTGGGTTCACGAGATGGCGAAATGGTCGGGTTGCCATGTGTATGGTCACTAGGGTGCGTGATCCCTTCCGTTTGAACGTTTTTGACGATGCTAGCTTCGTTATAGCGTACGTCTGTGATGCGGGACCCCCCTGCCATGATTCTGGGTGATTTGGCAGGCGTCGAGAGTAGCCGCAGTGACTGTATGGCGATGGCACAACCCCGGTGTGTGTGCCGCTTGCTACAAGCGTTTCTGATGCTGCTGGCTTCGTTATAGGACACGCCTATGATGTGGGACCCCACCGCAACGTTTCTGGAGTGTTTGGTGGGCTTTGAGAGGTGTCGAAATGACCGTATGGCGATACCGGGTGCATGGTGTGTGTAACCTCTCGTTTGGGCGTTTTCAGTGCTTCTGACCAGATCATAGTGCACTCTCCCCATCCAGGTCACCTCCATAACAGTATTGAAGAGTTCTGTGGACATCGGGATGAACCGAGGTGGGCGCATGGTGGGTGCATGGGTACAGTAGGCGTTTCGCCTCGTACGAACGTTACTGACGGTTTCAGCTCTCGTTTTGATTCTTGCATGTCGACGGGTGCCCGGGGTGACCTTGTAGAGTCGAGGAAGGTGCTCGACGATGCCTGCTGGAGGCGGTTCGGGCGGTGCAGGTAAGCCGTCCTGCCGTTTCACCCCACGCCTGCTGTGCTGACCTCTGCTGTCAGCCAGCAGCCTTTTCTCTGCTCCGTGCGAGCAGACGGCATTGCTGCTTGTTGCATCACCACTACCGCTGTCACCCCACCTGCCAGCTTCCATTGGTAAGACCTGTGGTATCATTGCAGTACCATGTTGTTTGAGTTCTGTGCTCGTAGCACTATTCATTCGTGTCAACAGCTTGTCCTGTAACATAGAACATTCGACATATGGCTCGGGGAGCTTGGCATGTATCCCTGGGGGATCGGGTACATCAGCGATCGTTTCACTGTTCGTCTGGATGTACTCGTTGTGTTCGACAAACGTTTGTGGTCCGTTTTCAGTAGGATGTCTGCAGCCCTGGCTGGTGGAGTTGTCTGCAGGCTTGCATGCCTCAGATCTCCACCCGGGTGAATCTCGGTTCTCCACAACCTCATCCTCCGCACGCTGACCCTTCTTGTCAGTTGCTTCGTGTTCCTTCACATGTTTGTCATGCCATGTTCGACCTGCTGTCCCCCCCTCAAACATGGGTAGGACATCCACCACCTGCCGCGCGTCTACAACCTTGTCCTCGGGCTTCCTGTGCCCAGTCCGGGTCTCGGCGCGTTCGCTTGTAGTGTCTGGCTGTTCATCTAGCTCTGTCCGCTGCACGTCTATGATGTCCATCTCGGGTTCCAGGTACCCAGTCGGAATCTCAGTCCAGTCGTTTTTGCTGTCTAGGAGGCCTTCTTCCTCCACTGGTAGGTTGTCCTCCACCCCCTGCATGTCTATGACTTTAGTCTCAGGTGTCGGGTACCCAGATTGAGTCTCAGTGCAGTCGTTTGGGCTGTTCGGGAAGCTCTCTTCCTCAGCCGTGATCTGCTCAGGTGACGAGTCACTTTGCTGTGTGCCTTCCTCTGCTGCTAGCCAGCTGTCAGGTCTCGGAATCAGACCGAAGCGCTTTTCAAGGAAGGCGAACGTTTCGAGCGGGGTGTCCAAATGCATACAGAGCATTAGGATCGAGTCGGGTAAACCGAAGATGATATATTGGTGGGCCATTGCAGCCCGTTGATGCCACACGTCGTCAGCGGTTTTCCAGGCCATGACGACATCTCGCTCCTCGTTGGTTCGTGGTGTCTGGCCGGCACCATATTCCTGTAGTAACTTCGGAGTTGTTGGTCGTGTTTCAGACCCATCTAGGTGTCCCATCAAGCCTTCTTCAGAGATAGCCTTCAGCACCCAACTGCCATAGGTGTGCCAGTTGCAGCCATCTTCTGCAAGCTCAGGTTCCATAGAATATTTTCCTATTACTTTCGAGTGTAGTCGAGATTTTTGTGGTCTTGTTGAGTAGTTTCTGTTCGAGTTGAGTACGAGTTCTCCTATGATAAAATTTTCTGCACTAGGCAGGGCTCATAACCTGTAGAAAAGGGCTGTAGGCAGCCTCAGTAGTGACTCAACTACTAGATATATTGATGTACCTGTAGGCAGCTACAAGGTATCAGTAAGTAGTCTAATATGAATAATATGTAGGCTTACCCTCAGTAGTGACTCAACTACTGAGGGATTAGTACCAAAAGTGTAGTACTAAGTGAGCTCTAAGTGCTTATGTAATCACATGAAACTCGCACCAAAATAAGGTATCACACAGGGGTGATTCAATCTCCAACATGGAAAGCAAGAGATAGATGATGCACTCCATGGGCCAAGTCTTTGGCTGTAAATATTCTGCTGGGTCTTTTTTCATTGTCAACAATGAGTACACAGTCCATGCACTTGGTGGCACAAAGCTGACTAACTTCAGAGACAATAATGTTCTTTGGAACAATGAGGGCTGAGCCTTAGTAGCCTGATGCTGAGTGTACCCATATGATGGGTACTCAAGATGGTGCACTTGCAAGCAAGTTCAGATTCAAGTTTTTGGCCTGCAAGACAGTGATAGCTGCTTGTCCAGAGCATCAAACCCAAGTCTGCAGATGGAGCAGATGCATCTCCAGTCCAGCATATATAACAAAACCAAGGAAATAAATTAACATACCCATTACCACAATCCTGCTAAGATCCAGGAAGGAGGACAAGAACATGCAACATGGTATCACTGTGACCAATCCCAATCAGTGCTGACTGGGACTACCCACACAAAACAAGGCCACTGAGATCAGAAAAGTGACATTACCAAAGGTACTCCCCATGCACCATACATACAGAAGTGACTGAAGACTGACATGTGTGCCACCTGCACAATTTACAGGAGAAATAAAGTCAAAAGAGCTGAGTCACAAACAACTGCTGACAAGAACAGGTGATTGTGGCTAATAGTAATCGATGGCATGGTACATAAATTTAGGCAAGTGCTGCCTTCAAAATATCAGGTTGACATCAGTATCTTCTTCGCTATTTGATTCTCTGTCAGACCCATCTCCATCAAGACTACTTTCCAAGTTAATACAATCTTCATCCTCATCATCATGATAGTTGCTCAGAGGATCAACTTCATGCATCCTATTATCCTCATACTCTCATTCACCCAGTAGCTCTTCATTACCAGGTAATTGTGAAGTCTCTCTCTCATCAGAGTCATCACTTATGTCTTCCATGTTCATTTGCACTGAGACAGAATACTGAGCTTTTTGGCCTACTCCAATGTAGGAGAACCTTGCAAACATATCCCAGTCTGCAAAGCTAGGCTATGCATCAGCTTCAGAGAGATGACATCTTTGTATCCTACTTACATATTCACATAATAAGATTTCCAGTCATCAACCTTATCTTTTGGCCATGCAAGCAATGGACCTTGGCAAAGGAGGGAGTCTGTCCTGTAACAATAAGTACTCAGTTCTTCAGTAGAAGCAACTTGTATTACCTGTAACAATAAGTACTAAGGTAGAGTTAGTACTGCAAACAGGTGTGTATGTAGGATAACAAGGCTCACCTCAGTTCTTCAGTAGAAGCAACTGAGGTACAAGGAAACATGGTGACAGGAAAATAGTAACATGATTATGTAAGCAATGGCATCATGCCAAACTAAGTATATACTGCAACACTCCCCCTCAAACGCGCTGCAGTCTGAGAGCAGCTGCGAAGTGTTTGACCTTGAGGCTCAGAAGAGGCTTAGTAAGTGTGTCAGTGACCATATTGCCCATAGGACAATAAACTAAAGAGATAGTGCCTTCATCGATAGCAAAATGAATGAAGTGGTAACAGATATCGATGTGTTTGGTTCGAGCATGATATGCTCTGTCTTTCACAAGGGCAATTGCAGACTGGTTATCACAGTCTAGCATTGTCGGGAATATGAGTGGCTGGAAGGTTTCTTGCAGAAAATGCTGTAGCCATATGGCTTCTTTTGCAGCATGTGTAGTGGCAATGTATTCAGCCTCAGTCGTAGACAGAGTAACTAATTCTTGCTTTTTCGAGGCCCAGGACACCACACCACCATCTAAAATGAATGCGTAGCCTGAAATGGCATGACGGTGCTCTTGACTGGTGCCATCTGCATCCGTATAGCCTCGTAGTCCATCCATAGTGCCTCCATAAGTCAGCACTAAGTCTTTTGTACCTGCAAGATAGCGGAATATGCATTTTACAGCTTCCCAGTGAGCTATACCAGGATTTGTGCTAAATTGGGCAACAGCTGCAACTGCAAATGCAACATCCAGGCATGTTCCAACTGCGACGTGCATTAGCGACCCTACAGCTTCACAGTACAGTATGTGCTTCATGCGGGATGCCTCAGCAAGTGTTTTCGGGCTCTGTGAGGCCGAGAGATGGGCCATCATCTCCATCGGGGTAGCAGCAGGTCGAAGGTCTGTAAAATTGTATTTTGCTAGGATACCTTCTATGTATTTCTCCTGCGAGAGTGAAATCGTGCAAGCAAGACGATTGTGAGTGACTTTCATTCCAAGTAGTGATGCAATAGGGCCCAAGTCCGAGAGTTTGTATTTTGCAGCTATAGCAGTCTTAAAATTCCGAACACGATCAGAATTATTTCCAGTGACTGTGCAGTCATCCATGTGAGCTGCAAGTAGTAGGATATCTGATCCATTGTGCATGAAAAATACTCCCCAGTCAGCTTCAGAGCGCTGTAGCCCAAGCTCATATAGTGCTTTGCACAGTTCATTGTACCACTTCAAAGCGCCCTGTTTCGAGCCATACAGAGCGATGTGGAGACATGCGACAGGATGTTTGATGCTCGAGCTAGTGTGGTGGAGACCCTGGGGTAGCTGCATGTAGATTACTTCGTCCTCGTCCAACTTTCCATTTAGAAACACACTTTGGAAGTCGAAGACATCGACATCCCAATCATTGTGTGCAGTGACAGCTAGGATAGTCCTGAGTGAAGCGAGGCGAGCAACAGGTGCATAGGTATCATAGTAGTCAATGCCATAGACCTGCGAGTACCCTTTTGCAACCAATCGCACCTTGTATTTGTCTATCTCACCATCTGCATTTCTTTTGATTCGGAATACCCATTTACAGCCTACCATGTTTATGCCTTGAGGCTTCTCGACAATAGACCACATTTGTGCATCTTCGAGCACTTTGAGCTCCTTCTGCATAGCCTTGTCCCATTTTGACCAATCAGGCCGCACACAGGCTTCCTCGACCATTTCAGGGTCAGTCCCTTCTATCTCCATGGTGCTGGCAACCATCGCAAAAACTTCCACATCATCTTCATCTACCTCACCTTTCTCCCCCATCATCCCAAACTCAACTGCAAGGTTCCCAGTGGGTTTTGAGCTCATTTGTACACTGCAAGGCAGTGTTGATGACCTAGTATGACCATCATAGGTTCCTTCTCCCTCTCATAGGCGCTTGACATAGGCCAACTCAACTCTGAGCCTGCCAGTTCGTCGTGGAGGGACTGGAACTTCAAATTGTGAGCCTAAATGGTCTGCAGTGGGCTGGGATGTCATAGGTGGTTCAGTTGGTTGCTTAGTGCTCTGCTTGACATCTTGCATAGATGATTGGCTACTTGGCACTTCTGTCCCTTGCTCCCCCTCAAGTGGTGCACTAAGTGGGACTTCGACTTCTGCTGTGTCAGACTTGATGCTTTGCTCGACTCCAACTCGTCTTGTATCCTCATAATAGATTCTGTGGCCATTGCTGTCCTTGTCATAGCCCACCCATCTTCCATCCTTAGCCCACATGTCTAGCTTTGACCCATCGGTTGTATGTACCTTGACATGGCTGCCCCACACTGGAAGGTTTGACAGATCTGGTCTTGACTTGTATAGCATCTCGTACAGGGTTTTGGTGCCAAGTGCACGAGTTGATGTGCAGTTCTTCAACCAGACTGCATGGGCTATCGCTTCTCCCCACAGAGACTTTGGTAGCCCACTTGCATGCAACATGGCCCACACTCGCTCGATGAGTGTTCTGTTGAGTCGTTCAGCCACTCCATTATGCTCTGGAGTATCATGCATGGTAAGCTTTCATTCTGTGCCTTTAGAAGTGAGGTGCCGACTGAACTCGTCACTTAAGTATTCTCCTCCACGATCAGATCACAAGCGCTTGATCCAGACATTGAATTGAGTCTCGAGCCAGGCTTCATAGTGGTGATATGCATCTAGTGTTCCATCCTTAGACTTGAGGAGAAAGAGGTTTGTGTAGTGGGTATGATCATCTGTGAAGGATACGAAGTATTGACTTTTGCTGTTTGTCTGGACAGGTGATGGTCCCCATAAGTTGGTGTGTACTTCTTGTCCAACTTTATCTTGGTGCAGGGGGTCACGAAGTTTTCCAATAGGCTTTCGAGTAGCCTTAGCATAGTCACATGAGTCGCATGATCCCATAGTGCTGGATGTGGAATCTAGGGTAATTCCGGCGATTGTTCTGTCTCATAGCATCTGATGGATTGCATCAGGGGCAATGTGGCCAAGCCATACATGGATCTCCTCCATTGTGAGGGGTTCTTTTGCACTTGCTATGCCAGCTAGAAGTTTCTTCGGGGCACAGATGGTGTACAGTCCCTTTGTAAGTGGTACTTCACCAATCTTTTTCTTCTTTGAGTTATATATCTGGCAGTGTGAGTCACGGAAAAGTGCTGCATAGCCAGCCTGGTTGAGGCAGCTTATCGATATGAGCATTACCCCCATGTGTGGAGCATATAAGACATCTTTTAGCAGTACCCAGCTGTGTGCCTTGCCATTTGGTAGGTAGATATACATGTCTCCTTTCCCAACAGCATCAAAGGTTCTTTTGTCAGCAGTGGTGATGGGCTTTGGTGGGATCAGATTGTAGGTGATGAACTGCTCTCGATATGAGGACATGTGTCGTGATGCACCAGAGTCATAGAGCTCCACTTGCACACCTGCCTGTGCTCCTTCATTTGCGAGGAGTGCTGAGTCATAGGTGGTAGAATACACCTCATCTTCTCTGTTCTCCAAAACTTCAAGTAAGTCAGGTAAATCTTCTTTGTCTACCTTGGACAGCCAGTCTGACTGTTCATCCCATCCATCAGTACAAGCAAGCCAGACTCCATCTGGTTCACTGTCCCCATTACTGTTGTTCAGTGCAGCTGTGGCATGCTCGCACTTGGACTTGGACTTGTCATCCTTATCCTTTCCCTTGCTGTCTTTCGAGGCTTCTGAACCCTTTTCTCTGCTTTTACATTCTTTGCTTCTATGGCCTCGCTTTCCACATTTGTAGCAGTTCCCTTTAAACTTGGTTTTCAGCTTTCCTGATCCACCTGCTGAGTAAGCTGCATCATCTGCATTGTTGTTGCTAGACCCTTTCTTTGTCTTTGATGCCCAGCAGTCATAGTCATCGAGTATGGCCTCCATGAGTACTGTGGAGGTGAGCTTCATACCCGTGATTTTTGCTGATGTGGTGATGGAGCTGATGGCAGAGTCATAGGATGTCAGAAGGGAGGTCATGATGGTGGCCATAAAGTTATCATCTGAGGGTGCTTGGTCCATGGCTGCAAGTTGTTCATAGAATGCTTGAAGCTTGTCAAAGTGCTCATGAACATTGCCTTTCTCTGTACACTTCGTGGTCTGTAGTCTGCAGAGTATTTCAACCGCAACCACCTGTGAGTGTTTTTCAAAGAGAGCTGCAAGTTTGTTGAACATCTCTTTTGCAGTTGAAAGTCATTTGACCTGCATAAATAGGCTTTCGGGGATCGTAGCAGCTATGTGCTGCCATGCATTGGCATCGTTCATGGTCCAGTCCTTCACTGCAACTTTATATGCTTCGACTTCCCATGCTTTGTCTGCCATTTTAGGCAACCATTTGTCTCCTCATCCCATTAGACTCTTTGGGTCCACTGGCTTGGTCTCAGTTCCATCCAGATAGCTGAGCAGCCCTTGGGTGGTGACACATAGTAGGAGTCGGTCCTTGTAGTTGACCCAATTTTCACCATCTGCTGAGAGTTTGGGTAGATGGTTTAATATCTTGTCATCAGAGCTGGACATGGTTGTTGAATGCACAGAGTTGTTCTTGGTACTTGGTTTGGCTAATGAGTGGGGCTCATAACCTGTAACAATAAGTACTCAGTTCTTCAGTAGAAGCAACTTGTATTACCTGTAACAATAAGTACTAAGGTAGAGTTAGTACTGCAAACAGGTGTGTATGTAGGATAACAAGGCTCACCTCAGTTCTTCAGTAGAAGCAACTGAGGTACAAGGAAACACGGTGACAGGAAAATAGTAACATGATTATGTAAGCAATGGCATCATGCCAAACTAAGTATATACTGCAACATGTCCATCCCTCTGTGAAAACAGGAATAAGATGGCATGCATGGATTATGAGTGTGGGGTCAACAAAACCAAAAGCCCCTGCTGACTTGCAGTCTGGCACAAAACCAACTTTTGGCAGATGAGCTTGGTTAATACCCCAGTGGTACCCAGGTTTGACTCCCAGCCAATGAACCCAGAGCATGTCCATTTTATGCTGTGCACCCTCATAGTAGATGTGGAATATGCACACTCTAATTAGCTGGGCATACCAGAAAGGGTGGGCACTGGCTCCTTCTTCACATGAGCACATCATGATGGTATCCCCATGGCCTGAATAAAGAGTGTCCCAATCATGTCATATGTCATATGTCATGAAATTGAGCTGTAGTTGCTTTGGCATGCATATGCAGTTGAGATTGTTGACAAAGCTGACTGAATGCCATTCCTCTGAGGTGAAGACCCACTCATCACCATCATACTCTCACTTTTGCAATCTTGCAAGGAGGTGATCCTTCAGTCTGGGAATAAAATCCTGGCCAACTGACTCATTACCATCCCTTAAGCATGTATAGATGTCTCACCTTGATGGCAGGATCACCTTTATGATCATTCAGAAGGGCAGCCAGGTTGATAACATTGGAGTGAGAATAAGATAGGTTGTAACAGCTTGTGGGCAGTGCATTCTCTTCCTTCTCTTTGGAATCAGAATCTATCATCTGGTCTAGCTCCCAGTGACTATGAGTACAACATCTTTCTTGTTTGGCCAGCTGGCTGGTGGGGTTGTGTTTATTGGTGCTCCCATAAAATTTCTTTAATTGTCAGTGGGCAAGTTCTCCCTACATGTGCTGTCAATCTCAAGTTGATGCTCCACATGCTTTGCTTACTATATGAGTTGTATATGAGTTGGTCATACCAAACATGTGAATAGTATCTGCATAATCACCAAGAGCATGCATCTTGTAAGTAGACAAGTTGAACATCTTTGGCCAATGCATGCTGGAGCATGGTGCACTCATGGAATTGACCTTGGCCTCTCTTGCTCTCTGCCATGCTGCTGCTTCAGAGGGTAGTTCAGTTGTCTGGAAAGATGTGCAGGTAAATTCTTGAAACTTTTGCAGCTGCTGGCCCAGGAGTCTTGTTGCATGTTTGAGTAGTTCAAGGGAATCATCCATATGTAGTCAAAGCTTAGCAAGGGCATGCCACTGAGCAAGGCAGAACAACAGGATATGAATAACATTGTCATGGTCAGGTGGAAATAGCCCTTCAAAAGCAGGTATTGCACACTGAGGAGAGATCATGTAAATTGTACCATCCAAGAATAGGGAGGCCATGTTGGGGGCTGGTAGTGACAAGCATAATGGATGACTCACCTGCAAGACATTTTGGAAATGCCAGGCAGCACACTGATGCATCTCAGAGACATCTGGAGGAAACTGTCAAATGGAACTTTACTGAATGAACAGATCTCATGAAAACTAATTGGATGGTGGTAGTGAGATGATGCCTCACTCAGGATATGTGTACATACCATGCATTAAGGATACTTATGGCATCTGGATTGATGGCATATAGCAAGCACAGCAGATGCCTGAACACTGACTTAAATACCCCTAGCTCAAATTCATGTAAGAGGTCAACCATAAACATCACAAATATATTCCATCCAAGAGGACTGAGAATTTCAGCAAAAGAGTTCTTGGAGATCATGCAGTCAGACATAGTATGGTAGGAAAAAACAACCACTTACCAAAGTTGGCACCAGCAACAAACCCTTCAGATACTGTTCCAGAGTAGCACCTTTGATAGGAGCTCTGAGCTTGTAGATTGCATCACATGCTGCAATGACTCAACTGCAGAAGTACTGATGGATGTTTGTAGTTCTTGCAGTGAGATCAGACAACAGGCCAAGCCTGCTAAAGTACCCTTTTGGAAGTAGACAATGAGGACATGGACATTCACCTTTATCCCTGATGATAGCAAGTAATACTCTGTAAAAGTCATCAGGCTTAAGTTTCAGGTTCTGGGACACCTACTTCTCTGGGTAGTCAGCTGAGTAGGTAAAAATCCAAGGAAAAATATGGCAACACACACCATCATAGCACTTCACTATGATTCTGTTCTTGTGTGCATTCACAAAGTCCTTGTCCAACAAAATTTTCCATACTGCATGGATGAGTTCTCACTTGCAGTGTGCTAAGATATCACCTTGGCTCTTCTTCTTCATGAACTGAGATACAAAACTGAAGATTGTTTGAGGGATCTGCAGAAATTCCTCATTATTGATTCAGCATCAGATGAGGTGATCATTCACCCACCTTTGGAATGAATGCCACAAGGTGGCATGCTCCTGTTGCATTAGGTTGTGCCTGCATGTACTTTGGCTGATTTCCAAAGAACAGGTACACTGGCCATGCTGAAGCATGGCCAAACTGTGTAAGGTGCATGGCATCAGACAAGAACATTAACCCTGCAATAACCCATTCTAAGGTACACCCATCATTATGTCTTTGTTTCTGCACCTTGTCATGAGCCTTGATCCAAGCATCAGACATATACAGTTCATCATATAGCCATTGTTCTTTGCCCATGACAGGGGATTGCCAAATGCATCAGAATGGAGTTAGGTGAAAAAACTTTGATGTACAGTCAGAGAATGCTGCCTCTACAACAGCAGTGAGTTTGTGGTAGAAGAATGATGGAATGGTAAAAGTCTGGCCATTTCCATCAGGATTGTGGTCATGAGTTGGTATCTCAATAGAAACAGATGTTTCTGTCCAGCCATCTTTGTGAAATACATGGTCAGCCTCAAGATCCTCTTTAGATGTATCAAACTGCTTCAACTCCATGTGGGCATTAAAATTTTGTAGGTCCTCGGGCCAGAAATTGTCCACTGTGATAACCATACTAATGAGTCTAGAGACTTCAGCCTTGGACTTCTGTTTGCTACCCATCAACATCCATCTCATTAACCTCCAGACTGACATTGTTTGAAATGGCCATGGAGGAGGCATAGAGATGGAATCAGCATGATTATCAACTGTCATGTGTGACCTGGCACCAGATAATCAGGAGAAAGGAGTGAATTGGGGTCATAAGAGGGGTGGTGATGATATTCCCAAGCAATGCCAAATACATTGAATGCTGAACAGAATGAATCAAATACATGTAGGATGACACAAGGTATGATTCAGGCAGCAGGTGTTGGAGATTGAATCACCCATGTGTGATACCTTAATTTGGTGCGAGTTTCCTGTGATTACATAAGTGCTTAGAGCGCACATAGTACTACACTTTTGGTACTATTCCCTCAGTAGTTGAGTCACTACTGAGGGTAAGCCTACATATATTTCATATTAGACTACTTACTGATACCTTGTAGCTGCCTACAGGTACATCAATATATACAGTAGTTGAGTCACTACTGAGGCTGCCTACAGCCCTTTTCTACAGCAGGAGGATCAGTGGCTACCAGGACTGGTGGCTCTGGTACAGCAATGTGTCCCTAAAACATGCAGGTGGACAGTGAGGCCAAGTGGGACAGTGTGAGGGTGCTGGAATGCTATGATGCAAGTCTGGGCTGGATTCTGGCAGGCACAAATCCATGTCTGCCACTTTTGAGTGTGACAGGCCACTACCAGAGGCAACTGACAGAGTATGGTCTGCAATCATATTCAGTTGCAAGTTCAGGAGTGACTTCAATGATATTAGCCTGGAGCACACCTGAAGTCAATGTGATATGAGTGTTGGAACCACTTCCAGTGGTATCAGAGCATGGGATTGTAAGAACATTGTCCTCCTGGTGTGCATTCTTTGAGGGTGAGGAAGTTGCAAGGGACAGCTGTGGTAGCTTTCACTTGCCTCACTGCTTGCTGGATTGTACTTGGTAGTGCAGGCAGCTCAAGCAGTGGAGGGTCACACTGTGGCTGCTTTTGAAGACATGATCACAAGTACCTGCTCCACATCTGAAGTACATTTTTTGATCAGTATGATGGCCTAAGGAGGATTGCAGGTGCTCACACACCTGAAGCAACCAGTCATTATGACAACCACGATGCACAGTGAAAGCCTGAAATACCAAACAATGAGAAAACTCAGTATTTGCTTAGAACACATACACCAGACTCCAAGCACAGTGCAAGCTGGACAAGGATCTTGGTACAGACAGACTCAGCAAATGCCACTGAGCAGTGGCACAAACTGCTTTGTGAATATTGAGATGCTTCAAAAGTTTGGTTTCACATTTTCCAAGTGTGGAGGTCCAGGTATGTATTCACTATCTGAACATAATGTAGAAAAGGGCTGTAGGCAGCCTCACTAGTGACTCAACTACTATAATATTCAATGTACCTGTAGGCAGCTACAAGGTATGAGTAAGTAGTCTAATATGGATAATATATGGACTTACCCTCAGTAGTGACTCAACTACTGAGGGAACAGTATGAAAATCATACTACTAAGTGCGCTCTAAGTGCTTATGTAAGCATAGGAAACTCGCACCAAAATAAGCTATCACACTGGGGTGATTCAATCTCCAACACATAATACACTTGGCACTCATGTCCTGTACTATGATAGCTTCATAGACCTGATCTTTGATATTGTCCATTGGCCACATTTACACTGAGATCCATGGCATTCGAAGTGCTGTCTTGGACTTCTCAGGTAAGTTCATGCTGCAAGATGCCAGAAGTTACTATTATGAATCCTCATGATCCCACAGATCCTTCTAATCCAAGTGGACCACAGTGCAGGACAGCTGATCCCCCAGCTCACTGTCTCATGAACTACTTCCTGGACTTCCTACATTCTGCTGAGATGGTTTAATGCACATAAACTATTTGGTTACACAGCATTCTGATGACATTAGTCCAACTTGTACACATCTGACCTTCATTCATATCCATTCACTTAGTCTGTATGTGCAATTGCAACAAGATGCTCAGGGATTTCAAATGGTTTGGCTTACACCAAGCCTCAGAAGTAAGCATGTGTGTTAACATATCATATGCTAAGCAAACTCACCATCATTTGTCCTGTGCCAGTTGACCAGATGCTCCACATAGTTCCAGAACCCACCACCTTGTATAGTGCTGAAGAAGTCAGCTGAGTTCAAGATGACAATGTGCCTGTCAGTGAGGTCATGCAACTTCAACCACTCTCACACCTGGTTGTCAGTCACAGACCACTTCCACCACAAAACCATTGCCACAAGATTATCTCACCTCAAGACCCCTCTCAACATCAATACCTCTGTATGCAATGTGGAGAGGTGGAAGGAAAGGTGGGTAATTTGTTCAAGTCCCTCTACTCTGATAGTCTGTGAACCACCCTGCCAGGATGCCCATGCATTGGATATGTGAAGGTGAGTAACACAGTGCAGGGTGTTGATGTTAGGTAGGTATATGATGCAATTATTGAAGATTGAGGCTAGGTCAATGGACAGAGTATGGAGTCACTGCAGAGCACTCATTGGCTCAAGGACAGGATTTCTGCTGATGAGGTGACATGGAATGCACAGTGTCAGGTCTTCAATACCATGGCAAAGCATCAGAATTTCCCCTGCCATCTCAATCACAACTGCAGCTCCAAAGAATAATATCTTGACTGTTTCTTCCACAAATTCAGGATGAGACTCAATGGACTGAAGGAACTTCTTGGCAATCCTGTCAGAGGGTAAGCATATGACATGATAGGCAATGGGCTCCAGCCTATAATCTATTAGGTATGTCTGCTCATCATCATGAAAACCCAGTGCTAACCATGCTTGAACATGCCTGGCTACTGCTAGGTAAGCATGCCAGTTTTTGTGTTGAGTACACAGCATGAATATCATCCATTCAAGCTCAAAAGGAAGAGAAGGTGTGGGCATAGCAGCAATGCAAGATGGGTGAGCTAGCTTTCCAGACCCAGTATTTGCATGCAGTTTTTGTATCTTAACATCAGACTCAAACCCAAAGGTTTCTTGTTCTATGGTAGTGCTGCTGTTGGATGCCATGTGATTGAGACAAGAGTTTTATGCCATTGCATCGAGCCCCACCTTGGGCCTTTCATGATGGCAATGTCCAGGTCTGTAACTATACTATGATGGTTAGGCTTTGTTGATTTTAGGAGACAGGGTTGCTCATTTCTTTTCACTTGGTAACTTGCATTCCCCAGCAGATGATCTGACAAAACACAGGGCAAGTGGACATATTTATTGAAGAACAGTCCAATTGTCCATCATCCCCATTTGGGTTCCTTGTGATGACACCCAGGACTGCAACCATACTTTATCTGGTGTGCTCTACTATCCTTGCCATGATGGTCATGCTCTGTTGACTGTATGAAACAGGGTCAGCTATGTCTTTTTTATTAGCAGTTTGCATTGCCTGCTGCCTATCTGACAGGACACAGGGAAAGTGGGCATTTTTATTGTCCAGCAATACAATCAACCAGCAACTTGGTATTCAGACCCACTGAATGTAAGCTCCCGATGGCTCAGCATTATTTATCACCAACAATGATCTGACCCATGATACCATGGACAGTCTCACAAGACTTGAGGGATCCAGATACCAGCCATCTCTGTTGAGCAAAGCCTGCATGCAAGAGGCTGGAGTCACCTGATTTGGACAACTATGTACATTAGAGTTTTTGTGTTGCCCAAACTTAATGCTATAGTTAACAGCATGAAAGAATTCAACAGAAAGTTGATCTACATGCTTGGACATGATCATGGTCACTAGGATATTGCATCTGTTACATGCTGGAATGCCTCACCTGCCGAAAGCAACAAGTGTTGGCACTGAGGCTGTTAAGCAATCAATGTGCTTGCAGTATTGCCAGGGTTGACCTCAAGGGCTTAATGGTTTTACCCCTTCTATGGCCAGGCAAGCAGTTCTGAGAAGCAAGGTTCTAGAGAAAGCTATCCTGGTTGCAAGGTAGCTAAAAGTTGGGAATTACAGGTGAGTCCCTATGAGTATATATACTACTCTACTCTGTTTGACAGTCTTTGGCAGAGATGCATAGAGAACATGCTCATGAGAGCAAAGATGCATCAAGTCAGAGATAAGAGGAACAGCCTGCATACCAACTATGGAGAATAATAGGAATGGGGACATGTCATGGATGTGTCGAAATGAAATAGTGTCCAAAAAGGAAAGTGACTCAGTGTGGGAGAAGTAGAAGTGATAAGTGTGAGTCATGTCGATTGGAGAAGGCTGATCGAGGGAAGGGAAGCCCATATAAGAGATGGGGTATAGTAAGTGTCTATAAAGGGAAGGCATAAGTCATGTAAGCATCATGAGATGTGTCACATGTACAGGTGCAAAGAAAAGGAAAAGAAAGTCCAGAAAAAGGGAAAGAGGATGATGTGGCATATCATTACCCCCCTCTCAAGGCTGAAGCACCAAAGAGGCAGGCAGAGCATCCAGGGGCAGCTTGATTTCAAGTCAGGAGCTCGACTGTGAGAGTCAGGAGGGAGTTTAAATGGGGCCCCAACATCTTACCATAGGGTTTGCTGGGGACTGATGACAATGGTGCAGAGGGCGAGGGAGCACAGTCCTGGGGAGTGTCCACTTGGAACCCCTTCCATTTGCACACCTGATATGTCCCATCCTAGTGCAGTTGTAGCAGTGCATACCCCAGAAGGGGCTGCTCCAGTCAATTTGCTTTCTCCCAGATAGGATCTTCAGGAGTTTGTCATCATAAGGGATGATGAGGAAGGAGCCATTGAGGTGAGGAAGTGGGAAGGGGGAGTGTGCATTTAATGCATAGGGTAGGCATAGAGCTCATATGGCTGAGTTGAAGTAAGCCAAGTGGAGGAAGTTCCTCCAGTTGATGTAGCCAACATCACTGCCAAGAGAGCATTCTGTGAGAAGGCTGGCAGTGTGGTCAAGGAGGGTGTGAACTCCTTCAAGCCATACTGAGTGTCTGTGGGAAGCAATGTCATCATCAATACCATAGGTGGTACTGCTGTCATCTGAGTCTGAAGACGAGCCAGAGCTCATTGGTTTCCCCTCAAAGCTAGCTCCACCAGCTGGAAGAGCTCCTCCTTTGTCCAGTCCTCCTGTGTCACAATTCTCTGGCCAATCTTCTGTCCATGATGGTGGAGATAGTCCACTGAACTGAAGATCCACTTCTTGTTTCTTTGTGACAGGAGGTTCAGGTTGAGGAGGTTCTGTGCTCTTGCCCTTGTCACATCTGAGAGTTGATGCTGGGTCAGAGGCTTGAGCAGAGTGGGGGCGAAAGTCTCGAAAGGACCTCCAAAGTTCCTCTCCAAACTCTAGGAAGGTCAGGTTCACGACTGCACATTGTATGTTGCTGACATTGTTGATGTTGTCACCAGTGAAGAGGTCTAGGTTGACCTTTTTCATAACATGACCAACAATGCCTTTGGTGGTGTTGAATATTTGAGGGACACAAGCTGCTATGAATTCTGAACCTCTGTAGATCTGAGACAACATCCAAAGGCAGTCATGATGTTTGCCTGCTCTCCAGCCAAGTGAGTCCCAGTGCTCAAAGTTTTCAAGCACCCACAGAACACAGAGGAGCTGTTCTGGTGAGGGTACCAAGCTTGTCTTGGCCTTGGCGGGGGAGTCAACCTCCTCTGCAGTCTGTCACTGTGTAAGTTTGGGAGTGACTGACTGAGAGGGTGTGTCAGGGGTCAAGTTGGGAGTGGTTGTCTCTGGATCAGGGGTTTGAGAGATTGGGGAGGAGTCAGGAGACAAGGCAGGCACTGCAAGCATTTCACAATTTTTCATGCCAAAATATCCTGAAAAAATTGAAAGAAAAGATACTCTTTTATTTGGGCTGTGTTCACAGAAAAAATGCAAATATAATATCTTGTTTTCTTTGTCTTTTCTGTGGAAAAACATGAATTGATGGTAGTGCTGATTAGCTTCTGCACTAATGGGTGTTACCATCAATCAATGTTTTGTGGCAAGTCATGCAAAGAAAAGAAAATATTATTTTTTCCTTTTGTCTTTGAAAACAGCTGTGAAAAAAGAGTATCACTTTCTTCAATTTTTTCAGCTTATTTTCTGAAGAAAAATTGTGAAATGCTTGCAGTGAGGGGTGTGGCATGAGTGATAGGAGCCAAGTGGGAGGTGGGGTCATTGTTTGGATAAGGCAGAGGGGTAGGGGGCAGTCTTAGTGATTTGGGCCTTTCTCTTCCCCTTGGAATGGGAGAGAGAATGGACCATGAATTGGGTGTGGGGGTTCAGAAGGGGTCCAGGTGCACTGGAGGTGACCCTGTCCCAGTATTCCTGAATAGCTGTGATGTTGCGGTCTGGTGGTGTGGGTTGTACTGTGGAAGGGGGTGGTGAAGTTGTGAAGTCATAGTCATCAGAAAAGGTGATATGGGAGTTCTCATAGTCCGATAGGGTAAATTTGTCGAAATGGAGAGGTGTCCAGAGTTGTGTTCATGGGACATGGCTGAGAGGAAGTCAGTTGCATCTCTGGTAGGAGTGGAGGATGTTGAGGGCATTATATAGGTTTTCCTCTGGTTCCCAAGTATTTGAGGAATGCCCATACCTGGTCCATTTGACCAAGTATTGGTAAGTTTGTTGTTTGGCAGTCCTCTTGGGCAAAGAGATGCATCCTTTTTGCTTCCTTTGCGAGCCCATGACTCAGTGTTTGAGGATGTTCTCAACTTCCCATTTGGGTAAGTTGTCAATCAGATTGGGGAGGGGTGGCATTTTGGCTCTTCCATATTTGTCATTTTCTTCAAAAGGGTAGATCTGTGACATGTGAAACATGGGGTGTATTCGCCATGTATCAGGGATCTTCAGCTGAACTGCCACAGGTGAAATTACTTTTGTAATTTCAAATGGTCCAACTCATTGAGGTGCCAGCTTCGTGCTTGGGACATCCCTTTTCAAGGTAGATGCATCTAGCCATACTAGATCACCTGCCTTAGGGGGAGTATAGGGTCCCTTGCTTCTCATGTGCATTGCTTCTTGCACAGCTTTGTGAGCAAGAAGTGCTGAGTCTCGATTGGCAGCCAGTTGTTGCATGCAGTCATCAACTGTGGGCACATCAGTTGGCTTTGACACAGAAGGGTAGGGCACTGGGTTGTATCCATAAAGTAGGGAATAAGGTGTTTGATTATGCATGGAATGGACCCTTGAGTTGTGTGCAAACTCAGCTTGAGGGAGGAACCAAGCCCAGGCTTCCAGTCTAGCATTGCAATACATCTGCAGGTAGGTCTTGATCTCTTGATTCACACATTCACTTTTGCCATTGGTTTGAGGGTGGTATGCCATAGAGAGTTTCTGTTGGATACTGAGGGCTTCATAAAGCTTTGAAGTGAAGGCAGAGGCAAACTGTGGACCCCTATCAGATATTACTGCATCTGGGACACCATATCTGGGGTACACATAGTGCAGGAAGAGATTTGCCAATTCGATGGAGTTGCATGTTTTGTTGCATGGAATCAGTACCACTCCTTTGGTGAGGTCCTGATCCACAATGGGGAGTATGGAGTCGTATCCTTCTGACTCTGGAAGATCCATAACAAAGTCCATGGAGATTTGTTTGAAGGGGAAGGGGTTTTTTGCTGCATTGTTGGGAGTGACAGGGGGTGTGAGAGGGTGAGTGATTACCTTGTTGGCTTGACAGCCAGGGCAACCTTTCACATACTCTCTTACCTGCTTCCACATTCCAGGCCACCATACTTTGTTTTTCATCTTCCATATCATTGCTTTCACTCCTGGGTGACCAGCCACAGCTAAATCATGATTGTCCCAGAGATACTTGCATCAGAGGGGAGGAGGAATGTAGAGTTGACCTTCACATTGCTTTGTTTGATCATTCTCCTCTTTTATCTTGTTGTTCGGTGTATGTATTCAGCTAGTGCACAAGCCAGGTAAGCTAATGACTATCCTGGACTCCCTCTCCCACTGTCCCAACTACTCTGCTGACCCTTCCCCAATGACTATGGTACTCCTGGATTCATTGTGGCTCGAGGGGGGGGTGAAACTCCCATTTAAACCCCCTAAACCAGCTAGAGACGCCCCAAAACTGACTTCTACCAGTGCACATAAGCTGAAGGAAAAGGAAAGAAAAGGAGAAGCCCCACTTACACCCCCTCAAGATCAGAAGAAAAGCCGAGTTCTTTCATTGTTGACTCCCTCCACCCAGATGTCTAGCCTTGCAAACAGGTCATCCAGCAATGTACAACAGTTAGACAGAGGGGTGTTCACGATATCTCAAGATCTCTTCAATAAAATAAAGGAGATGATGCCAAAAGACAAAACACTTACAGTGAGCAACCAAAACATTGCAATGTTTGCAACATTTTGATTATGTGTAAGATATCTTGGGATTGGTTGTGGCTGTGCTAATGCCATAGGGAAGATAATTGTAGCCCTTGGTCCCAGCTTTCTATTGGTGGTCTTCCCAAGCTCAGGAGCAAAGTGGCTGTGATGGTATGGGCCAATTACTAAGGCCTATGCATTGCAACATTTTTGTTGCTGACATCATGGTGGATGCAATCTACAATGTGGAGTATGTATTCATGGCAGGAATGCCAGCTATTGATTACATAATATATCCCATGATCAATCCAATGATTTGTCAGCATGTAAACAAAGCCAAACATTGAACTTGCATCATTTATCCTCTATCCTGTACCACAACTCCAAAAACTGCCTATCTGGCTCATCAGGGTTACTCTGTCAGGGAAATGTCAGCAAAATCTGGTCCTCACAGCACTACCATGAGTAGGGTGTATGGCCAGCACCATTTGTTCCTTGAAAAAGCTGCAAAAAGTCACCCCTGTACTGTTTCTCCCCTTAATGCCTGAGGGGTCCTGATGCTAATCCATACTGGGAAAGCTGGAAATTCCATGGAGGTCAGTCTGGCACTTCAGGACATGAAGAGTGAACTAATATGCTCCCAAATAATGTATTTCTGCCAAAGAGAAGGTGGTACCAAGGTTGGTTTGAGCCATAGCCTCCTTTGCATACTAGGTGGTGATCAAGGGTCAGCAAGAATATGGCCTGTACTGAACTGTGGATGGCTGGGAAAGGAACATTTGGTCATTAGTGACCAATGGAAACTCTGAGGGACACATTGCAGCAAGGAATCTGCACCCTGGAAGCCCAGTAGGCTATCCCACCCATGACCACCCAGTGTGCAAAGGAGGCTATGGCTCAACCCAACCTTGGTACCACCTTCTCTTTGGCAGAAATACATTAGTTGGGAGCATATTAGTTCACTCTTCATGTCCTGAAGTGCCAGACTGACCTCCATGGAATTTCCAGCTTTCCCAGTATGGATTAGCATCAGGACCCCTCAGGCATTAAGGGGAGAAACTATACAGGGGTGACTTTTTGCAGCTTTTTAAGGAAACAATGGTGCTGGGCCATACACCCTACTCATGGTAGTGCTGTGAGGACCAGATTTTGCTGACATTTCCCTGACAGAGTAACCCTGATGAGCCAGATAGGCAGTTTTTGGAGTTGTGGTACAGGATAGAGGATAAATGATGCAAGTTCAATGTTTGGCTTTGTTTACATGCTGACAAATCATTGGATTGATCATGGGATATATTATGTAATCAATAGCTGGCATTCCTGCCATGAATACATACTCCACATTGTAGATTGCATCCACCATGATGTCAGCAACAAAAATGTTGCAATGCATAGGCCTTAGTAATTGGCCCATACCATCACAGCCACTTTTCTCCTGAGCTTGGGAAGACCACCAATAGAAAGCTGAGACCAAGGGCTACAATTGTCTTCCCTATGGCATTAGCACAGCCACAACCAATCCCAAGATATCTTACACATAATCAAAATGTTGCAAACATTGCAACATTTTTGTTGCTCACTGTAGGAAAGTCTTGAAGGAAAGCCACCCAGTGTGTTTGCCTTTGGCTGAGTTGCTGTGGTGACCAATAATAGGTAAGGTTTTGGTGATCAGTATACACCATGGTGGGGGCAACAGGGGAGATGAGGTAATGTCACCACTCCTCAAAGGCTCACATGATGGCAAGGAGTTCCAGATCATACACCTGGTAATTTTGTTCAGCACTGACTAGACTTCTTGAGAGGTAGGCACAGGGGTGGAGCTCTCCGTCCTCAAATTGTTGACAGAGGACAGCCCCAGTGCCAATGGCTGAGCTGTCTGTGAAGAGGGTGAAGGGTTTTGAGAAGTTGGGAAGGTGAAGAACTGGCTGGGAGCACAGCGCTTGTTTAAGCTGCTCAAAAGTGTCAGCTTGCTCCACATCCCACTTGTAGGGGACATTCTTCTTGGAGAGGCAGTGGAGAGGGATGGCGATTTGGGAGAACGAAGGGATAAATTGTCAGTAAAAGTTGCAGAATCCAAGGAATTGGCATAGTTCATGTAGGTTGTTGGGGGTTTTCCACTCCTTGATTGCTGCTAGCTTAGTTTCCAATGGTTTGATGAGTCCCTGTTGAATGATGAACCCCAGGAATTTGACTTCTTCCATCTCGAAGGTGCACTTCAAGATTTTCAGTCTCAGTTCCTCTTTTAGGGTGATTGCCAAGAATTCTTCCACCTGCCAATAAAGTTCTTCCTTAGTTGTCACGTGGATCATGACATCATCCATAAAGATGATGAGCTTCTTCTCATACATCATGTCTCTGAAAGTAGTCTCCATATACATACCTCTGGAAGGTTGGTGGAGAATTGCATTGCCTGAAGAACATGACTGTAGGTTCAAAAAGTCCTCACAGGGTGACGAAGGCTCCTTTCCATTTGTCACCCTCCTTTACCCTGATGTTGGTGAATCCCCAGTGAATGTCAAACTTCACAAAGTATTTTGACTCAGCCAGCTGGTCAAGAAGGGATTTACAGTGACTCCAAAAACCCTTTCCATGTTTGCCCTATTTTCAGTGCATGGAGTGTACTGCCAGACACATGGAGAATCACACTAAGCTTTGGTGGAGTCATAAATAGTACTTAGTCCTGGCTGCAATTTGGCTCCTAGGTCATGTGATTTGATTCACACAGTCCAGAGATATGGCCATTTTAAAACAGCATGTCCATGGAAAGGGTTTTTTCACTTTTGAATTTACAAGGGTATTTGGATATTATCAGTACTTGGTATATCCACCTTTTGCTCTAAGCACTGCCTCAACCCTTCTAGGCATGCTTTCAATTAGTTTCTGACACTCCTCCACTGAAATCCCCTCCCACTCCACCTGAACTCTCTCCCATAGCTCATGAATCCCATTAGGGGGGGTTTCATACCCTGCAAGCCTTCTTTTCAGACAACCCCAGAGATGTTCAATGGAATTGAGGTCAGGAGACTGGGCAGGCCATACCATGGTCCCAAACTCCTGCTCTTCTAGCCAATCTCTAACCTTTTTGCAAGTATGCTTGAGATCATTGTCTTGCTGAAAGATTGTATCAGATGGATTGAGACCATAATGCTCCAATGTTTGTTGAAGCTCATCCTTCAAAATCTGAAGGTAAAGGTCCCTATCCATCCTACCATCAATCTTTGTAGCATAGCCAACACCATCCCAAGTCATACACCCCCACATCATCAAGGAACCCCCTCCAAACTTGAGAGTTCCTTGCACCAGCCTATCATTAAGTCCCTTCCCAGCCTTTTTCCAAGCCCACTTGTGTCCATCTGACCCTAGGTGATTAATTTTGGTCTCATCAGACCATACAACCCTCTTCCAGTCCTCTATAGTCCAGTCTTTGTGGGTATAAGCAAAATCCAAGCAAGCCTTGTGATGTTTGGCTGAGAGAATAGGACATTTGGTCTTGACTACAGACTTTGTACCAGATTTTTTCAAGTGATGATGAACAGTATTAGCAGAGAGAGGCTGGTTGATGATGTTTCCAAGGGCTTTGGCGACTTGAACTGCATTTTCAGCCTTGCCAGAGGTAATAAGATGTTGAGCATGGTGAATATTGGCAGGGAAAGCTTAGAAGGACAGCCTCCAGGGGGCTTAGGAAGGCTAGAATGCCTCTTAGAATGAAGTTTGGATACAGTAGAGGGGCTGACACCAATTTGCCTGGCAATAGCTTCACCAGAATGGCCAGAGTCAAGCAAAGAGAGAATGGTGCTTTGCTGAGTAAGAGAAAGGGGTCTGACCATAATGGTGGTTGGGAACAATGAGGTATTTGAATTTTTTTAAACTCAAACATATTGTTTATACATGTATCTTTGTTTGTATCACCAAACAATAGCAATTATTGGACATTTTGAATAAGATCTTAGTTACCAATTCAAAAGTGAAAAAACCCTTTCCATGGACATGCTGTTTTAAAATGGCCATATCTCTGGACTGTGTGGATCAAATCACATGACCTAGAAGCCAAATTGCAGCCAGGACTAAGTACTATTTATGACTCCACCAAAGCTTAGTGTGATTCTCCATGTGTCTGGCAGTACACTCCATGCACTGAAAATAGGGCAAACATGGAAAGGGTTTTTGGAGTCACTGTAACATCCAGTAAAGGATAGGAATCCTTTATCGTGTATTTGTTGAGTTCACAGTAGTCTTGTACTAGCTGCTTCTTGCCATCCTTCTTTCCAACAAAGAACACTGGCAAAGCCTGTGGGGGTTTTGATTTTCATATCTTTCCTGCATTCAGGTTTTCTTCCAGGAATTCATCCAGTGCTTGAAGTTCTTCTCATGAAAGAGGGTAGATCAGGGCTTTCTTTGGCTTGAAGTCATCTGAAAGCTTGATTTCATGATCGAGATATGGGCGATGAGGTGGGAGTGGGGTGTCTTCTTCAGAGAAGACTTTTGAGAATTTCTTGCAGTGCATCAGTAAAGCAACATCCTCCTTCTGGATGGCCACTTCGAGTTGTGTTGAGATAGAGGTTTTCTGAAGTGTAACAAAGTCTTCATCATCATAATCTTCTTCATCAGATGATAGGGTCAACTCCCTGAGACAGGGGTCTCTGAGCCTGATCATCTTTCTCTTCTTCCAATCGAAAATTGGGTTGTACTTGGCCAAAAAGGGCATCCCTAGCAGGATGTCTTCCTGAGATTTCAGCTCCATTTTGAAGGTATGTACTTTCACCAGTTTGTGAAAGACATGGGCATTGAAGGTGCATATGTGGGTCACCTTCTGCCAGCTAGGCCCCTCAAAGCTTCTCACCATCCAGGGGTGTTTCACATGAGTTTGTTTCAGATTGTATTTTTCAACAATCTTTGGGTGAATGACATTGACCTCTGCACCACTGTCAATCACTGCTTTGATTTCTGCATCTTCCCAATCGACCAGGAACATGGACCCAAACAGAGAGGAATTTGAAACTGATTTCGATTGCTCAAAGTCCATAGCTACAGAAGTAGTCCTATTAGTCCATTCCTGTTGAGTCGAAGTAATAGAAAAGTTCTTAGCTCCTCCCTGCACAGCCACAGGGGAGCTGTTTAAAAATCCGGGTTATCATTGGATTTGGTTGGTCCAAGCATCTTGCTGCCTCACGAATCCTTTTCTTCTTCTTGATATAATTCTTCGAGTAGTTGCCTGATTTGTTGATGACGATCTCATCAATCAGGGCTTCTCTTCTCTTTAGGGCATTCAGCCCTTCAATGTCCGGTTTCGTTGCATCCCCAGCACATGATCTCTCTGATCCGTGATCATGAGTTGCCTTTCTGGTTCCAGGACTTCCTCAGAGGTCCTCCAGAGTTTTGGCAGTGGTCCACATCCATTGCATGGATCTCTATCAGGTGCTCTGTTGTAGTGGGACTTCATAAGATTTTGTCCCAGGATGTGCTGGTCTTCTTCAGTTTGCTGACCAGTGAACAAATGCAATTGAGAAAGAGCAGTTTGTGCAGCTGTGGCCAATTGGATCCATTCTGCTGGTGTTGTCAGGCAGGAATTAGTTTTGAGGATCCATTCATTCAGCTTGGCCCTTAATCCTCATCCATAGAAGACTCTGGCTTCAGGGCTGCTCTCCAAAAGTTTTGCTTTGTTCATTGCATTCAAGAAGTTGGTTGTGTACTCTTCCAAGGTTCTTGTTCCTTGTCAGATGGCTGATAGTTTGAGGAGGGCCATCTGAGATACATCTCCAACCTTGAACATCTGGTCTAGTTTCACCAGGAACCCTGACCATGTGTCCACAATGTGAATGGTGTCGAGCAGAAGGGATTTCTTGGCATAGTTCTTGGCCCAAGCCTGGGCAGAGCCTTTCATCATAAACAAAAGAGTAAAGCCAATCTTCTGTTCAGCTGTTCAATAGATGTGAGAGTTGATGCCTAGATAGGTCTTGATTGATGTAAGCCAGGCATTGTATGTGGCATGGTTGCCATTGTATTCTCATGGATGGTTTAGGTTCAGTTCCTTTGTGTGACCCTCTCCAGAGTTAGAGTTGCATTGTAGAGATTGATAATAAAGGAGAGTGGGAGGAGACTAAAAGAGGCTCCTGTTGGTAAGGGGTCCTAGTTCAACCCAGGAGGCTAGAGATGCCTGGTAGAGTGTCAAAGAGTGGTGAAAACAATGAAAACATGCCCTAAAAGTCCAAAAGAGTGCTGAGATTTGTCTAACAAGTGTCTGATAGTGGGGAAATATTCTCCCGAGGGTTCTATGTCTTTATTTCTGTCTGCTCATCTCTGGTAATGTGGCTGTTCTTATTTTAAGTAAGTACAGTGTACTGTAAGTAGTTGTTGGCTTACATAAGCCAACAATGCGTCCAAACACTAAGTAAAAAGATAAGGAAATAAGAACAGAACAGATCTGTAAGGTAAAAACAGTGAAATAAAATAAAATACCTAGTAGGGAGACTTCCCTCCCTACAGCATCCCTTTCCTTTCTCCTCAGGACCTCCTCCAGAGCCTCCAGGGTCATTCGGTTTGGTTGGGATAGTGAAGTCCATCGTAGACAAAAACTTCTCCCAGTACCACCTCACTAGTTCAGTGACTGGTACCTCAGTTTGTGTTCCAAAGGGTTGTTCTGACATCTCAATGTCATGGTAAGAAGGGTGTATTTCTTGAAAAAGGTTGCCTCCAAGCAAAGAGTCCTCCTCTTCCTCCTTGGGCTGTCAGTGTTGTGAAAGAGTGGGGTCTTCTCCTGCAGGTAGACTTGTAAGTCCAAAGGCTGCAAAGACTCCTTTAGCTCCTTTGAAAAGGGATGGGGTTGGGGTTCCTTCAAAGTCCTTGAGGGAAGGTTGTCAGTGGGTAAGGGATCCAGGGATAAGGGATGGATCAGGCTTCGAAGTGGAAGGGGATCTCTCTTCCAGGGGATAGGGGTGGAAGCAAGATGAGGAAGGTTCTCTCTTTAAGGGGAGAGCAGATGTTCCAGATGACAAGGGTTGATCCTTCTGCCTTCGCTCCTTTCTAGAGGGAACCAGAGGTCAGAATTTAGAGGATGTGGTTGATCCTGCGACAGAGGGTGGCCTCTGAGGATTGGGTGGTGTGCCTTGATGAGAAGACACGTTGAGATGGTAGAGTTAGGGTTGAACAAAGGCTGGGGTAGTTCCCACAGTGGTTCCTTGCATTCAGGGATCTTCCAGAAGGCTATGGGTTACCATAGGGGATCCTGTCATGGAAGGGAAGAGGTAGTCGATCAAAGCTACTGCTTCAGGGGTGATGGAGAACTCGAGACTTTGCTAGGGACAATTGTTGACCTAGGAAGACTTCAGTGCTGAGCTGAAGTTCTTGAGAGGGTTTTGTTTACTTTGGTAGAAGGAACTTTTAGCTTTTGTTATGTGCTGGAATGCCTCACCTGCTGAAAGTGACAAGTGTTGGTGCTGAGGCTGTTAAGCAATCAACACACTTGCAGTATTGCCAGGGTTGACCTCAAGGGCTTAATAGTTTTACCCCTTCTATGGCCAGGCAAGCAGTTCTGAGAAGCGAGGTTCTAGAGAAAGCTATCCTGGTTGCAAGGTAGCTAAAAGTTGGGAATTACAGGTGAGTCCCTATGAGTATATATACTACTCTACTCTGTTTGATGGTCTTTGGCAGAGACATGTAGAGAACACACTCATGAGAGTGAAGACATATCAAGTCAGAGATAAGAGGAACAGCCTGCATACCAACTATGGAGAATAATGGGAATGGGGATGCATTGTGGATGTGTTGAAATGAAATAGTGTCCAAAAAGGAAAGTGACTTGGCATGGGAGAAGTAGAAGTGGTAAGCATGAGTCACATCAATTGGAGAAGGCCAATCAAGGGAAGGGAAGCCCATATAAGAGATGGGGTATAGTAAGTGTCTATAAAGGGAAGGCATAAGTCATGTAAGCATCATGAGATGCATCGCATGTACAGGTGCAAAGAAAATGGAAAAGAAAGTCCAGAAAAAGGGAAAGAGGATGATGTGGCATATCAGCATCTACAATGTCAAAAATAATCACACTGCATGATCTTTGTGGTAAGCACCTGAACAATTTTGGGTGGATTGAGTATGAATTTGTTCAAGCATGTTACTTATGTCTTTGTATAGTACATATGACCAGTATCAAATGGATGTACAAGGTACATGGTTGAGAGTATGTAATAAGCCAGAGACAGATAACATCGAGTAATATGGATGTGACAGAACATTGGCACCAACAGAGCAAAGTTTGAATGTTGAGCATTGAGTGTTGAGCTCTAGGGAGCAATGGGAGTCAACACTGGTTAGAATTCTAGTATGAGATCCAAATAATGCTGGCAAAAAGTAAGCAGAAAGTGTTGAAGAATGTATAGATCTGCCTACCGTTGAGAACCCTCCACAGGAAGGGCAGTTAGCTGCTTCCTTGGAGTCATGATGTGCATTTAGTTGAGCATGCTCCAAGGCAGATAAGACCTCCACACAGAAGTCCATGACCCAGACAGGGTGAAGCTCAAAAAAGACACAGAGTGAATTGGGCACCATGAAGTACAACAACTCAATAGTAACTTCATCAAGAGAATGCCCACCAAGGAGACACATGAGTGGCTGTGAAAACTTCTGTGACCATCCGAAGTGTGGTTGCTGCACATCCAATCATGTGAGTACCTGAGCAAATGTCAGATATGATATACAAGGGCAGCAATAAGCTGAATAGACCATGTCAAAAGGAATGCAGTCCATGGAAGACACAAACTTGTGAGAGAAAGTACCTGAGCACTGGTGTCATATTTGTGTTGGGCTACAAGTCTGATCAATGAATCAACCCTGCACAATCTGTGGAGTGTACAAGGGGCTATGTAAATCTAAGGTTCAAGATTGATATGGGCAGTAAAATCCTGCTGAGTATCCTGTCAAATGGACTCATGGGATCAATTCAATGGGTGCAACATAACATTGGTGTGATTCCTTTTCTTACTTTTTTTTGTTTTCCAGCTGGTACTGTCACAGCAAACATTTGTGACAAAGTCTTGTAACATCATTGCGATCAACCTGGCATGCTATTTAGCCAGGAACCACCTTTGACTCATGACAGTTCCACCCCAATGTCTTCTGGCCACATGCCTGATACTCATGCAGTTGCATCCCTCAAGTGGGTGATATCCTTACTTGAAAATGAGAATGTGCAACTTCATCACAAGATAACAAAGAAGCCATGAATAATCTCCCCACATAAAGGATTGAAATGACCATTGCCTCCAGTGCTCTGTCCTTAAAATGGGAGGGCCAGGCAGTGCACCAGGTTGTTACCCTTGTTGAACCAGTGGCTGACTTGATTGTGGAGTATGACTGCCATAAGATTCAGGCTACTGAGCAACAGGCTTCATCCAACTCTGAGGTAATTCCACCAACCCCCAAGTGAGTAGTGATCTTTCCTGACTACTTTTGGATTGTACCATACTCATGACATGCTAGCCAGCAGCACACTTATCATGCATATGAAAAGCTTATACAGTGGTGCCCCTCAGTGCTTAAGTTAGTTGGCCCTGCTGCTGAGACTGATACCACCAGCCTTGAGGTTGCATTTGCTTGTAAGGAGGCACAGTTTTCATAGCTCTCATTTTGATTTCTATTTAACTCTTGCCATGCAATAGCTACAGAAGGGCACAGATGGAGCACAAGGAGATGATAGTGCTACATTGAAGGCAGCTGTAGCCCAATGGTTGAATGAGAGTCAGCCTCCACCTGACCCCCCCTTGAGTGCAGAACAAAAAAATGGAAGAGGGTTCAATCACGAAATTACAGGAAAACTTCTTTGTCCCATAGACTATGACTGGTCCAAAGCTGAGTGCATGACCCTCCCCATTGAATCTCAGCTGTTGTGCTGATGCTGTTGATGTTTAGTATCCACAGTGCTATCAGAGAATTCCAACCCAACTTTTGCATCACAGCTCATAGCTGGCCCTCATTTCTTTATGCTGATGGTGACTATGATCTGACAAGGCCTGCCAAAGAACTTTTCAAAGGAAAGTACCTTGTCATGGTGAGTATAGTAGTTAAGTTCATGGAGCTACTCTGACATTTAAATGCCTTTCAGGCATTTCAATGCATCTTCACATCCCCAGGCTCTGCCCAAAATGAGCTCAATTCCAGAAATATACCACAAGCATCCCAGCCAAAAAGGATAACATGGAAGACCCATTGTCATGTAGCCAGACTCTTGAAGATGAATACTGTTCAGCTGTGAGCAATTGCATATGCAACCACACAGGTAAGATAGTTGCATGGTTCAATGCTCATCCACTGCTAATTCTTGCATGCAAAACCAGCTGCACTTTGCCCTCTCTAGCTGCTCATCATGGATGGTTGTGGATGAAGACTTCAACCATGAAGAATTCTATCACAACATTGTTGACTATTTCAAACTTCCAATCTCACCCCAGAAAGCAGCTGAGCTGAATGATCTCCTCATGTGGTGGAACCAGTGAGTATGGCAATAATGTGATAATTGGTACTCATTCACAAACTGAGACCAGGAGGATATTCAGACACAAGACCATCACCCACTACTGACCTCAACCTGTGGATTCCCTTTCTGTCTCATTATCCAGGAGGGCATGATTTTTACTGAGCACAGTTATGCTGCATTTATTACCATGATTTTGCTTGTATGTTTTAGAATAGTATGAAAGATATTTGTTACATTAAATAAGTGACTGCATGCTGATGTGTGATTGTACCAACCCAACCCAATGTTCCAGCTGCCTCACTGCTGGCAAAAAGGTAAATGAGACCATAGGAAGTCATGATGATATATTAGCAGTGACTATCAAGGTGTATGAGAATGACAGTCTAGAGAGCCCAAAAAATAAGTTAAAGATACATAGTACCACAAAGTACATTCAATAATGCATGTCAAACCATTTTGGAAGCCAATGGACCACTCATCACAACTATATTAAACAAGATCAATTGTAAGTATAAATGCATGGCTGTGCCAATGGAACCCAGTTGATTTGACAGCCCAGTTGATTGCAAAAATGGAAGTGAGGCACTGGTACATCATATTGATGTCATGGTGATGATGGTGACATACAGGTGTGGCAGCCTAAGAAGCACATGAAATATGTTGAGGGTACATAGTGGCACAAAGTATATTTGATGACATATGCAAAACCACTTGGGAAGACAATGCAAAGCTCAACCAATACTGCAATTCCATACCAATGCACTATTTTCAGGTACAATGATCTTGATGGTGCTAACAAGAGTGTCATGACAAGCTGGTAATTATGTCTGGAATGTGTATGTCTCATAGGCACAAATGGCCAAGTAATGGCAAGATGCCACTATTTCTGAAGTGTGTGAATTAGTAGCAACTGTGGTACTTTCTGTAGAAAAGGGCTGTAGGCAGCCTCAGTAGTGACTCAACTACTATTATATTAGATATACCTGTAGGCAGCTACAAGGTATCAGTAAGTAGTCTACAGTAAACAATGTATGTGCTTACCCTCAGTAGTGACTCAACTACTGAGGAATCAGTACCAAAATGTACTACTAAGTGTGCTCTAGGTGCTTATGTAAGCAAGTAATAACTCGCACCAAAAAGGGTTATCACACAGAGGTGATTCAATCTCCAACACTTTCTTTGCATTATATCAGGGCAAGGACTGCTCTGATGATGATGCCCAATAAGTTGACAAAGAATGGCATAGATCCATGCATCCAGTCAAGTGTGTCCAGGTGACCATTTCAGGTCAGCAACCATCATTTTACATTCAATTCTACAGGGAAGGTACCTTTACAGTGAGGAACAAAACTGTTGCAATGTTTGCAACAATTTGATTGTGTGGGGTATAGCTAGGAAATGGGTGTGGCTGTGCAAATGTTGTAGGGGAGACATTTGTAGCCCTTGGTACTGGCTTTCCATTGATGGTCTTCATGAGCTCAGGAGTGCAGTGGCTGTGCCTTTATGGGCTGATTACTGAGGCCTATGCATTGCAACAGTTTTGCACCTTTTGTGGCAGTGGATGCAATCTGCAGTATACAACATGTAGTTTGGACAGTAATGCCTGCTGGTGCTTACATAATATATCACATGATCAATTTAATGTTTTGTCAGCATGCAAACAATGCCAAACATTGAATAATGTGTCATTTTTCCCTGTTCTGCTTGCAACTCAAGAAATCATTTGTCTGGCTTATCAGGATTAGTTTCTCTGGCATATATTGGAAAATTCAGGCATTTACCACACCACCATGAGTAGGGTATGGGCCCAGTACCATCAATCCCTTAAAAAAGCTGCTATGAGTCATTTTAGCACTGTTTCATCTACCAATGACTAAGGGGTCCTGACACTAATCAGTACTGAAAAAGCTGAAAATGCCATGGAGGTCAGCCTGACACTTCATGACATGAAGAATAAACCAATTCCCTCCTATCCAATGTATTTTTGCCAAAGGAAAGCTGGGTCAAGGTTGGAGGGAGGCATGGCTGCCCTTTGAACTGGGGGTGTCAAGGCAGGTCAGCCAGACTATGCCCTGTGCTGGACTGGGGATGACTAGGAAGAAATTATTTGGTCATAAGTGACCAATGGCAACATTCATGGACAGACAGAAAGGGAAAAATCTGCATCCTGGCAGCCCAGTAGGCTTCCCCACCATGACCCCTAGGATGTACAGAAGGGTTTTGCTTCACCCTAACCTTGATAACCTTGATGTCAGCTTTCTTTTGGCAAAAATACCTTGGATGGGAGGAGCTTGGTTTATTCTTCATGTCATAAAGTGTCAGGCTGACCTCCATGGCATTTTCAGCTTTTTCAGTACTGATTAGTGTCAGGACCCCTTAGTCATTGGTAGATGAAACAGTGCTAAGATGACTCCTAGCAGCTTTTTTAAGGGATTGATGGTACTGGGCCCATACCCTACTCATGGTGGTGTGGTAAATGCCTGAATTTTCCATTATTTGCCAGAGAAACTAATCCTGATAAGCCAGACAAATGATTTCTTGAGTTGCAATGCAGAACAGGGAAAAATGACATGATATTCAATGTTTGGCATTGTTTGCATGCTGACAAAACATTAAATTGATCATGTGATATATTATGTAAGCACCAGCAGGCATTACTGTCCAAACTACATGTTGTATGCTGTAGATTGCATCCACTGCCACAAAAGGTGCAAAACTGTTGCAATGCACTGGCCTCAGTAATCAGCCCATAAAGTCATAGCCACTGCACTCCTGAACTCATGAAGACCATCAATGGAAAGCCAGGACCAAGGGCTACAAATGTCTCCCCTACAACATTTGCACAGCCACACCCATTTCCTAGCTATACCCCACACAATCAAATTGTTGCAAACATCGCAACAGTTTTGTTCCTCACTGTATAAAGCTATGCATACATTTACAATGGGGCTTGCCATATTATATGACATGGCGAGGTTTACTTGCATTATAACATTATATAAAGCATGGATCATAAAAGTGCATTTTCAGTGATGATAAGGACTCAGGCTTGATGTTCACAAAGACCTCAGACTTCTGTCTCTGCAACATTTATTTGCATCCCAATGACCTTACTCCTAGGTTCTTTTCCTTCCTGGTGTCACCTCACCCCCATGCTGATTACACCCAGCATTGGTCATGCCTGGAACTACTGTCTGTAGGTGGCTCCCAGAGGACCCAGCAGTCATTGATGCATACATATGTGCACAACTTGCTTTACACTAGTAGTAGTCTCATCCATGGACTTACCCCTGATACCTGTGAGCCATTTGCACAGGTAGGAGATGACCTGGAGGAGGCAAATCACCAATTCAATGTTGGCTTTTATCAGTGGCAATCCATACCCAATGTGAAACTTCAAGGAAGCACTGGTCGAAAAACTGGCACAAATCTCCCTGACATGCACTAGCATCTAAGTTCAAAGCTCATGACCCATCTCACACCAATGCCAACCACATCCTGAAAATCCCCAAGCAGCACACCACTGCATATGTCAGGCTAAGAACCAGTCACTTAGGCCTCAACAAGCACCTTCACTGCATTGGAAAAGCTGACTCCCCCAAGTGTCAATGCAGCACCCCACAAGAAACAGTGATCCACTATCTAACAGTTTGCCCATGCTATAACAGAGCATGTCATACCTTATGAAATGCACTAGGATGCAATGCCACACAAGTATCTTACCTGTTGTCAAACAAGGAGGCTAGACCCCACCTTATGCATTTCATTGCCACCATGAAGTGCTTCACACCCAGGTAAGACATTGATTGAGCAAAGTACAGATAGTCATGCTGAGTCACAGTTACACACCCCAATTTATGACCCACATTCAGTCACAAACACTTAATGCCACAAAGGATTCAGCTAGTTGGCCATGTAAGAGAAGTGGGAGGAGTTGCCAACTGGAGTCACAAGAGTTCAGCCAGCAGAGATGAAGAAGCGACCACACCAAGCAGTCACCTGCCTCAACCCTCACACCCCCATCCTCCCACTACCTTCCTGTGCAAAGCCTTAGGGCTTAAAGCCATGATACTCCACAGACATGTCATGTCACACACCAGAGTGCACAGTGAACATACACCCACACTCCATGCCAGATCCCAGACACCTAAAATGCTGCTGGCAGGACCAGAGTGGACCAAGGCAGGCCAGACTGGCCTTGGGGCATTTGTAGCAGATAGAGGAAGGAGAGAAGTGGAACCTTTCCGAGGGTTAGGCAGTTAGTCCTACATAGGGTACATACACCCCAACAAAGGACTCTAAAAGGAAAAAAAAAAAAAAAAAAAAAAATGTTGGCTTTGACCTGAGCCCTGTTCACCACTGTTACCACTTCGCTCCCGACGAGGAACCAGTCTACCACGTCCTCAAGCTGCATGATATAGTGCAGGAATTCAAGGAGTTTATCGAGAAGGAGGGTTGTTGTCTATGCCACTTTCAAAAGGATGTTTATGGAAGCTCCGCCGCCCAAGAACAAACAACCAAGAACAAACAACAGAGAGTGGTATGTAATGTCGGCTCTTGTCACTCTTACGCCGCTTATTGTAGTCTAGATAAGAGACTACGTGGACTTGATGCAGGCTATCAACACCAACCTCTTGACAGCACCCACATATCGTGAGGGCCCAAGCGGCATGATGGCTGGTGTTCCCTACTACGGTATTCTCGCGCGTTTCTGCAACACCCTTTCTGGCTATGAGGCATTTACCCATCCCGGTGTTAATGCGAGATTCTGCAAAGTGTTCACGGAATGGCACAAGTATCTTAGATCGGACAAGTCCACCAGTGTCATTCATAACAAGAAAGGTGGTTGGCTCAGTCCCGTGGCGCTCAATGCCATGATTACGAATGCCGATGGAAACCCTGAACAGCATTCGTTTGAAGACTTCTATATTTGCGATCCCAAACATATTCACTACGGTTTCAATTCCTATGACGAGATCTTCGTCAGGGAATTACATCCCAAGCACCGTGCGGTTATCCATCCCGATAATCTATCAATCGTTAACTCTGCGTGTTCGTCCGAAATTTATGGCCTCTACCCCAACCTCAAGAATTTTGGATCAAGAACACCCCATACTCACTCAGCCACATCCTCTCAGGGGACGAGCTCACCGATAGATTTGTTGGTGGGACTCTGCTACAGGCTATGCTTAGATCTCTCGACTACCACCGCTGGCGTAGCCCCGTGAAAGGCACTGTCGTGAAGACACGACTCATCTCAGGTGCGACGTCTGGCAACCTGCCAACGACCTACTACGCCGCTTGCTTGGATGATAACCACGCAGATCTGGACGTCGTTTCCCGCTCGCAGGACTTCGTCGGTGTTGGCCTGGGTGAGGTCTCTACCTGCAACATTGTGGTAAAGGATCAAGTGCTTCAGAAGGGAGATGAGTTGGGCCAGTTCCACTTCGGAGGATCTACCTACTGCCTCATCATCCGACCTGGCCTGAATGTGATGCCAATTAGGGAAGACGGTAATAATTTTCTGCGATCGAAGGTGCGGGTCGGCAAAGACATCCTCAATGTAACAAAGCAGGATTGAGACGATAAATTCGAACGCATGTTCATGTAATCTTCCGAAAGGTGCTATCTCTCGTGTGTACGATAACAACTAGGTAGAATCGGTGCATTGACACGTTAGCATATGATGTCCCATTTTCCGAATTTTTACGACGACCCGCAATGCCATCTTCCAACATTTCACTTTGGAGCGTCTATCTACTGCCGTCATCGACATCTTCGACTCGGTTGGATCGAAAGTGCAAGTCGGCAAAGATAATCTTCATAGACGGTGTTTCCCTTACATAACTCGGGCTATGAGTGTAAAGTCTGGAATCTGCATCCCGACATGCTGGCACAAGATGAATCAGCTTAGGTTTGCGACAGCAAACATCTTTTAGCCCTCGGTAGAAGGTACTAGAGACATTCGCACCGTTCAAGTAACCGAAATTACCGCCGCTCGAGTATTGAAAAGTGAGACGCTAAGTAGTCCCTGGCCTTGGGACCAGAGCTATCGTTCCACCAAATCAAATATCTGAATGAATTCTGTATCTTGCTCAGGTTGTATGACCTTTTGGATTTGATGCCCAATTCCGACGAGGCTTGGCAGGGCCAAGTGCGTGACCGTGGAAGCAACAGTGCCTACCATGGGTGCAAGTACGAAAAGTAGCCGTGGTAGCAAATGGTTCATGGACGTGCAGGACGTTGTCAGTACCCACTACGCAGGCGTCCAAAGTTCCACACAGAACTGGCAGATTCGCACTGAGGTGTTGACAACTTGAAGGTCTATACCTGTTTTCGCTGTGTAATGCATAGAAAGTGAGCGTTGGAGTTGCAAGCCCCTAAGCCCGCAGAACTAATCTTTTCAGTTCTCCGTAAACTTCTGTAGCCTGGGAGGAAGTACTTAACAGTCGCCCTTCCTCTGCACATGTACCGCATCAATAAAAGTCTAGCGTAGAGGAACACAGGGTTAGTTCCAGGACCCAGCAACCGACTGCACCTCCATTCACGACGCGCCTAAGTCCTCCCGTTCCCTCGCATTGGCACATTTATGCCTTCCCTCTTCCACTCTCAATATTCCAGCGACCCTCCGGGCAGCTTCAACATCTCCCCTCACATAAAATGCCTTGACAAACATTCGATATAAAGGCTTCACATGCCGCTCGAAATCCAAGTGTGAGGAAAGCCCGATTTTCCCCACCATGAAAGGCCGTCCAAAGGACGGATGGGCAGTCCCGAACGGCAAGTCCTGAGACAGGTAATCTCCAGAAGGATAACCTCCGCGGATCAAATGATCAAACAGGTCACGTAACCGGACACTGTCGAATATGGCCCTCCAGCTGATCATTGCCTTGACGATAATATTTACGGTAACTCTGTCCGGTTGGAACTCGTACCGGCTGGTAAGTTCCTCGATGAGCCAGAGTAGTTTACGCAGTCGGCGAGCGTTGCGTGGGGTTGGCTGAGTGGAGACACCGTGTAAGAGAAGATTGCCAAGGACGGTGCGACGCGAAGGAGATGCAACTGACGCGACGCGAGCGAAGATACGTTTAGAGGCGAGCACACGCCCGGACTTGAGGAGCTCCCCGAACAAATACTCGAACGTAGGGTCCTTATGAGAGAGATTGCATAGGAAGGCGGACAACTTGAGAGACATGACGTTTCGTGGGGCCCTCCTTTCGGAGGGGAGATTAAGCTGTGTTCGGTACCAGATGTAGAAGTTAGCGGATCGGCTGAGCTGGCCATGAAAACCCTCCATGATTTTGGTTGCACCTGCTCGGGTTGCGGTATTCGCTACCATGATCATTAGCCGGCGGGCGATACTAGGATACAAGGATTTAGCGAGTGCAAGAACTTTGACCGCACTCTTGAACTGCCGATGTTGCGACAGCGTACGACAAAGCCTACAGAAAAAAGGTGGGGTAAAGTATCCAGGCGCATTGCGTGTGATCCCAAGAACCACATCTACGGCCTCCGAAGCTCGGCCGTGGTGACACCAAATGAGAAGCATACCTTGCAGGAGCTGCCGTAGATGGATTGAAGGAGGCTGGGAATCGTACAATCCAACTATGGCGTCCACGAGTGACGCGAGAATCTTTGAAAAAGGGCGAACGTCTTTGACCTCATGAATCCGATGTGCGATAGCACCCAGGAGCATATCGCGCTGCTCTTGAGCAAGTCGAGATTTCCAGTCCTTGAGAAACTGAACCGCACGCTCGAGCGTACCACCACTAGTGAGCGAGATGGCAAGAGTATTAAGAAGGCCGACGTCAATTGCAATTCCAGCCTTCTTCACAATATCAAGAACCGCGAGCGCAAGATCGGGTCCCGTTGAGGCCAACTCAATTACAACACTGGAGAGTACACCGCGTTGCCACTGAACATCTGTCGAAACGGCATCGATAGTCCTCAGAACCATGTCTGCGTTTGGGCCATGCAAACGCAGGAGAGCGACGAGATACTGGGTAGTCATGAAGATGTTCGAATAGTCGTCATGTTTCGTAAGACTTTTGAAGATTGCTGGTTCCCATAGCATTCCAAGGTCACATGAGGCAAGGCAGCCCTCGACCAGCGATGCATCGTGCACGATACCGGCGACTTTGAAGAAGGATGCCATGATGGCACAGGCGATGCCGCGAGGAACCGTTTTTGCGTCCAAGGCTTGCAGCCACCTCCCATACAAAGTGCGGAGAGTGTCTCGAATACTGTCTCGTCCTGGTAAGGGTCTCTCCGTTGAAGACAGGGCGGATGTTTTCAGTAGTTTTTCTATCGTTGCCAACCCAACGATGACTTGCCAGCAAGAAGTCGCAGGCGACTGCAACTGCTCCAAGGGCGCGTCATCTAGTAAAGCACTACCGATAATACCAACGCCCGAGAACGATTGAAACAGTGCAACAAGGGTCAGCGCCATCCATCGGTAGGACAATTCTTGAGAGGGCGACAACACAGTAAAAACTTCTTCCATAAACCAAGAATGGTGATGATGTAGGGAACGACAGTCCTGGCCCTGAAATAATAGGGCCGACAAGTAACGCGCGATATACGAGACATCCACTGGTAGATTAAAACGGAAAGAATCAACGTCCGTCGTCGCAAGCCCGCTTTCGGACTGCGACTGGACATGACAAGTACGGCGGGCTTCCTGCAGGCGGAGCCAAAGAGACGAAATAACGGCCTCTCGAGCCTTGTTCGACAACGTCGTACCATGCTCGAGGATTAGGTGATAAAACACCTGTAAAGCCTTTGGGTGACAGGAACGATGGGTTCGTAATACATATGACATGTCCTTTGCAAGAATTTCAACGCAGCGCGGATCGTTAGTGTTGAGCAACGTCTGCAGGTACGGAACGTGGACATCTGGATGAAAAGAATGACTCCGGATTGCATAGTAGTGGATACGTGCGCGGTTTATGAGGACAGCAAGTTGTTTCTGGGATGCTAGGCATTCTGTGTTTCAGGTGCAGCCAAGGAGATAAATCCAATACCTACCTTTATCGCACGACTTAGAAATGAGGTCTTCCGAAGCGGCCAGCGCACCTCGCATCAACCAGAACCGGTCAGAGTCAGTGAGCACCATCCCACGTTGCATCTTTAATGAAGCCGCTTTCAGGACGAACGGCCAGTAGCTACAACGGTTTACGACCTCTCCTTGCAAACGAGACAGCAGCGGAGAACCATATACACGCCTTTCATGGGAACCGATGGACAAGCAACCAAACACGGAGATTAAGGTGCTCAACATGGAAGAGTCCAAATGACCTAGATGCCCCCGCCATTCTGCAGAGCGGTACAATCGCCGTAACTTGTTGGGCGTGTATATATTGGTGTCTACTGAGTCTTGCGATAAAAAGGACCGCAGAGCGTCGATAGCTATAGTGTCGACCTGCGCGTTCCGTGGCCCAAGTGGAACCCGGTCCTCTTCGACTGCCACGTGCTTCACGTTCGAGTCCCTTATGTGCGGAGCTGCAGGGTCGGCATGTGGAGCCTCAGAAGACACGTCAGGCTCTATTGCAAGCCCAGCTGGTGAGATTGCCTTCGCATAGGGGGACCTATTGATTTGGCACGTTTGTGGAGTGCAACCACGAAAAAGCCTGAGGCAACTTCAGCACTCGACGTCGCCACGAATGTCGCATTACTTACCTCTGGTTCGAGACACCGTCAAGGCTGCCACGGGTTCGGATGGTTGACAGACCCCATCGCAACATTCCATTGCATTTGAAGGAACTGCCCACTTCGTAACACCACTACACCGTGAACTTCCCACGGGCGTAGCACTGCCATCAACAAGTCGGCTATTCCCGACGGAGATTGAACCTTAAATTGGGTGGCTTGGGATGATCATCAACCTCAAGGACATTCCACAAGTTACACTCGACCAGTCGCCTTGAAAAATCCATTGGCACTACAGAGGTCAATCGGGAGGCACTAGTTTCTGTATCAACATAAATCCGTAACCACCATGGGTGCTACTCGCGCACAAAAGGAGCTCTACTTCCAGAAGCTCAGGGATCTCATTTCAAAGTACCGTATGTACCACCCTGTCTGGAGCGTTATCTCAGCTTCACAACGCGAATTACAGCCTCCATTTTCATCGTCAATGTCGACAACGTCGGTTCCAACCAGATGCACCAGATCCGTGTCGCTCTGCGCGGTAAGGGCATCGTCTTGATGGGCAAGAACACCATGGTTCGCCGCGCCCTGCGTTCCATCCTCTCGGAGTTCCCCCAGTTCGAAAAGCTACTTCCTCATGTCAAGGGTAACATCGGTTTCGTCTTTACCTCAAGCGATCTCAAGGAAGTCCGCGACGTCATCGTCGCCAACAAAGTGAAAGCTCCTGCTCGTGCTGGCGCCTTCTCCCCGACGGACGTTTTCATTCCTGCCGGTAACACTGGTATGGAACCTGGAAAGACATCTTTCTTCCAGGCCCTAGGTATCCCCACCAAGATCGCACGTGGTACCATTGAAATCGTGTCGGATGTGAAAGTCCTCACTGCTGGCAGCCGTGTCGGGCCGTCCGAAGCCACTCTATTGAACATGTTGAACATCTCGCCGTTCACGTACGGTATGACTGTGGTCCAGATCTTTGACTCTGGCAACGCCTTTTCCCCTGCCGTACTTGACGTGGATGAGAAGGAACTCATCGACCGATTCATGTCTGGTATCAAATCGATTGCGGCCATTTCCTTGGCTCTCCAGTATCCCACGATCGTATCGGTCATGCACTCCCTTGTCAACTCCTACAAGAACCTTATTGCCGTTGCACTTGTCACTGATTATGACTTCGAGGGTGCTGAGAAGGTCAGTGTCGTCACAAGCGCATCATATCATTTTCGCTAGGCGTAGGCGACCACGTGGAGGTGGATACCATTGCAACCCATTTCCTCTTTCTACATAGTTGCCTTGTTTGGCGTGAGCTGACTCTTGGCATTGTAGGCTAAAGCATTCCTGGAGAACCCAGAAGCATTTGCTGTGGCTGCTGCACCCGCTGCTGAGGAGGCTGCTCCTGCTGCGGCAGCAGCGGAGGAAGAAAAACCAGCTGAGAAGGAAGAGGAGTCTGATGACGACATGGTAAGTCGATGGTACTGCACTACTTGGCACGTGATTTTAAATTATGGCTTGTGCAGGGCTTTGGTCTCTTTGACTAGATTACGAGTTGTCATGTTAACTACCGGGCACTATTTTCGTGTAATGCATTACTACCGTGACTGTCTGAGTGATTCAAAGTGTAACTAAGAAATGCGTGCCAGTTTTTGGTGGGTGTTTGTCTGATATGGCAGGCGATTGGCGGGAGGGACCGGGTTCGGAAGAATTTGCGTCATCGCTGTAGGTGGTGCAAACTGACCAAGCCCACAACGGCCATTTGAACTGGACGCCCAAATCTTGTAGAATATTTAAAGACTCGGCCATCGCGGAATTTGCTGGCGGCAGTAGCACGTTCGCCAGATCACTCGCTCATCACTAAATCACACTAGTCCCGAGTTTTTTGTACACAGCAGATCCGATAATCTCCCCAATCCGGTTCCTTTCGTGTCGTCGCAGCAGAAATCGAGCAAGTACTTATATCCAATCAACGGACAGCTCATGTCGTCCTCGATCTTCCCTCACTTGTCCTCAGAGCCGTCCCCTCTGGATATGGACTTGTCCAACGCAAAGCATCTCATCGTCGTCTCTAACAGACTCCCTATTACCATCACCAAGGATGCGAGTGGCGACTACCACTTCAAGATGTCCTCAGGTGGCCTCGTGTCCGCACTCTCAGGTTTCAAGAAATCCCTGAATTTCACCTGGATCGGCTGGCCGGGCTTCTTCATCCCTCCCAAGGACCGCGCACATGTCGACAAACGTCTCATGGAAGAGTATTCTTGCCAGGCAGTCTATCTGGAAGACGACATCGCCGACCGCCACTACAACGGCTTTTCGAATTCCATCCTCTGGCCACTCTTCCACTACCACCCCGGCGAAATGAACTTCGACGAGGAAAACTGGACAGCATACCGTCAAGCTAACATGCGCTTTGCCGAAGCTGTACGGTCACAAATCACCCCCGGCTCGATGGTATGGGTACAAGATTACCACCTCATGCTTCTCCCTATGATGCTGCGTGGTCTCGTCGACGGTTCTGCTGGTGGCGAATGGCAGAAACGCGAGCTATCCAAGATTACGGAAGGCATCGAGGAACACTCTTCGCCAAACACGGAACAAATACCCGGCGTCAAGATTGGTTTCTTCCTCCACACCCCTTTTCCAAGTAGCGAGATATACAGGTACATTGTTCTTGTCTTCGAAGTCAAAAGACGACCACTGACGACCGTGTAGGATATTACCTGTACGCCGCGAAATATTACTCGGCATCCTCTTTTGCGACCTCATTGGATTCCATACGTATGATTACGCCCGCCATTTCTTATCTTCTTGCACACGTATTCTCGGCCTTCCCACGATGCCCAATGGTGTCGAGTTCGAAGGCCGGCTAGCCCATGTCGGCACGTTCCCCATTGGTATCGAACCAGCATCATTTATAGACGTAAGTCAGCATCATAAGGCAAAAGATTACCTCTAATCCACCGAATCCCAGAACCTGAAAAAAGAGTCCGTCAAGTCTCGCATAACTCAACTCGAGCAGCGTTTTGCCGGCGTCAAGCTTATCGTCGGAGTCGACCGTCTCGACTATATCAAAGGTGTCCCTCAAAAGTTGCATGCTCTCGAGCTATTTCTGACCCAGCACCCCGAGTGGATTGGAAAGGTATGTGTCCTGGAGTCAGGCCGTGTCGTCGTCCTCTCATGACAGATTCTTGTAGGTTGTATTGGTTCAACTCGCAGTACCCTCCCGTCAAGACGTCGAGGAGTACCAAAACCTTCGTTCCACCGTGAACGAACTTGTAGGCCGTATTAACGGCCGATTTGGAACAGTGGACTTTATGCCCATTCACTTTATGCACAAAAGTTTACCGTTCGACGAACTTTGCGCGCTGTACGCCGTCAGTGACGTATGTCTTGTGTCGTCCACCAGGGATGGCATGAACCTCGTAAGATTTCTCCCTCGGTTCTTCACCTTCGAAATATGATGGCGCTGACGTCAAACAAAATGCATGGACAGGTTTCCTACGAATATATTGCGTGCCAGCAGGCCCGTCAGGGTGTCCTCATACTATCCGAGTTTGCCGGTGCAGCACAGAGCCTAAATGGTTCGATCGTCGTGAACCCGTGGGACTCACAACAGGTGGCGGACGCGATCCATGAAGCTGTCATGTTAGACGCCGACTCGAGAGCGGAGAAACATCGTAAGCTGTTCAAATACGTCAACAAGTATTCTGCCGCGTTCTGGGGTTCGAGCTTCATCCGGGAAATGAGTAGGATCAAGGTGGACGACGCACTGCCGGCCGTGAATGATGAAGAGCAATCCCCAGCAAAGCCCATCAAGGCAGACCAGTTGAAGCTAACACCGCCCCCGCTTCCTACTCCAGAAACACTCGACAGGGTGCCAGAATATGGTGGCGGGGTTGTGACGACTGTAAGTAGGGAAGCACCTGCCGCACAGGTGGTAAGCCCTACAACATGAACTTCGGAAGGGAAATGACCTCTCTTGATTATTTTTTTTTGCACGTATCATATTTTCAGGTCCCGGTCCCGTCATGTAACGAACTGGTAGCGTTACCCCTTTCCCATCGTCATACTACACCGGGCCTGTCTATCCGTTGGCTGTTTTATATGGTTATTCCTTTTTTACGTAGGCACCTCCAGTCTACTAATCCCTAGATTCATGGAGCGTATTTTGCCCTCCCCCCGTATTCTTGTACAGTGAGTTTCTTCTAGAGTACATAGATGCAATCCGAGGTTTTATATGCTTATGGGACGTTCTGCTGCCTGACAACGTAAGTAGTCGTAAAAGCATGCAACCAGCTTATCCTCCAAAACACGTGGCCGTACTTGAGGCAATAGACATCATTACTGTACATGCGGACGACACGCCCCCCGAGCCGTCAGGGATGGGGCAGTCAGCTGCCAGGTCACTGTGGGTACTAGCTTGGGAGGATCATGCCGCTATTCTGGACTAGGGTCATTCTTACAACCTTGGTCTTCCCCGGTGGTGCCGACTAGGTTGGGATAGGAAACGACATGAAGGGCTTGTGGTTTTTCAACATGGTCAACATGGTCAACGTGTCTTGTGTCTCCGAAATCCTAGGGCATTCTCGTCAGAAGTTTGATACTTAGAGGTCAAAGAATGCGTCATGATTTTGAGCGAATAAGAAGGTTGAGAATTATTCGTTCCTACTTGTCACGTTCAAGTTCTAATATGAAACGATATCAAGGGTTTGTGGCGTTTTAGCATGACAACGTGCCTTGGTATCACTGTCTCAAGTTCAGGGGGTTCTCGTCAGAAGGTTGATATACCTGCTGGCCATTCCGATTTGATACTAGGTGGATGCATCATGATCCTGAGCGAACAAGAAGGTTGAGATCCATATCTGTTCCTAGGAGCTTGCTGGATCCAGCAGCCACGTTCCAAGTTCTAATTCTTGCCAATTGAAAGAAGTCAATTTGCCCACCGGACCGGAATCCGTCCGATAGGACAGCCAACGTTGCGGATTCGAAGTCGCCAGAAACGACAACACTCTCTAAAGTAAGTTTCACTGCTAACTCAGGACGTGAGTAATGGAAGGCGACCGATGATGTCACTTGCCAGAAGTACGTAGTAATATGTGAAGTATACGCCAAGGTTCTTGCACGACCCCCTCATTATGACCTTTCTACGTAGGTGATGCCAATGATTAACTCCTTCCAGTAGACTTGCTGTGTTCTCGGTGTCTGGAAAGATTTCTGCTAGCCTAGGTGGGTCTCAGGACTCGTGACCTTTACGGTGTGGGTAGCAGCGCTGGTGACAGCGATCGTTGACGTCAGCGAACGCCGCCGACGCCACTGGTACTCGACGTCAATGGCGTTTTTGGAGTCCCACCCCGTTGGAGCCACAACTCGTTCCGACGAATTCCATCAACATCTACATCATGGATGATGCTAAATGCCCCGCACTTTTGTTTGGCTGAGTCCAAATCCGACTGCTGCGGGAGCGCGCTTCCGCCGCCGTGAGTGGGCAAAATCAAATTAGGGGTTATGGGTCGAGTTGCCGCTCCTGCAGCTTGCCTATCACACAGTCGGCTGTTTTCGTGTTTGTTTGCTGTGGGGTTCCGCTAGACTGGGCAATGAACGTCAACATGTTCTGCGCTTGGAAATGGTCTTAGGCTTTGCACCAGTTTTGCTGTTGGAAGCCTATGCGTGCCACTTCTCCTTTATCTAGCTGTCTAGGGCATATCCCTTATCTCTGCCGCCACAGTTGGACACATTGTAACGTCAGAGACGATCAAACGTGTCTTCCTGTCGTTGCCACCTAGTACTCATATTCCGTGCATCAGGGTACGGGGAACCGTTCGCAAGCTGGAATCGCCAGATTGGACTTCTACTTCTCTGACGAGGCGATGTCAAACGTTCATCGATTTCGTCTACGTGCTCTAGTGAGAGTAGAATTAATGGCATCGCTTAGCGTCCAGTTTTCCGTTGTGGAAGGCGTCGCTCGAACTCGAGGTATGCCCTTGAACACCATGAGTAACAAAGAATTTGTATCCTTCCCGTGTTGGCATCGCTGAACCTGTGCTTTCCTTCGCTGGCAGCCGAATTCAAGATCAACTTGCCTATTCCTCATATGATTGAATCTTGCTGATAAAACTTTATGGTACTGTATTGGTGACAACCTGTACGGGTTTTGACCATTCCGAGTCTCATTTCCCTCACAGGGACCTACACTGAGGGTTTCAGATGGAATGCTGTGTGTGTGGTCGTAAGCGAACCTACTTGAAGCATGCTGCGTACATACGCCCAGAGTGGCCGACATGAGAGTCGTTCATTTCGCGGCGGTCTTTCCATGATCAATCCTTGCAACGCGCAATACACCGTGACCAGCGGACAACTCACCAGTTAACCACCCACATGCATACTTCATCCGCCCAGCCAGGTCAACGTAAAGTTCAGAATCCCGTGTGGCGGCTAGAGGTCCAGCAGGCGCGGAACTCGAGGAACGAGGCCTGTAAGCGCATCAGAACAGCCTTGCATGTCATATTGATTAAGGGATAGAGGGATACAACACGATGCAAGTGCGGTCGGCAGGCGACTTGAATGAAGAATGGTATTCAACATGATCGTTTTCCGCAGGTCAACAACATTCCACGATCCCATCGATCACCGTGTACGACTCGTGTTATACCGGGCGACTTTGTTGCTCAATCTCCCGGCCGGCGGGTAGGTCAGTACTAAAGGCGGTACAGCGCCTGCATTCCATTACACGTTACCTGTCATCGTATGCATATGGTTCCTCGACGATAGCCGAAGTGGATGCATGCCAGCGGAACAACGCATGGTGCATATTCCCTTATGTATGTACTGCGTTTAAAACAGTACCACAGCCTTATGCCCCCGACATTCAAGTAAAAGTACGACAGGAGATCCGCCCGACCCGATAAGGATGTGGTTGCCTTTAGCCGCATGCGGTATAAAGATTCGGAACCTGATTGATTTAACCGCCCACATGGCCTGGTGAGGTCATCGCGGCGTGTTCCAGCTGCGGCAACCGAATGCGGCAGCTATTTGACACGGCAAACCTGTCTGGCAAAGATGATCATGGCATGAGTTAGCCTCCCTATCTAATCGGACGTGGATCGTGCGCAGTAAGATGAGAATTTCAATATACAAAATTGATCTTGTACAGGTGTCATTTTTGATCAAGGACTCCTCAGCGTAGCTTATATCATCAGAACTCCTGAACAACGAAGAATTCTCGAAGAGCTACCGAAAATGGAAGCTCAGTTTACTTCTGCCCATTGTTTGCTAATCGGAGGCACTTCATTCGCTACGCCCTGATCTTTGAGACACTTCTTTGGACAGGCTTGTAAAATGAGAAATCGCGCATGAAACCCAACAACAACCATCGAACGTGATTGGATTACTGTGATGTTGTTCGGGATCTCGCGGAAGTTGGACTTCTAACCTGGTATCCGGCGACGGTGTCTCACCTGAGAAATGTTTACAATCTTGCTTCAGTCATCACAACGGGATACAGGTAGACAACGATACAAGTTGCGCAGGCCATCGCCTTAAACTTCACATTATGTACGTGTGCCGTTAACGAGTGACTTCTTTGGCGCTGCGAGATACATACCCAGAAATCTGATGGAAAGGCTGTTCTGACTAAAAGGGGCGAAGGTCTGAGTGAAACTCACCAATACTGTACATGGTGCGTGACCAGCACCAACAACCTACGTAGCTTATTTGAATACAAAGGATACCTGTAAGTAGGGTATAGCCATGTGCTGTGCTGTTCTGCTCACTTCATGAAATGTGAGTCAGGACCGGGAAAACAACACCATCGTCAACTTGAAAAAGGAAAACGAGGATGAGCGAACAAGGGGACAGTTTTCCAGTGATCGTCCAGAGTAGATGTTTCTGCTCGAATGCCAGAAGAAACCCTTACCCAATGTTTTTGAAATTCCAGACACTCTGCCAGTGACATGGTATGCGTTGCAGATGATGTGATCGATGATTTGATCTGAAAGTGGTCGTGGCTGCAGCTTACTTTGTTGACATGAGTCCTATGGGAGGCAGATGCCCGCCGACCAAGTGTTACCGCTGCTGACCATCAATCGGTTGCACAGGTGTCCGGATGGGAGTATGAATTGTAAATTGTAACCTGCGGAACGCCTAGAGCGGGTGAGCTCGATCACAGTCAGATAACGCATGCAATGGTTGTAGGTGAAATCGATGGATCAGAATGTAATGGTGTAGGAGTCGTCACTTCCGGGGACGGACGGCCTGAGGAACGGTGGACGGTTACCCGAAGAACATTTTCCGTTGTTAAGCTTGTTTCGAATACTAACGGAATCCCTTTCTTATTCATACCCCGCGGTCTTATGATGCCTATTGCACGTCCAGAAATTCCGGAAATGGTTGTAGAGAACGTTCCACGAGACTACGGAGTTATGCATTGAATAGAAGATGTGATACTAGAATGTGCGGCATTCGGCGGCTTCTCATGGGACTGTAACGGAAGAGATGATATATATTGTAAAACTGCCGTGGTTCCGATTTTTCTGTTAAGAAGACCTGAGGACAAGAGAACTTTCCGATGGAAAACGTGGCAGCTACTTATAGGTGGTCCGGGCTGTGTGCACCTTCCTTTTCGAGAGACCAAGTCGGCGACTGCTGCCACTTAGTTTCCCGTGCAAAGTGGCAAGTCCCCGAGGCGATAGATTTCAGGGTGGTCAATGAGTGGTCAATGAAGGGCATGGCTGGAGGGAAACGGAATAATATGTATTGGCGGGCCTCCAAAATTCGGAATGATGGGACCGTCTGACCTCCTGCCGTGTGATCCGAAACCCGGGTCTGAGGTACCACAAAGCACCGAAGTGAGACGTGTCCCTTGCAGTTCTGCGCATTTGGATACAATGCACTTGTCCATGGCGCTGTCAGCACATAGGGGGTGCCAAGTACGCTGAAAAGTGACACACTGCATAGCCTACCTCCATAGTTCCCTGCGCCGCAGCAACGACTGACAAGCGAGGACTCCATGCCGTTCCCATTAAGTAGATGACAAAACTTGGCTATGCCAGCAAGGTCTGTACGGGGCATCATCAGTGATTCAAGTGGGCGGAGCCCAATGGTAGTAGACAAGGGAAAGTTATCTGTATGTTTGCACACCTTTCGCCAAATGACTGGAGTGGTATATTGACTGGCCAACTAAACCTTGGTCGACCAACTGTGGGAGGCTAAAGTCAAACGCACGTGGGTACGAACGCTTCGAAAGTTCATAGAATCCGACTTCAGAAGGTTGGCAGGACTCCACGTGTTTGGCCACAGAACCGCACAGGAACCGCGAACAAGATAATGGGGGGAACCACACATGCAGGCCTAAGCATGGGCTCAAACAGAATCCAACATACTTCCTTGACGGCGTGTCTGAGATTTCCAGATAGTAAGCCGGTCTCAAAATTCTGCACTCCCATTGCGTGACATGACATGTGCGAGAGGGCGACCTTGGAGAGGGAGGGCTTTATCATAAATGGAGGGCTTAGTGGCATAGTGCCACTTCCAATAGAGACTGTTCCTAGTGGCGCCTAGTCGCTTGTGCAAAGTTCGTCAGAATTCTCCTTGGAAAGACGAGTAAGGACACGTAGTAAGGCTCTCTCGAACTAAAGGAATGGATAGTGTTAGAATGCAGAATGGTGGGTCATGTCTGGAAGATAAGGGAGTGGATGCAGCATGCAGGGAGGCCACATAGCCGTCAGCTAAGAGAGTACGTCGACGAGCGTGGGTAGGAGTTGAAGGCAGGAAGTGTGGATACCTATGAAGGGTTAACGTGACTGGTTGCGTTATGTCCTCTTCACTACACTATAGCGGAACGTTGTGGGGTAGGTGCCTCACGCAAGGCGAACAGTAGAAAGTCTTGCTTTACCTTCCGAGGATAAAATACATACATAATCACCGGATAATAAAAAGTCACAACAACACGATGTTAAGGGGTGAGAAGGTGGTTAGGGCCGCCGCCACGCGTTAGTGGATCTAGATCCTGTTCTTGCTGCGAGGGTGCGATCGATGGCGGAGTCACATGTGAAATACAGTATGGCATGACGACAAGGATGATCCTATGAATCGTGAATTCGGATGCTAGCCTTGGCAGACAAAATTACGGTGGATAAATTCGGAAGTCTACCAAGCCGTATCAGGGAATGCAGGTGAGCCTCACATGATCTGAGCGGTTTCGAAGTTTGGTCACGAAGTCGGTGTGGGCATTGGCAAACCGACCACGCATTTCATGTTTAGATTTGCCTGCGTGCAGTACGGCCCAGGTTTGTGGGCGGGTAGTAGTAGACATATGTTGAACTTCGGCGGATACCAATATACAAGGAACATGTGGAGTGATTTGCGGTGAGACTAACCATACCAGGAAACATACAAAAACAGCTGATAAGGTCACTACATGTGAAGCACTCCGGAGGGCCCTAGTAACTAGTACTGTTGCAGATTGATGAACACGCACAGAATTGAATTCGAGAATGTCACTATTACAAGGCGCAGGGGTGGTAACTAATAGGAAGTGCTTGCCAAGCGTGTAAAGGGCGTGGGTGCAACAGATCTCGGGGCTGTGCTCCGTGTTCTACACAGAATTCTTCGTGGTCATTAATGAGTAAGGCGAGTGTTTCCTTGCAGAATGTTCGAAACTGCGGTATTTGTTGCAGTGGCTCCCACCTAGTTACATATAAAACTACTGGTGCGTAACCGCTGGTTGATTTTTCCCTTCCACTTCGCGAGGTTTATGATGGCTTCTAACAACAATATTCCTGCAATTGTCACCACCGACCTGTCGTCCAGAGCGTCCCTTCATGAGCAAACTACGGACCAGCCAGGCGCTGCCAACGACCCTCCGGACTCACCGTCTTCCCATCAACCATCTTATCCCCCTTACCAACGAGGAGCATATCTGTCTCCTAGTTATCCAAACCCATCCTCGGGCCGTCGGACATCTCTAGACGTTCCTCGCTCATTATCCCCATCTTCTACATTCGTATCGTCTTGCGAAGGTTCCAGTTCGGGTGCTCCTCCCTCACCCACGCTATCTACCCAGTCGTCCGTGCAGTTCATGACCTCCTTGGAACTTCGTAATAATAAACCTGACGAGCGCAATGGTCTATCGTCGCTTAACATTCTCACTCCCTCTCTGGACTCTCACATTCATCGAAGAAAGGGAAGCTTTGCAACATTTGCAAGTTCTCATGAGGGTCATAGTAGCCTAGATGAGACAGAACCCGACCATGGTGGCAATGACATTTCTGTATTGCGAAGGCCGAAGTCTGACGCTACCAGCCTTACGGCCGCGTCCCCCACTTATGTCGACTCTACTTCCGAGCATTCCAGATCACATTTCCATTCTGGTAAACCTCCTACCCATTCAGAGGAGCACGTCATGTCTGTTCATCGAACTCTACCACCGAGGACGTCCTCGCACTGGTCGGGAGGGGGCATTGCTGAAGAAGGAAAGGATAATAAGGATGTCGTTGATGGCGCAGGTCTGGAAGATGAGCCTGTCGATACAGGTCCGTTCGCGTTTAAACCGTATGATCTCGCTAGTCTTCTAGACCCAAAAAACTTGGATGCTCTTGAGGCTATGGGTGGGATAGACGCGCTTTTGGAAGGACTTGGCATCCATCCTACGCGTGGTTTACTGGTTGGTATACCCGACGACGGAGAAGATGGGCCGGGTGCGGGTGCGGGTGCATCCCAAAGGCACGATAGGCACGTAACGATGAGTCCAGATGCCACTGAGTCATTGGCACTGCCTGTTCCGTTACGCCCATTGCCATCGGGCGTGGGCGACACAGCAGAACATAGCCGCGATCCGTATCACGCAACATTGCAGGAACGCAAGCAGGTTTATGGGGAGAACTTACTTCCGCAGCGTCCTAGCAAGTCGCTACTTGCCTTAATGTGGCTAGCACTTAAAGACAAAGTACTGGTAAGTTTGGGTGCTTGTTATTCCTGTGTTCCGGTTGCAATTTAGTTTTCCGAAGGTGCTGTTGTCGATAGCTGCCATCATTTCATTAGCGTTGGGTTTGTTTCAAGATTTTGGTACTCCTCGTACACCGGGCGAACCGCCTGTTGACTGGGTTGAGGGTGTGGCGATCATGATTGCGATACTTATTGTTGTGAGTTCAAATGCGACATACGCTTTGAATCATCACTCGACAACGAATGACTAGGTCATCGTTGGGTCTCTGAACGACTGGCAGAAAGAGCGCCAGTTCAAAGCTTTGAACGAGAAAAAGGAAGAGAGGGGTGTTAAGGTTATTCGCAATGGCGTTGAACATGTTATCGATGTCAAGGTAGGTCTACAGGGCAAAATGGATGTTATTGTCGGAATTCAGTTGACCCTTGCAGGAAGTTGTCGTGGGCGACATCGCACTTCTGGAACCAGGCGAGATCGTTCCGTGCGATGGAATATTTTTATCTGGGCACAACGTGAAGTGTGACGAGTCGGCAGCAACTGGTGAAACCGATGCTATTAAGAAGGCGCCGTACTCCCATTGCATAGCATTGAAGGACGCCCGCTCCCCTCGAATTACTAGCGACCAAGCCCAGGCTTCGGACGCACAGGAGACTCCTGGAGCACAGCATATCTCTGCGCACACGGATTGTTTTATTGTTAGCGGTAGCAAGGTGCTTGAGGGTGTTGGACGTTATGTCGTGGTTGCAGTGGGCACAAAGAGCTTCAATGGGCGTATCATGATGGGTATGTTCTCCTTGCTTATACATGCTGTAGCTCATATCACCCAGCCCTCCGTACTGACACCGAAAATACTCCGCTTCAACTGAAGTTGAACGTTCTTGCGGAACTGATTGCAAAAATAGGAAGTATCGCGGGTATCATGCTCTTTTCCTCCCTTATGATCCGATTCTTTGTCCAACTTGGGACGGGGAATCCAGAAAGGTCAGTTATACCCCTCATTACTATCAGCATTGTATCTAACCCGTGCGTTCACAGGAACGCGAATCAGAATGGCATGGCTTTCGTTCAGATACTGATCATCTCGGTGACGCTCGTCGTCGTTGCTGTTCCTGAAGGCAGGTTAAGTACCCCTTTCTGGTGCTCACAATCCTTACGCTTCTGAGAATAGGACTTCCTCTTGCCGTGACTCTCGCTCTCGCTTTCGCGACAAAGCGAATGACGAAGGAAAACCTTCTCGTTCGCGTCCTTGGCTCATGCGAGACGATGGCCAATGCTTCCGTAATCTGCACTGACAAAACCGGTACGCTGACCCAGAATGTCATGTCTGTTGTCGCAGGTTCCATCGGCGTACACGCCAAATTTGTGCGCCGTCTTGAACAGAACCAGTCTAGGACGAACGCGGCGGACGATCACGGATCACGGAACAGTTATGATTCGACATTTAATGCTGGCCACAAACGTGACTTCTCAATCGATCAGACCCATTTGAACACGGTCCTCTCTCCGCAGTTGCGGAAATTGTTCAACACTGCCATTGCCGTAAACTCGACGGCATTCGAGGACAAGGACTGGGAGAGTGGCAGGACGGTATTTGTGGGGAGCAAAACAGAGACAGCACTGCTGAGTTTTGCGAAAGAATTGGGGTGGACCGATTATAGGGATGTCCGTGAAAAGGCTGACGTGGTTCAGATGATTCCATTTTCGAGCGAACGCAAGGCGATGGGAGTGGTCGTGCGGCTCCAGAGCGGGAGTTACAGGCTCTACGTCAAGGGTGCCAGCGAAATTCTTACGAAGCAGTGCACACACCACGTTGTCGTCTCTCGGGATGGCGCACGGACCGCCGACGAGAGTGACGAGGTAGCAGTCAATGAGATTAACGCATCGCAGCGGGAGAACATTTCGCGCACAATCATATTCTATGCAAACCAAACACTGCGTACTATCGCAATCTGTTACCGCGATTTTGCAAGTTGGCCGCCCGCTGGCGTTGAGGTGGCTGACCACGAGGAAGTGAGTGGTTCTTATTCTGAACACTACATCTCCTCATCGCGCCGAAAAAGGTTCCATTTGAACGCATGCTTGGCCAGCTGACTCTCATCGGAATCGTTGGAATCGAAGATCCCCTCCGTGAGGGTGTGCGCGAAGCAGTTGCTGCTTGCCACAAGGCCGGCGTCGCAGTCAAAATGTGCACGGGCGACAACGTTCTGACAGCCCGGTCTATTGCGCTTCAGTGTGGCATATTCACGCCAGGCGGTATTATCATGGAAGGTCCTATTTTTCGGCAACTAGGTGACAAAGAGATACTCGACGTGGTTCCGCGGATTCAGGTCCTCGCCCGCTCATCTCCCGATGATAAGAAGCTTCTCGTTGAGAAGCTCCGTGCCCTCGGTGAGATCGTCGGCGTAACCGGTGATGGTACGAATGACGGTCCCGCGTTGAAGACCGCCAACGTGGGCTTTTCAATGGGCATTGCAGGCACAGAGGTCGCAAAGGAAGCCTCGGACGTTATCCTGATGGACGACAATTTCTCATCGATCGTCAAGGCTATCATGTGGGGACGCTGTGTCAATGATGCGGTCCGCAAGTTTTTGCAATTCCAGATTTCAACGAACGTAACTGCAGTCGTCATCACTTTCGTCACGGCTGTTGCATCCTCCTCAGAGTCGTCCGTGCTCTCGGCCGTGCAACTCTTGTGGATCAACATCATTATGGATACCTTTGCCGCACTTGCACTTGCGACGGATCCTCCGTCGCCTACACTCCTCGACCGGAAACCAGACAAGCTCAGCGCGCCGCTATTCTCGGTGGATATGTACAAGCAAATTCTCCTCCAATCTACATATCAAATCATTGTTGTACTCGTTTTCCACTTCCTTGGTCTCAAGATCCTCGGGTTTGAAAACACGGATGCGAATGATTCTATCGTACAGACCTTGGTGTTCAACACATTCGTCTTCGCGCAAATTTTCAACTCTGTGAACTCGAGGCGGTTGGACAAGCGTCTGAACGTGTTCGAGGGTCTTTCCCGGAACCATTACTTCATCATTATCACGTTGGTCGGTAAGTTGTTCCGCATTTTTCTGTCTTGATGTTGTATCTCACTGTCGTATAGAAATTGTCGTCCAAATATTGATCGTCTTCATCGGTGGTGCCGCATTCCAGGTCACTCGTATTGGAGCTCGGGAATGGGGGATCTCCCTCGGACTTGGCGCCGTTTCCCTCCCGTTAGGAGCACTGATCCGCTTGTTACCCAATGCGCCCTTCGAGCGACTCTTTATCTGGCTACGGCTCCTTCCCCGCCCGGAAGAACTCCCCACAGTGAAACCAGATGCTGCCGAGTGGAACTCCGCTATTGAGCTTGTTCGCGACAACCTCGCTACGTTTACCAACCTTCGCGGTGGCCGTGTACGATCTTCGTCATTCGTGGGCAAGAGCCGCTCAGCTAGATTGCAAGAAGATCGGAAAGTACCCCTGTATGTATGTTTTCTTCGTTCTTGGAAGTGTATACTCACGTCTTGCATTGTTAGCCCTTCGATAATGACCATGGTGCCCACGCTTATCGCATCTTCCATTGGAGCCGGCTGGGCACCCCAAGCTCGCGGTTCCCTGTCCGACCCTGCTAGGTACGACCCGTCGAGGTCATCTGCGGCACTCTGGGAGGGCAAATTTCAGATCCACCCTGACACGAAGTCGGACGACCCTATCTTCCTGAAGTGGGGTGGTCGTGGTAAGTCCCAGCCACCGGTATAGGGGGTCGTCTTCTCTTCGTTCCTGTTTCACCATGCCACGTAAACAACACACTGGCATGATCCGAGGATGAAATGATGGCGTAGTGGCGAGGTACGATACACTTGCATCGTCTGCGAAGACACCCACTTCGACCCGTGCGGTTTGCCGTCATCGCATTCTCCAATGGACACGTCATTTACGAGAACATGAACAACCGTTTTGGACGACATACTCCACGACCGTATGATATTATCTATCACCACACATGGCAGGACACATAAATGGCACACTTTCTGATCCCAGCTGTACAAAATCCACTGCCACCGGGAAGGAGGCCGGACTTCTGTTCCCAGGTGTTTTTCCTAACGTGGCACTCACTGCCACCGTCCTGGGACTCTGGCACATGCAACTACACCTTTCCACATCTTCGTTCTTCACCTGTGCATACTAGTTCATTTTCATGGACTTTCATTTCTCTACTGATATGATATTCATGCTCACGCTTCATCACGATTCTTTACAAACATCCTATCTTATTTTCCCAGCCCTTCTTAGTGTTCACGCATTATTTAGAATGAAGTTAAACACACACAGTCCAACAGCTTCTAGTTTATCGCGTGCAAGAACTCTCACGTCCAACTCCACAGCAACTACATAGAGCTCACATAGACGATAAGCGGTAGATGCGGCCCAGGTACCGTAATTAGTAGTTATTGGGTGTTAAGCCCTTTGCAATCATATTTACCTAGCTGTACGTTTCAGGGCCCAAAGCCGATAAGGGAAGTGACATCTGCGTTTAATGTTCGACAATGATAGGGGTAATATCACAATACAGCTTGTTCCCAAACGCAAACGGGTGCGCAAGATCAACTTGGAGCCTCAGCGCTTGGTGCCCCGTCGGGGCTGAGTCTGGTGACCAATTCTGTGACGGAGATATGGCACCGTATTTTGCCAACGTAGAGAGGGGGGTCGTGGATAGAGCCAGCCAAGGTCCTGTGCATCCTACGTGACGTGCAATACAAAATGATTCCCAGTTAATACAAATGAAGACGGTGCACAACTGCCGCTGAGAAAATTAGACCTGAGCGTGTGTCAGATCGCGCGGTATAGCCGCAACGAGTGGATTCGCAAGACTCACAATATTAACACGGCCTTGACTCACCAGTGTCTACAGGTCCTTCACTGCTCCAGATCCCACATGATACCTCAGTTCCCTGTCTGTGGTGTCGTTCCCCCATAGGTAATACGCTGCACGTTGCTGCACGACGAAGAGTTGGGAAGGGAATATGCGGCAGAACCCCCTGAAGAGAAGAAAGAGGAGTAGAGAAAGAACGGAGACTGTGCATGCGGGTAAACCCGCGTCAATGGCGAGTAGGTATGGTATGGAAAGACATGCACGCACAGAATATCATTTTCTCCCAAGGCTCGAGAGCATTTATCGCAAACGTTGTTTCGAAGAGTACTTTCCTGCGCCAGAGGTAGTGTCCTAGACGTGACGAGGTGGCCGACATTATGGTGGAAGAGAGAAAAGGAGCGTCGTTAGCGGGCGGAGGAAGTCTTCTCAGTATAAATAATCGTGGCATGGCGTCGAGCGAGAAGTCATTATGAATATGACAGTCGGGCAACTCTTTTCAGACAGACTCAGCGTACTAATCACGTGGTGACACTTGGCTGCGAAGGACGAGGCTGCCCATTTCAATAGCAATTTGAGTATTAACAGGTCATATCTATCTCGAGGAAAAACCAAGAACATCGAGCACGACCAGTGGTATAGCTGTAGTACTGTGCCTGGCCATCACTCGTTTTTAGCAATGACACGAAACAGACGATGATAGGCCACTCACCGGGTTTGCACCGACCTTATAGTTCTTTCACGGGCGACGGCGATTCAACCCACTGCTTCACCAACCGGTCATCTCCATCTTGACCCCATAGGTAGTAGGACGCCCGTCTCTGCATAGTCGAGATGTGCTCCGGAAGATACTGGTATAGTCCAGATATCAGCAACAGTGTAAAGAACGTGAATATAACCACTGTCAGACACGTCGCCCAAGGGATGAGGACACATGGATCAGTTGACTCAGAATCATTGGCGAACTTCACTTGACACGCACTGCAAAGCAATTTCTCCCAAGGTTCCATCATTGAGAATGCAAATGTGGCCTCCAGCTTGGTGCGCTGTCGCCACAAGTAGTTCTTTATCACTCTCATGATGGTTCAAACAGGTTGTGGTGATTGGGGTATACAAGAAAAACCTGGTTTTGTCCCTGCCTGCCCTTGGATCGTCTCTGAAATCCTCAAGGGTCCGGCTGCGCATGGTCACGTGATGGCGGTGGGGCCCCTACTTCTTGTGAACGCGTTGTCAAAATGGGGACTTTCGCAATGACTGGTTCCGCATACGAGCTCGCAAGGTAACAGCGGTCAACTTTTTTTTCTTCTTCTATCAGCGCATGCAATGCAGCGAGAGTCATTTGTATCTGCGGATCCGATATAAATCGTCCGCCATCGATCCTCAAGAACGCAAGCGATGTAGGAAAGGAGGTTGTGTTACTCCCGCTATTCTGTAAGGGGCTGCGTCTCGGAAATGTTATCCCAGAGTGGAAACGACCGTCACAATTACCCTTCGAACTTGCGTTACTTTGTCTCTCCCAGTCAGCCGACGACGGGTGAGTAAATCTATTCGGGGTTCACAACCTTATCCACACAATTCTCCACCACGTGTTCGACGTCAGGTTGGCTAACACGTAAAATAACCTGTAGTCTGGGGAGCCACGCTCATGTGTATGACATGTGACCATAATCATTCAGTTTGCTGATCAGAACGCTGCATACCTTCCCTTAAACAGACATGAATAGCTCCCCAAGTAGTCCGCCTCTTCGCCGCTACTCCGACTGTGATGTGATTATCGATCTCGGGCCTATATCATACGGCTGCGATGTCGGAAGTACGTGGACGCATCCCTTTCAAGCAACGTTACATCCTACTAGCTCGTCAACTTGACACAATTGAGGAGTATCAATTTCTTCTTGAGCAAAAGTGCATCATTTATTGTTCCTACTGGGATGTGACATTTGACAGCAGGGTTCACCAGCTCTTTCCCCTTCCATTGGGGTGTAGTGATGACAGTCGGCACTGCGCATGTCCATGTCTCCTGGGCAGTGTCTGTTTCGAGAATAGTTGCGGAGAACTTGTGGGCCCGCTCTCTTCCCGATGGAAGGTTATTTGTGCAATCGTGAAAATCCTCAACATTGATGGAACAGTTGAACAGCATAATGTGAGGCATATGCATGTGCGTTGCATCCCTTCAAATGTGACCTTTGCAAATCTGGATCATGATACTCACAGCTGTCCATGACTACTCCCCATTCCGATCTGCACCGCCGTGAAATCCGTGGTATGTGCCCGGAGAAGGCTGTGGGATCTCAGACAGACTTGGAATCATGCGTACTTTCTCGATAAGGTTCTGTGGGTGTTGTCCTTCGGAAGGTGCACCTCCACACTCACCCTGCACACCGTCAGATAGAAGTGGAGTGTTGTGATGCAGTTGACTGTTCGATGGGCCGGACCTCACCCTATGCTGTCGTTCGCGATGCATCGATTGGCACGTCTTTCTTTTTTTTGTATCACAGACAAGACGAATTTTCCTCACGCTGAATTCCAGTCTCAATGAAAATTGGTGGATATTACAAAACAATTTTTCGATTGGAGCAAATCGGACCGTAATACAACGCCTTCGAAGCCGCAGTCGAGCACGGCGTACCTTGATCCGTTCCATCACACGTCAATCCGGTACTCTTGACCCACTTGATCACGACTCGGACGCCTTAGCTCGTGGGCACCTGGCGTATTTCTGAAGCGAATAAACTACTTGTGATGGGATCCACAGTTGCACTCCAAACCGGCGGAACATTCTTCGATTATTCCACCACAACGACTAGTAGGGTGTGAATCACTGGTCGCAGGCTGGTCGACTTCTAAATCATCGCCTGTGTCGTCGGTGGCTTCCCGCATTTTCGTCTTCTGAACAACCCTGTGAAATTGTCTGGAACCACGCCAGACCCTGGTCACCAACGTTATGCGACGTGGAACTTACTCCCGGAAGCCCTGCATGCGTAGTTGAAGAATTCAAGCCAGGGACCGGCCAATGAAGCCCACCTGCGGTATATCCTTGGGATTAAACGTCGGAAATTCAATGAAGCGATGAGCTAGCCCCGTCGGACTCTAGAGTTCTTTAGACTACCCAGTAGGAACACCAACTTGTGTGGAAAAATACCAGCCACTTAAACCACTGGTGTAAGGGAGACTCTGGGGTGTGACGGAAATTATCCGGGGTGTGCTAAGAGGGCCAAATTGTCACTATATGTACTGTCGATAGTACTGAAGATGCTAGTGTAAGATAATGGCGTTACTTAACTCCGCGGCATCAAACGGTTATTGCACGGTCCTTTGTCGTTTGTTTGTGCGGTGTCATGATGGACTCGTCGAATGAAATGGGCGTTCCACTCATCCGACTACTACGAGCACGCTGACGCCGAACAGAATGGATGACATCGTCGGTGCTTATTCCCAACGCTCCAACTGCTGCCAAGATATACCCACAGACATATCGCGGTGTCCATCCTCGTCGCATATCCAGATACCGGAACACCTATACAAAGACTCCATATACACTTCCACGACTACCAGTCGTACATCAATAAGCACAGAATCGACAAGTGACCCTTTCCCTCTCCAGTGCATTGCAATACGTCCAAAAGCGTCATACAAACTTGTCGATTTCATTATCCACCAAACTCTTGGCACCGGCAGTTTCGGGCGCGTTCATCTAGGTGAGCGACAACTACTTGTTTATTGTCTCGACTGATGTATGTTTGCACGTCCAGTTAGAAGTCGATATAACCACCGTTTTTACGCCATCAAGGTTCTGAGCAAGGACAAGATTGTCCGGACAAAACAAGTAGAGCACACCAACAATGAAAAGACTCTTCTTGAGGCTGTGCAACATCCTTTCATAGTCAATCTCTGGGGAGCATTTCAGGATGCTTCCAATTTGTACATGGTGATGGACTTTGTGCCGGGCGGCGAGCTGTTCACCCTCCTACGTAGATCGGGGGTATGTTTTACGCCATGTCCGATGGAGATTGACCTGACCGAAGGGTCTTTGCAGAGGTTCCCCGAACCCGTTGCCAAGTTTTACGCAGCAGAAGTAGCGCTCGCTTTGAACTACTTGCATAGACTCGATATCATATACCGCGACCTCAAACCAGAAAATATTCTTCTCAATGGGGACGGTCATATCAAAATCGCAGATTTTGGCTTCGCAAAGCGCTGCTCAACCACGACGTGGACGCTCTGTGGTACACCAGATTATCTTGCCCCTGAAGTATGGTCGCTTACTTCGTACTACGTACCCACCATTCACGTCCTCATAGATTGTCCTTCAACAACGATATTCGAGGAGCGTTGACTGGTATGCTCTCGGCGTCCTCATCTTTGAAATGTTAACTGGCCTCCCACCCTTTCACCAACCCGGGGGCAACACGAGCATGCTCTATGAACGGATCCTCCAAGGGCCCAAATCCATCCGTTGGCCAGCGTTCCCACAACACACCATGGATTTGATTCTCAAATTGATGGAAAGTGACCCCGTCAAACGGTATGGAAAATCGGCGTATGGGACAGGTGATGTCTTCGTACATCCCTGGTTCAGCGAAGTCGACTGGGAGAGGCTTGTCAACCGGAGAATTACGGCGCCCTACCTTCCTAAACTCCAGGGCGAGGGAGACGCCAGCGCGTATGTTTTCCTATTCATATTTCGGCGCGCGTGTATGCTCAACAATATAAAGCTTTGAAAAATACCCCGAAGAGGAGGTGGCTTCGACTTATGGTAAACCGGCGCCCGATCCTCACGTACTGGAATTCCCCGATTTCGAATATACCAGCCCAACAAGATATCCTGATTTTTAGTCTGGGGAGTTGCATGGGGTGTGCTCGAACATATATACACCCGTAAGTGTCGGGTCGTGGGATGTTTTGCTGATCTGCGTATCTTCACTGCATATATCATCGTCCTGCATAGCATGTGTCTTGGTATCATGCACTGCACTATTAGAGTATGGTCACTCAGCACCTTAAATATTTTATGGTGACGATGCATAGCCATGGACTCCGTGTCTGTATGTCTTCGTGGCGTTTACCCCTGCGGTCGTGTATTGTGGTCGGAGAAAACTAGACAATCTGATTAGCTACACTCTGAGTTCAATTCCCGTTCGAACACGTTTGAGTTTTTCATATCCCCGGTCTTTACCCGTTGCTTGGTACTTGGGTGAACGGTGATACACGACCTGCTGACAGTCGCAAAATCGCCGAGTGTACTCGGTACTCACTGATCAAACCACGTCGTCTCGCCCTGTTCAACAACAGGCATCATGCCACGGGGGTGATCTAATTAGTCAACGAGGCCAGCTCTTTGAACTTTGTTGTGGGCAGACTATGCAGAAGTCCAGATGTGTAACTTGAGCTTGAGCGGACCAAGACCAGGATACACATCTGGACTTTTGCATACAAGCCCTGGCATCCAATATTATAGTACGAAGTCATTAGACAAGCCTGTTCAACGCCTACGTTCTATGACGTTGAAATGGGATTGAGAAAGTTGTCAGGAGTAAGCCCGTGAGAATGACCTTCTAAAATAGATGGCCTCTTAATTACGGTTGGGTAAGGCACAGCCACACAACGATGGGTCTCTTGTTCTCCCTTCCGCTAGCTGGGCCGCTGGGCACCATAGCATCGTCATGTCTTGGTGGTCTCGCATTCTGTTTCACTAGCACAGCAGGTGAGGAAGTTTGGATACAAAGTTACCCGTTGGTCTGTCGTAACATACTTGCCATGCAGCTTCCATGTTCTGCAAGTCATGCAACTGCAACTCCTCTATTGCTACCCGTGTTGGCTTTGCGGTGAGCCCTAATCTCACTACCGGAATGCATATTCATGACCCCGTTCCGTGCCCAGTTCATATTCATTCTGAACTCCTTATTGGCGTGGCTCATGAAGACGCCATTCGCCATACGAAAGATCGAAGAGTGGAGCTATGACTACATCAAGATGGATTGCGCAGAGGGAAAGTGCTATGGTGTACTTGCAGTGCGTGTCATGCTTCCCCTTCCCGTGCTTGCCAGTCGTTCACCTTGACACTATATGCAGGTCCATCGGATATGTTTCGCACTCACCCTCTTCCATGCCATTCTAAGTGCCTCATTGATCGGTGTTAATGATTCTAAAGACAAGCGTGCGTCTATACAGAACGGGTGAGCCAAGTCCTCTCCATATCCTTCTTCGCTCATTACAGGACGCTAGGTGGTGGGGTCCGAAGGTCCTTCTGTGGCTCCTTTTGGTTGTAATCACCTTCTTTATTCCGAACGGCTTTTTCATGTTCTGGGGAAATTACATCGCTCTCATTGGCGCCACTATATTTATCTTGCTCGGACTCGTTCTCCTTGTCGATTTCGCCCATACCTGGTCGGAGACGTGTCTTGAGAAATGGGAAGCGACGAATTCGACCGCATGGCAATATATTCTTGTTGGTTCCACTGCAATCATGTACATTGCCACTATCACTTTAACAGGCGTACTCTACGCCTATTTTGCCGGTCCGGGATGCACACTCAATCAATTCTTCATCTCCTTCAACTTCGCACTATGCATCATCATCACAATCTTATGCGTACACCCCACCGTTCAGGAGCGTAACCCTCACTCGGGCCTCGCTCAAGCAGGTATGGTGGCTGCGTACTGCACGTACCTCATCGTATCCGCCGTCTCGAACTACGGACATGGCACGTGCAACCCCCTGAGTCGGGCCAGCACCACGAGGATGACAACGGTCGTGTTGGGTGCTGTATTCACCTTTTTGGCCATCGCCTATTCTACTTCACGAGCGGCGACGCAGAGTCGAGCGTTAGTTGGAAAGGGACGGAAAGGTGGTAGCGTACAACTTCCAATCGACGACAGCAGTCAGTCGGAAATGGGTGTTGTGAGTACCCAGCCAGGGCGCATGGAATCACCAAGATACCAAGCTCTGCTGGCTGCTGTAGAGGCAGGGTACGTTAATCACCCGGACGTTACAAAAGCGCCTGTTTTTGACATGTTATTCGTTCAGCGCTATCCCCGCATCTGCATTGCAGGAAGAGGAGGATGAGGATGAAGACGATGCTGACACGGTCGATGATGAACGCACCGGTACTCGATACAACGCACGTCTACCCGTATCCTTATCCCTGCTAAACGCTCATCTCTTTGTTAACAGTATTCGTGGTTCCACATTATATTTGCGATCGGCGCCATGTACGTCGCAATGCTTCTTACAGACTGGTAAGTCAGGAACACTCGAGTATCAAACAGTTGCATTCTCACTAATCTATCAATGATTATTAGGAACGTAGTTTCGCAGGAACAGGGTAGCGACTCAGATCAGATCGTCCGGATTGGCCAATCACACGTCGCAATGTGGATGCGGATCGTGAGCAGTTGGGTTTGCATGCTTTTGTATATCTGGAGCTTAATCGCCCCGGTACTTATGCCTGATCGGTGAGTGAAGTTTTTCCGATGACAGCGGACTCTTTCTCATCGTCGACCCGTCGTTCAGGTTCGGAGATTAGGTTTGTTCCCTGGAAGCGCCACTCTATTTTACTTTTTTTTTTAACTGAGAAATGCAATGATATGGTGTTTATTTCATCAGTCCCTTACCCGGTGCGCGATTCACGGACACACGTAAGCGACGGAATCAAAAGGCATCCCAGGGCAAGCGAACGTCTCCTATTTACTGGCACGCGATCACAGAATCAACGTTTGGCATCAGCAGGTCGGCTTTTATACATATGTGCGTGCCGAGTCTAAGAGATAGCCGAATACAACACACCCCCACGAATTTTGAACGTGCACCGTGTTTCGGACCGCTAAAAAGTGTATGTAGTTCCCATGTCAGAATCATGAAATCGCGCCACGACCAAAAAAAAAAACTCCTCAAAACATCTTACCGTCATTCGCGACCTAAGGACCTCAGCATCGTGCATACTAGCTGACTCTCCTTCGACTTCCCCATGCTTTGAGAGCCACAGTGTACAATCAGTGAGGAAAGTAAACGAAGGGCCCAAGGCTGGCTTCCGGGCCGCAGATGTAAACGCGGCGTTGGAGTTTTGTTGCACTACTGCCGACGTGTCGTTCACAACCTGGAGACACGAACAACGGGGAACGGAAGTTCGGATGGGTGCCGTGGGATCAGTAAGTCAGAAACTTACCAGAAACGTGAGGTAGTGCGTGCGCGCGAAATCGCGAAGGTCCTGCATGAACGTCGTCATCGTTGCGTGTCCTTGGGCAGAAATATTGCTCAAAGAAGGTGCGAGGAGGGGTGTAATGGAATCTATGACTACGCATCGCACCCTAGGTCCTCCTGCGCTGGAACCACCCTACCCACCCATCAGTTGAGTGCCGCAAAATAGGTCTTTCCAGATGGGCATGACCTACGTCTGCTCGCTCGCGAAGATCTGCAACGAGACCATGGGCATCCTCGATATTCAGAACGAGAGCTACCTGTAGTCGCTCAAGGACGGCTGAAACATCCTCTCGCGGTGTTGGCTCGATGACTAGGATTCGCAGATGAAAAGCGTCACCTCTGCACCGAGCTCATTGGCCACTCGAGCAGTCCTGTCCACGGAAAAGTCGCCACATGTATCCATCCAAAGCACAGATGTATCGGGATGTGCAATAAGTAGTCGCAGCGACACTTGCAATGCCAACGCCTAATAGGATTCGTGTGAAGGCATTTAGAAGTGATAGACCATACCAGTAGAACTTCATCTCACCGTCTTGCCCGATTCCTTCTCTCCAGAAATCTCGAATACTCGACCACCGCCAAATCCACCAACGAGTTCATCCAACTCACCTACACCGGAAGATAATTCCAAAGCATTTTCACGCTGTTTGCGTAGTACCGCTTCAAGTTCTTCGTCACCACGGATGCCAGGAGGAGATGCGTGCTCCGCGACTAGCGCCACGTATTTCTCGAGTTCTCCACAAGTGACGAGGCCACGGGGTAATTTTGCAAATAGCTCAATGTTAGATCCATCGAAGAAAAGGAGGTCTGTATCTGTCTTGATTCCGCAGCTTTCAAGTGCAGAGACGAGATCAGCTGGAATGGTCGGGATAAGTGTGTGCAGTCGCATCCTACGAACTGTGAATCTAATCTTGCAGTGAATGTTCTATTGCACAAGTTTGTCTACGTATGTATATGTATATCATAGTACTCCATACATTATGTAAATCAGTTACTGCCGTCCAACTAAATGGTGTTCTGCCACCCAAGTACGATTGTTCTCATCAATTGATGCATCTCTATGGTATGTGATTTGGAGTTTCCATGGTTGTGTACCCCGTCACGCACATTTCATGCCGGACTCAAGCCAGGGGCGTTCTTCTGCTCACCGTCGAGTGAGACAGCATCTGCGCTGTCTTGCAAGCTTCGGTGGACACCGAAATGAATGCTAGTGGCAGCAGCACGCGGGTTCGTTGGTGGCCCTGGTACCCAGCCCATCATCTATCGTCCACAAATAAGATGACAGTTCGATGCCGTGCGAACACGACGTGACGTACCCTCGATGTCCTCTCGAACGCACTACTCGACATTTGTAATTTGAGCTTCTCACGCACCAGCAGTGTGTCCATTAAGGTCTGTCATGTTCGTTATACGAATATCACTGGCATGTTAAAGCCAACAGCAAGAGAAAGAACTCACGTTTGAGTATATTCGACCAACCGGAATGGCAAACATGCCATACAAGTTCGTGTACGGAAGGACAAGGAACGTGATTAAGTCACCCAAGGAGAAAATACTTGCAAACAGGCCGGTTTGAATAGCCCCGCGTATCAAACGCCTGACAACACTGTCGGTCGCCGGCCAGCCCGTCCTTGTACGGCTAAGAACAATGGATAATGTGCCTGGAAGTGTGATAGCAATTGCGGTAAAATCGTGGGTGCCGGCGCAGAGTACTAACCGGTTATGAAAATGTCGACGGACATTTGCAGCGCAAGCCAGGCCGTCGCGAGGTTATCGATGCGTGGCATATCAACAATCCTTCGCAAAAATGTATCAAAATCACTTTGCACGGTACTCCGCATGAAAAATGACTCACAACTTGATAATCCACGCTTCAACACCACACGCAAAACCCAGAATAAATGTCGGGAGAGCCATCGCGATGACGATACCAAAGAGGACTTTGCTGTGAGTAAGGCGGTATATCCTGTACCGACAGCTGTTAAGAAGCTTTCGGAAGCGTTGTTGCGCACATACCGGTCGCCGAGGAAGATGTGTGTTACGAATGCAGCAAATGCAGTGCCGATGGGCGTGAAGTTATATGGCCATAGAGCATCTTAAGAGATCAGTCAGCAGTGGTGCAATGCAAAGAACAGCGACAACTTCTGACACTGCAAGACGGCCGGATTTGCATAATTCGTAACCCTAACAAACGTTCAATACACCACAAAACACGAAGAGAACGTGGACGAACGTGTATAGCCAAGCCATATAAATTACGCTGTCAAACATGATGCATCAATATGTGAAGATTCGCCCCGAGGCAAGAAGACGTACGCTATGCTATGGAATGTGTCAAGCAAGAATAAGAACAACACCATGCACCTAAAATAAGACATGAACAGGGGTAGCGCCGCACGACGAAGAAAGACGCGAACTTCACGGGTAGTCGATCGTTGAAATCTGCAAAAAGATGTGGGTGACAGGACTTTGTAACAGAAACCTTGCTTACTAGCTTGATAATATGCCGCAAATTGATACGAGACGACTCCATACAGATAGGTGTTGACTTCCGGGGTAGGCGGTCAGTATCGCAGTGGGCAACACAAATAGGAATACGAGATTCACAGAAGATCCCCATCAGGAGAGTGCCTGACCATCCAAATCGATCAGCTCCACAAGACTAACTGAGCAGGCTGACAGATGACTCACCGAGAGTCTCATCGTACACGCCCATGATGGGAGGAGAGGTGACTCAAACGAAGGAAGCCTAAGGCCAGGTTGGAACCGGAGGAACCCCCATGAATCCCCAGACCTTATATTACAAGCGAGTTTTCAACCCCAAGAGCTGCGAAAAGTTTTTTCGTGCCGGCAGACTGCTGGTTCATGCCGCTTTCACCGCACCCTCGCGAATCGCCAGAAGGTCAGTATATATTCAAGAGGCTCATAAACATTAACTTCTACCATGTATGAACATGGTTTACATATTGTTTGCCGGGATACAGGGTCACACATATGCTAAACGGTAAGTGGAATCGTCTACGGCAATATATTAGCTCAAGCTTACTTACGACCCTCAATCACCGCATCGCAAAATAGCTTCTTTTGTCTTTTCGTAGTTGGATGTAACAGTGGTTCAACGTGATGTTTTATACGGGAAGCTGACCGTCCAGGATGTTTCAGAGTTTCAATCAGTCCATGGGGGTAGGCATTCAACTGACGGATGACCCCAGATCTAGCTTTTTTCGGGTCATCCTAATATTACATGGCATGTGACACGAATCGCTAAAGGGCGTCCTGGTTTTGGAATCCTCCAGTCAACTTGCTGGTAAGTCAGTACATAATAATTAGTACATATCTGTACAGACCTGAGAGTTTGCCGTCAGCGATCCTCCAACGGCACTAAGTTTGAGTTTGCAGAGCTGCAGAATCTTTGGAGCTCGGCATGTTGCGACGTCCAGTTTCAATATCCTCGACGGCACTGCCACCAGGTAATCATATCGTGGATCCTGTACAGTTCAGGCGAGGTCCCATTGTAGCCGCTGGTCAGTAAGGCTACATATGCAAACCTATGCGAGCCATTATAGTCTCAGTGACATTTCGGGGGTATGTCAATGAGTTTCGTGGTAATCCCTGCCAAATTACATTATTCCAGAAGTGAACTAGGGACACCGGATGGAGGGGGCGATATATTACTGGAACTTTGCGAGCACTGCAATAGAGCTACTTTTACAGAAACAAAATAAGATAACATCTTTGACTTCGATCAGGGCATATGGGTACAGGGGATATTTGTGCAGCTGAAGAAACTCAAAGAAAATAAGCCAATCGAAACGTGCTTCGGTCACATATGGCAAGGGTACTACTATGAATATTGCAATGCCCCGGGGTGTTTGGACTATTCAAACCACACACAGGCGTGGACGAAATTAGCTTTGGTGGAGATGGAGATGTCGTTGCTTGTTCTTCTTATGACGTTCGCAGTCGCTGTTGCCGGTTACAACCTGGAAAGCTGCACGCAAAATCGACGTTCGCCTGTATGTGACATTTGGTGACCTGAGGAGAGGTTAGGCCGTACGGATATGCATGGAACACTCCCAGACTCACCTTTCAAGCTAAACTGCGCCGTGAATGTCTGGTGACAATCCTCGCACTTGAATTGAGGCTTCTTCCTCATTCCACATCGCTTGTTTGCATCTAAATCTAACATCCTCTGAAAGGATGGTTCAGAACGGCTGCGGTGATGACCAGGATGACGTATCGGGAGAACATGGTACTTCGTGGCAATGGAATCGCTCGAAACATGGCGTCGGTGTAAGCCGCGATGGCCATTTTGGCCAGTGAAAACCAGACAAGTGCCAGGATAGCATCTTTCTTATCTTTTCCTTCCTTCTTCCTTCTTTATGGAAAGCTGAATCGCAATCGCGCTTCGGCACGTCAGAATTTGGCAAGTTTTTTCGGCGGTATGGCAGAAGTCCGGAAAGAGGGCACTGAGCACTGTCGTCATACGGTAGTATGCCAGTTTGTCACGCGGTCATCATGCAGTAGACTGTGGATTCAACTACTGGGTTGTCCTTTCAAAGTCCAACCTGGTGTTTCCCCGTAAGAGATGCACAGTGTATATCGGTGGGGCAGCGTAATAAGAAAGTTTCATGCATCACTTGCACATCAGTGAAAAATCGCACCACACCTCCATGCAGCACGCGGCCTGACAGAGCTGGTTGATGGTGCGCTACATGGTAAGGCATAATGCGTCAGTAGGACAGGTAATGGTGCTGCAAAACAAATCATTCCAGATGGGCATGACTTACATCTGCTCGCTTGCCAAGGTCTGCTTGGGCATCCTAATATTCGGAACGGGAATTACTTGTAATCGCTCAAGGACGGCTGAAACATCCTCTTGTGGTGGTGTTTGTTCAATGACTGGGATCTGCAGACGAAAAGTGTCACCTCTGGGCCGAGCTCACTGGCAGTCCTGTCCACGGAGAAGATACCACATGTATCCATCCAAAGCACGGATGCATCAGGATGCACGATAAGTAGTAGCAGAGAAATTTGAAACGGTAACGCCTAATAGGATTTGTGCCGGCATTTAGAAGTGATAAAACATACCTGCTGAATTTCATCTCACAGTCTTGCTCAATGTCTTCTCTCCGGAAATCTCGACCACCATTAAATCCTCCAACGAGTCCACCCAACTCACCCACGCCAGAAGATAGTTCCAAGCCACTTTCACGCTGTTTTGGCTAGTACCGCTTCAAGTTCTTCGTCACTGCGGATGGAGGGCATGCGTGCTAATGCCACGTATTTCTTGAGTACCCCACAAGTTACGAGACCGCGAGGGTAATATTGCAAATACCTCCATGCTAGAACCATCGAAGAACAGGAGAACCGTATCTGTCTTGATTCCACAGCTTTCAAATGGAGAAACGAGATCGGCTGGAATAGTCGGTATAAGTTTGTGCAGTCGCACCCTGTGAAGTCGAAGAACGCCTTCCGGCTAATCAATTGAGTGGGGGACACGGGCGCTGCAAGGAAGCGACGAGGTGGGCCTAATCTTAGAATGAATTATCCCAAGTTTGTCAACCCATGTATCGCACCACCTCAATGGATGTAAGTAAATCGATTACCAAGCTTCCATTCAGATACGGAATGTTTTACACTCAAGTACGAATGTTCCTGTCAACTGATCATCGTAACAAGCTGCAGGGTTGAACGGCCGCAGTAGTCCGCCAAAGCCGAGTAGCTGTATTCTTCTTCACGGGTTATTGTCATGGTTGGGTACTTCGTCACGCACATTTCACGCTGGGCCCAAACCAAGGACGTTCTTTCGCTCACCGTCAAGTGAGGCAACATCTGCGCTGTTTTGCAAGCTCCGGTGGACGCCTAAATGAATGCTAGTTGCGGCAGGACCTGGGTTCGTTAGTGGCCCAGGTATCCAGCCCATCACCTATCGTCCGCAATAAGATAGTAGTTTGATGCCGTGTTGATACAACATGACGTACCCGCGATGTCCTCTCGAACGCACTACTCGTCATTTGCGACTTGAGCTTCTCACGCACCAGGAGCGTATCCATTAAGGTCTGTCATGTTCGTTACGAACATCGCAGATACGTTAAAGCCAACAGAAGAGAAGTAACTCACGTTTGAGTATATCCGACCAATTGGAATGGCAAACATGCCATAGAAGTTCGTGGTTGGAAGTGCGAGAAAAGAGATTAAATCGCCCAAGGAGAATATACTCGCAAACAGGCCTGTTTGGACAGCCCCGCGTATCAAACGCCTGACAATGCTATCTGTCGCCGGCCAGCCCGTCTTTGCACGCGCGAGGACAATGGATAGTGTGCCTAGAAATGTGACAGCAATTGCGGTAAAATTGTGCGTCCGGGCGCAAATACTAACCTGTTATGAAAATGTCAACGGTCATTTGCATCGCAAGCCAGGCTGTTGCGAGGTTATTGATTTGTGGCATATCAGCAATCCTTCCGGAAAATATATCAACATTACTCTGCACAGTACTTCGGATGAAAACGGCTCACAAGTGGATGATCCATGCTTTAACACCACAAGCAATACCCAGACCAAACGTCGGGAGAGCCATCATGACGATGATACCGTAGAGCACCTTGTTGTGAGTGAGACGGTATATCCTGTATCGACAGCCATTAAGAAATTTTGGCAACATTGTTGCGCACATACCGGTCGCCGAGGAAGATGTGTGTTACAAATGCGGCAGCTGCAGTGCCGATGGGCGTGAAGGGGTATGGCCATGCGGCGTCTTAATAGATCAGTGAGCCACAGTACAACGAGAAGACAGGCGACAACCCCTCACACTGCAAGGCGGCTGGGTTTGCATAATTCGTTACCCTGACAGAAATTTAGTGTGTCATGAATGACAAGGAGAACACGTACGAACATGTATACCCAAGCCATATAAATTGCGCTGTCAAAGGTGATGATACATGATGATTCAACCCCACAGGTAAGAAGACGTACGCCACGCTATGGAATGTGTCAAGGAAGACTAAGAACAACACCATGCATCTAGAAATATGTCATGAACAAGAGGAACATTATACGACGAAGAAAGACCCAGACTTCACGGGTAAGCGATCGTTGAAATCTGCGAAAAAGGTATGAGTGACAGGACCGCTTGTAACAGAGATCTTGTTTACTAGCTTGATAATATGCCGCAAACTGATACGAGACGACTCCATACAGGTAGGTGTTGACTTCCAGGTCGGTGGTCAGTGTCTCAGTTGGCAACACGGATAGGAATACGAAACCCACAGAAAATCCCCACCAGGAGAGTGCCTGATTGTCAAGTTAATCAGCTCCACGAGTCTTGCTGAGTAGGCCGGCAGATGACTCACCGAGAGTCTCATCGTACAGGCCCATGTGGGAGGAGACGTGACTCAATGACTGAGAGCCGAGACAGGGTTAGACTCGGAGGACACTTCGTGGCCCAAGACCTTATATGCTTGCTTTAACAAGCGTCCAACTTTCACGGCGGCGAAAAAAATTTCTCACCAATGGACTGCTGCTCGCCGCTTTGACCCCACCCCCAATCGCTGGAAAGGTCAAGTTGTTTCTACCATGTATGAACAAGGGTGATTTTTTTTGCCGGAATACAGAGTCCGGGGGTGTCACATGGTCTGTCAGTACGAAACAGTAAGTGGAATGGTCGGTGGCAATTTTTTAGCATATAAAGCACCGACCCTTCATCAATGGAGCAAAGATAGCTTCCTTGGACTTTCCATTGGTTGGACTGTCAGTGATGCTGAGTGCGCTACATACGCAGCCCGAAAGTTATTGAACCGACCTGAACATTCAGAGCTTCATCAGTTCATGGGACTAGGCATACAAAATCGAACCTGGTATTGGCACGAATGCGATTTGACGGGCCCCGAATTCGGAAATTCTGTCCTGTCCCCCACCCTAGCATTAATTGTATGGCATGTGACACGCAGAACCAATATCACCCGAGGGTGTCCTGTCAGGGCTTCGGAATCCTCCATTCAACATATTGCTATGATCACTAGTATTTCCACAGACCTGAGAGTTTGTTGCCAGCCAGTGACCTTCCTCCGACCGGTACCGAGTTTGAATCACAGCATCTTTACTCGGCATGTTGCGGCTTACAGCGTTGTTCTTCACTCAGCCGCGCTGCCAACAATCATTGATCTTCAGAATATCCGGAGGCTATCTGGGGGCTATTGAGAACAAAGCCTATCTGGTGCTAAGACTACAGCAACCGTCAGTTTTTAATCGGCGATGACGCTCAAATTGTACACCAAACAACCATGGAAGACGCTCTATCTCGCTTACAAGTTCCATGCTATCCTTCTCGTGCTGATGCCAGCGTGGTCGATAACGTATATGTTTACACGACCACGACCAACATGGTCGTGGCGCCATGCGATGATCGTTGCGCTTATCCGACAATTGACCACTTTGTCAGTCGTGTGAGTGGCATCGTTTCAGTGTCTCCTTATGGGGTACCCCTCATTTTGAGTTTTAGTATGGGGAACCTTCATCTGCCAGACTATCGAGCCGTCAGACCTGACGCGGAGGGTATCTGGATAGGTGGATCACCACATCTCATAACTGCAGAACTTAGCATCTGGTCAGCAGTGGCAGGTGTCACGTCGATAGACATCCCAGGGTACTGGTATGCAAAGGAAGGTCTAGACCCCAGACCCACTTTGCCGGTTGGGTCTGACCAGAGAGTTTTCCTGTTCCTACATGGGGGCGGATTCACTCTGTCGTCCGCACATCCCAAGGCACTGACATCGAATTTACCTCGCAGCCTCGTAGAGTTGGTCGACGATGCACCATATGCGCTAGCAGTTGAATACCGCCTCTCGTCAGCGTACCCGTTTACTGAAGAGCATCCGTTCCCGACTGCTCTTCTCGATGCGCTTGCAGGGTACAACCACCTTGTCAGCGTCATGGGATATAGCCCTTCGAACATCATTGTCGTCGGTGACTCTGCTGGTGGAAATATCGCACTCGCTTTGACACGGTATCTAGTAGAAAATAAGGATACTACAAAAGTACCTCTACCAGGTCCACCCGGACGCCTCCTTCTTAGCTCGCCCTCGGTAGATTTGAGTCAGTCTCATCTGACGTCCGGCTCTTCTGTGCTCACTCACGACATGGACATCCTTGGAGACGCCTACGGAGATCTGCGACGCGTACCATACGGTAGATCTGCCTATGTCGGTCCGTTCGGATTTGGTATGGCATCGTGTAACAGATACGTATCACCGGCGTCTCTGAGCCCATTGATGCAAGCACAGTTCAAGGATTTCCCGCGGACGTTTATCATTGCAGGAGGGGCAGAGAGGCTCCTTGACCCCATGCGCACGTTGAGAGATAGGATGCTTAGGGATATGGGAGAAGCCGACGTTACATATCACGAAGCGGAAGATGCGATTCACGATTATCTCATCTTTTCCTGGCACCCTAGCCGTGCTGCTACTCTTACATCCGTACGAAAGTGGCTTGCCTGAGGAGGCTGGTCATCACTATCGGTAGGGTAGCCGTACTGCGTGATATTCCATCGACTTTGGCTTTGTGGTGGGTTTCCAATACTGTCGCCCTCTCACCGTTTGCTTGCTCCTCTTATTGCTTATTATGTAGTATATGGGGCACCATTCAATGTGATATCGGGCTTTATATCCGGCCATTACGATGCAAATGTTTAGTATCATTTCGTAGATTGAGTTGACTCTCTGCCCTTTCCCAATCTCTGGGTAATTCCCGATCCCATTTTTAGTTCATATGTGGCTTTCGCCACGTAGACCCTCAGTCAGTCTTTCAGCCCACAAACGCTGGTGCGATATTGTAGCTCTGTTAATAACCAGCAGAGGGTAGGAAGTTGGAACCAAGGTCATTTGTCACTTAGTTAGAGTCTGAGTCATTTTCGGTGACGGGTAAGGAGTGGAACATAAATGTATCTATCACAACAAGGTTTGCCAATCTGTAGAGTAAGTCGGCAATCCCCGACTGTACAGCGAGGACACCAACGGTCAAGTATGTACAAGGAACCAACAGCTACATATACCGCGTACCCCAATTCGCAGGAAACAGACATTGAAATGGCAACGGACAAGATAGAGTCCGCCTTGCGCAGCCCCGATGTCACTGCTGCTTTCAGGGAATAGACCCTTGGTGGTGAGCTTATATCCGTTGGAATGATAAACGTTGCCAGTTCCTATCGAACGCCTGTGCCCCGACGGCCACGTCAAGCGCAGCTACACAGCATTCCTGATCTCGCAGTCGTGATAAACGAAATATCCGTTTCAAATACCAATATCCTAACAAACTTCTGCGTCCTCGTCTCGCCACTCGGCGGCCGTTTCGCCTACAGACTCCAGCTATGTCGTTGATTCTATATAGCAAGCAGCCATGGAAGACACTCTATCTTATTTTCGGAGTCCTCGCTATCTTACTCGTTTTCCTCCCGATATGCGCAGTGAAATACTTATTCATGCGTCCAAATCCAACCTGGTCATGGTGCCACGCGATGAGAGTGGCCCTCATCCAAAGGCTGAATCTTCTCTCTACGGTGTAAGTAGCGTATCCCTTGCCCGCTGTCTCGGAGAATACGTGACTTATCGATAATTTGTCAAAAAATGTCAGCTTAAGGAAGGTACCTTTCGACCCTGATTACCGTGCCATTGAGGCTAGGTCCGGTGTGGAAGGAGTCTGGATGGACGAAGTATCCCACCTCATCAACACAGAACTCAAGATTTGGTCGTCAGTAGCCAACGTCGCGTCGATACGCATCCCAGGCTACTGGTACGCGAAAACGGGATCGGATCCGATACCTCCCACACCCATCGCAGCTGGTCAAAAGGTTTTTCTATTCCTACATGGGGGTGGGTTCACCCATATGTCCGCGTGTCCTAGGTTCCCGATATCCATCATGCCTCGTAGTCTAGTGGAGTTGACTGATAGCGCTCCCTATGCACTAGCAGTTGAATACCGCCTTTCATCAACATACCCGTTCACTGAGGAACATCCGTTCCCGGCCGCTCTCCTCGACGCAATCGCTGGGTACAACTATCTCGTCAGTGTCATGGGATACGATCCCTCAGATATCGTCGTTTCTGGTGACTCGGCTGGCGGAAACATTGCCCTCGCTCTGACTCGGTACCTCGTCGAGAATAAGGGTAGTACCGAAGTTTCTCTTCCCGGACCACCTGGACACCTTTTAGTCAGCTCACCCGTCACAGACATGGGTAATTCGCATGTAACACCAGGCTCTTCGGCGTTCAATAACAACAAGGATATCATCATCGATTTCTACAAAAAACCACATGACACGTCTTACCGTGTTCTTGCCTACGTCGGACCCTTCGGAGCTGGTATTGCATCGTGCAATCGCTATGTCTCGCCCGCATCCCTGAGCCCGCTTGTGCAAGCCCGTTTCATCGGATTTCCTCGGACATTTATCATCGCAGGTGGAATGGAGGTGTTCCGTGACCAAATACGTTCATTGAGGGATAAGATGGTTAGGGATATGGGAGAAACGCAGGTGACGTATTATGAAGCGGCTAATGCGGAACACGACTACTTTATCTTTTCCTGGCACCCCGATCGGCCTGCTACGCTCAGAGCGGTCCAGGAGTGGCTGGTATCAGGGTGAGACTGCAGTTGCATTAGAGTGCTTCTGTTGGTCGGGAAGGACACCTATAGCTCCAGGCTGTATTCCATATTCCTGAAGTGCTGTGCCTTGGATCCAAATCGGTGGTTTCAGCGACATGACCAATTTGATCGAGTCCTGGTGCCACTTAGGTCACAAGTTTTGTTCCCTGCCCAGACGGTTCCCCCAACGAGAGCCCTACGCTGCCCAGACTTGAGATGTGCAACACGAAATTGGAGATATATATTATTATCACATGGCTCATATGAGATGTTGACAACAATATTGTATCATTCCCAAATCATCTCTGTAACATGTATTGGCCACGAGACGGTAGTCGGAAGATGTAATTATTCCCTGGTCTTGTGCCGGCGTATAGGTCCAATGTTGGCCAATTGTGATTGGCCTATCCTCGATGACAAAGTAATCCGCGCGTTTGCAACGAGTCTTGCACGCAGGAAGAAAACGTTAGTTTGTGCTTGATATCAAAATTCGGCCTACCTCCAAAGTAAAAGACTACGCCAGAAGTAAGTGAGTTCTTCCGTTTTCTGCTAGATGGTCCATTAAAATGTTCTTAGGACATTGCCCTATAACGACTCTACCTTTTATAGTTGTCTTCCCTTTGTCGGGGGGTGGGTAAATTATAACTTGAGACAAAAATTGTGATTACAAGGGCTGGGGAAGGTTCCACCGAGCAGTGGCATCAAGGCCCCACTTTCCTATCGGGAATGGAAAGCGATATACGTTGCCCATATTTCGTCTCAATCTCCGAACGCGATATGAGAAGTTCAGGGCAGGTGACGATCACGGCAGCTAAGATGCTCAAATGTACAATGTATTATCCTCACACATGGGAAATTTCAGTATTTTGCCATGTATAGAAGATGATTCAGAAGCCAATTGTAAAATATTATATTCTGCTAAAGTATTATCTGGTTTGTATAATTTTATATTTTGAGGTGTGGCCAAATGTATTTGTAACACATAATATTTTACAATTGTATTCTGAATTATATTCTACAGATGTCAAGATATTGAAATTTCCAGTGTATGTCCATATTGGTATGACACTGCATCTGTAACAATGGTTACACTGGAAATTTCAAGATTTTGCCATGGGTAGAATATAATTCAGAATACAATTGTGAAATATTATATGTTTCAAACACATTCAGACCCACCTCAAAATAATAAATTATACAAAACAGATAATATTGTATCAGAATATAATGTTCTACAATTACTTTCTGAATTATCTTCTACCCATGTCACAATATTGAAATTTCCCATGTGTCATCATCAGAGCACCTACACTTAGGTGTCAGTAAGGGTAGGTACGAGATATATAGAATTGACTGCCTTGTCATCTAGGTCCTGACGGCATGAACACCAGTGGCACGGACATTGAGAAAAAGGCTAAAGGGTCGATATGCTGTTAAATATATCATGTTCAGGGGACACGTCACCAAGAGAAGTGTCGAGTGAGGGGATATGCATGTCACCACACCTGTATCAAGATGGAGAGACTTACATGGATCCTCCTAGCTCTTCGGGATGAATAAAACTCCAATGGACATGGCACCCACATCAGTAATTTTACACACATCTTACTTAAACTATATCCACTTAAAATCTGAGCTAAGTAATTTAAGTGACATGTTTCCATAAGTTGAGTTAGGTACCACACTTCAGTATTACCATTGCCTCTTAATTTGCTTATTTTCTTATGGAACTTATTGAAAGGAAAAAAGCATGATAAGTTTGCAGATGATACTAAGTACAAACTATTATTATGAGAGGGATAAGGCAGATAAAGCAATAATTGGGAATGGCAGAAAATGAGCATTTTTTGTCACCAGAAAGTAAAAAGGTCTTTGAATTCATCATCTCCACCTGAATGCACAGTGCTCAGTGCACTGAGTGTCACCTTCTTGATGAATTTCTGAGTGTTGTCAACAATCAACTTGAATTGATCCTGAGCTAATCCCTTGATGGGCTCCAGGTAATGCCTTGTCATTGTGCCCCAGACAGCTTCACCAAACTCAAATTGGCCTCCTTTCAGAATGATGGCAGTCCATACATCACCGGGTTGGGTAATTTTGAATGACATGTGACCCTTGGCAATGAGTGAGAGAGTGCAGCAAACCTAAGAGTATCATCACAATGTGAAAACTGTATATCCCAACAAAAGAGAACACTTACTAATGAGCTATGAGTCTCAGTGATATAGGAAGTCACTTTAGATTATCTACCTAATGAGCTATGAGTCTACAGCACATCAGTAGGTAGTAACGAAGGGTAAGAATAGTGTAGCTCACCTCAGTGATATAGGAAGTCACTGAGGTGTGAAGGAGTGCATACAAAAATTTACTAGGGTGATTATATAAGCAGATGTCCATAGTCTCTACTAAGGTAAACCTAAACATCCAACACTCCCCCTCACTTTGGATGGAGTCCAAGTGCCAAAGCAAAGTGTTTAGCTTTAGTATGAGGTAAGGCCTTAGTAAGGGTATCAGCAACCATTTCGGAGGTAGGACAATAAATGAGATGAAAAGAGTGATTTTTGACAGCAAAATGAATGAAATGGTATCTTATGTCAATATGCTTGGTATGAGCATGATAGCTACCATCCTTTGTGAGGGCAATTGCAGCTTGACTGTCTGAATGGAGTGGGAGTGGGTGCTTGAGAGGGCAGAAGACCTCTCTGATGAGTCATCGTAGCCATAAACCTTCTTTTGCTGCATGGGTAGCAGCCATGTACTCAGCTTTGGCAGTGGAAAGTGTAACAAGTTCCTGTTTCTGAGATGTCCAGCTGATAGCACCACCATCGAGTAGGTACACATAGCCACTGATGGCATGCCAGTGTTCCTGTGTGGCTCTGTCAGCATCAGTATAGCCTATGAGGACACTTTCAGTGATGCCAAATGTCAGTGTGAAGGTTTTGGTACCAGCCAGATATCCTATATATTTGTTTTACAGCTTCCCAATGAGCTACTCTGGGTGCATTATTGAACTGTGCAACTGTGGAAACAGCAAACACAATGTCTGGACAGGTTCCAACTGTCAGATGCATCAGGGATCTGACAGCAGCATGGTAGGGAACATTTTTCATATGTGTGACTTCTGTGACAGACTTTGGGGACTGGTCATGCGAGAGTTTCAGCCCAGGATCCATTGGGACAGCAGCAGCCAGTTTGGAGTCAGCAAGGTTATACTTAGCCAAGATGGCTTCTGTGTATGTCTGCTGCGAGAGAGAGATGGTTCAAGCACTTCGATCATGGGTTACCTGCATTCCGAGTAGCCAGCTAATTGGTCCTAGATCTGAGATCTTGTAGCATGCTGAAACTTCTTGTTTGAATGAACAAATGAGTTCAGGGGAGCTACCAGTGACTGTACAGTCATCGACATGGCTGGCAAGCATGAGTATGTCATGCCCAATCTTGCCATAGAAGATCCCCCAGTCTGCATGTGCACAGCTGAGTCCAAGCTCATTGAGCAACTTACTGAGCTCCTGGTACCACCTTAGCACTCCCTGTTTGGAGCCATACAGGGCAACATTCAGCTTTCTGACTGGTTGGGTGAACTTCCCATCCATAGCATAGCCTTCTGGGAGCTGCATGTAGATATCTTCGCCCTCACTGAGTTTACCATTAAGGAAGGCTGAGTGGAAGTCAAAGACTTCGATGTCCCAGTCATTGTGAGCAGCAATAGTGAGAACAGTACATAGGGATGACAGTCGAGCAACAGGGGCATAGGTATCTTCGTAATCGATCCCCTGGACCTGTGAGTAACCTTTTGCAACGAGTCACACTTTATACTTCTCAATTTCGCCTGAAGCATTCCATTTGATCTTGAAGACCTACTTACAGCCAACGATGTTTGCTCTGGTGGGGCATTCAATGACATCCCAGGTGTGAGTGGCTTCGAGGCTTTTCAGTTCAGCATTTATGGCAGCTTCCCAGCTTGGCCAGTCTGCTTGTGCCCATGCCTCATTTACTGTTGATGGATCAAGCCCTTCGGCCTCACTTACACCAGCTACCATAGCATAGATATCCTCTGAGTCATTGTCTGCAGTTAATTCGTCTTTGATTAGAGCAAGAGTTGCATTCTTGGGTGATTTAGGACTGTTGTGATGACTGTCACTGTCATGTAGTTGTCTCATGTAATCCAGTGTGATGTGACCATCACGAGTGCCCTCTCCTGCTCTCAGATGTCGCACATAGTCTGATTCGAAGTGTTGTCAAGCAGAATGACAAAGTGGAGGTGGAGTTTCGAAGGTTGGACCCAAATGGTCAGTTCTAGGTGTGTGATGCATTGTTTCTGGTTCTGTTGGCTGCTGGACTTCGAGTGCAGGTCGTTCTTGTGCCATTTGGCCTTGCAGGAGCGATTCCTGATGTTCCGTATGGTTTTGCAATGGATTGCAACCATTCCACATGTCCTGTAAGTCCTCATTCTCCCCCTCATGTGGTAGGCATTGAAGCGACACAGAGACGTCTTGTTTGGGGAATACAACACTTCTCTCAAGCCCAACTGTCTTCGAGTCGACCCAATACACCCTGTGGCCATTGCTTTCAGTGTCGAAACCCAGCCAGTGTCCATCTCAAGCCCTAGCATCAAGTTTCGAGCCACTGGGGTCATGAACTTTGACTCGACAACCCCAGACAGGTAAATTAGATAGGTCGGGTGCCTTTTTGTACAGCATTTCATAGGGCATTTTATTTCCGAGACAACATGTTGACGATCTGTTTTTCAGCCAGGTCACATGCATTATTGCCTCTTCCCAGAGGTTTTTGGGTAATCTGGAGGCATGTATCATGGCTCGAACATGTTCAACCAGTGTGTGATTGAGTCATTCAGCTACACCATTATGCTCAGGTGTGTTGTGCATGGTGATTCACCTTTCTGTGCCCTTTGACTGCAGGTATTGACTAAATTCTTTGCTCAGGTACTCACCACCATGATCAGAATGCAAATGCTTAATCTTTGTGTCAAACTGGGTTGACAACCAAGCTTCATATGCTTTGTAGGATGAGAAAGTGTTGGCCTTGGATTTCTGTAGGTATAGAGTGGTGTACCGAGTGTGGTCATCTGTAAATGAAGCATAGTACAGGCTATGGCCTGGTGTTTGGACAGGGGAAGGTCCCCAGAGGTCTGTGTGGACTTCATCTCCAAGGTTTTCTTGTCATGGTGGGTCTCATTCCTTTCCAATAGGTTTGTGGGTGGTTTTGGCATACACTGCAAGCATTTCACAATTTTTCATGCAAAAATATGTTGAAAAAATTGAAGAAAGAGATACTCTTTTATTTTGCATGTTTTCAAAGAAAAAATGCAAATATAATACTTCATTTTTGTTGTCTTTTGTGCCCATAAACATCAATTGATGGTAATGCTGATTAGCTTCTACTCTAATGGGTATTACCATCAATCTATGTTTTGTGGAAAATCATGCAAAGAAAAGAAAAGAATATTTTTGCCTTTTTTCTTTGAAAACACCTATCAGAAAAGAGTATCACTTTCTTCAATTTTTTCAGCATAATTTCTGAAGAAAAATTGTGAAATGCTTGCAGTGATACTCACAGGAGTCACAGGTACCCATGGTAGAGTGTGCCTTGTTGAGCATAATGCCAGAGATTGTTCCATCTTTGGGCATGGCTTGGATGGCTGTGGGGGCAATATGGCCAAGTTGGGTATGAATTTCCTCCATTGTGAGCAGCTCAGAGGCCTTTGTGAGACCAGCAAAAATATGACATGAGTGTTTGAGACAGTATAGACCTTTGCTTAGGGGAATTTCACCCAGTTTCTTCTTCTGAGCATTGAAGACCTGACAGCACTTGTCACAGAAGAGTGCTGCACATCCTGCAAGGTCGAGTTTGCTTATAGAGACAAGGGTGATGCCCATTTTGGGTGCATAAAGCACATCCTTGAGACAGATATGGGTTTGACCCTTTTTGGACAGCAGGGAGATCATGAGGTCCCCTTTTCCAATTGCAAGGAAGGTGTGGTTGTCAGCAGCTGTGATTGGCTTAGGTACAATGGGCTTGTAGTCGAGGAATTGACTGTGGTAGGAGGACATGTGCCTCAAAGCACTGGAGTCGAAGAGGATCATTTCTTCATGATTGTCAAGGCCTGCCCCTGCAAGGAGGGCATGGTCATAGGTTCTGGTAAATGCCTCCTCATCAAGGTCGAGATCATCTGCCTGTGTGAGCCAGACTCCATCAGGCTCAGTGTCTGTGCTGGGCTGGGCAGTCATGCTTGCTGCTGCAGCCACAGTAGCAGCCTTCTCACTACCTTTCTTCTTCCCTTTGAACCACTTAGGAGCCTTCCCAGCTCTTCCGCCACCCTCTTGCCAGCATTGGTCCTTGGCATGGCCCTGCTTTCCACAGTTTTTGCAGGTGGTCGACTTCTTGTCTTTCACTGAGTAAGCTGCATCCTCAGTGGTGCCTGAGGTAGTTTTCTTTGAGTGGACCTTGCATCGATCATACTCATCAAGTAGAATCTTCATAATGAAGTCAGACTCAAGGTTCTTCTGAGAGACGAGAGCTGAGGATGTCATCGCAGTGATGTTGGAGTCATATGAAGTCAGGAGGGAGCTAAGTATGATGGCTGTGAAGTCTTCATCACCAATTGATTGTCCAAGTGCAGCAAGTTGTTCGCACAGCAAATGCAGTTTGTCGAAGTGAGCATGAAGGTCCCCCTTTTCATTGCAGCGAGTTTCCTGCAGCTTGTGGTGAAGGTCGATTGCGACAACACGAGAGTGATTCTGGAAGAGGTTTGTGAGTGTGTCCCATATGTTTTTCACAGTCTCTTCTTTCTGAACTTGGAGGAACAGAGATTCTGGGAGTGATGCAGCAATGACCTGTTTCACAGCACCATCATCTTTGGACCATTCCTTAAACTTGGTGGGGTACTTGCTGACAAGTTTTTGCTCAGCAGCTGTGGGCTTCCAGCTGGAATCCTTCCCTTCTGAGGGATCCTCTGGCTTCGCATCCAAGCCACTTAGGTGATCTGTTAGGCTTTTCAAGCCAACAGCCCACTCAACTCAAGCCTTGTAATAGAGCCAATTACTACCATCCACATTGAGGGTAGGGACTTGCAGGTAGTCTTCTTTTGCCATAGTAAGGTAATGCTTCTGTCCAAGAATTCTTCCAGTATTAGAGTGTGGGAGCAGGGCTCATAACCTAATGAGCTATGAGTCTCAGTGATATAGGAAGTCACTTTAGATTATCTACCTAATGCACTATGAGTCTACAGCACATCAGTAGGTAGTAACAAAGGGTAAGAATAGTGTAGCTCACCTTAGTGATATAGGAAGTCACTGAGGTGTGAAGGAGTGCATACGAAAATTTACTAGGGTGATTATATAAGTGGATGTCCATAGTCTCTACTAAGGTAAACCTAAACATCCAACACTTACTGCAGCAGAAGCAAGTGTGAGTGCTGTATGTGGCTCAGAAAAATTGTTGTTCAGTGTTGGAACGTCAGTATGTCCTTGGATAAAGTTGAAGTGATGTGCAAACATCTGAAGGATGAACAGCACTCACCAGAGGCCTGTCCACATCTGTGGAGCATCAGTAATGATGAAGAAAAATGAAAAAAAAAAACACACACACACCTTGTTGTCAGTTCCCCTGTTCTGGCTGAACAGAAATCAGTTCTTCTGCAGCATTGCTTTGGAAAACTCCATACATGCCATAGGATCATCAAAATCTGCATCATGAGCAAAAAAGGTGGTGATAACCACCACTGCAGCAGCTGCAAATCCAGCTCACCAATTGTTGAGTCCCTGCTTAGCCTGATGTAATGAGTATAGTATGGTAAACTAATGGATAAAAACTGCACTTACAAGGCTATAAACTGGCCCTCCAATGACCACAGTGTATGCAACCTTGTCCCAGTACACAGTATCCCATATCTCCTGCAGTACGTGCTTCAACCTGTCATTGGGGATGGTCCATGGATTGTCATAGCCAGCAGTGAAGTGAGTGAGAGTTGAAATGAAGAGCTGCTGCCACATGTTGTTGTTCATAGCACCAGTGGGGAGGTCACTGTTGATGTACTTCTTATTCACACCACTCCCTGAATGCTGCAATCCTTGACCAGATGATGTGCATGGCATTTTCATTCATTTGGATGGCAGGGCAGTGGTGCTACTTGTGTTCACCTACCTCTGACTCAGTATGAATGCATAATGCTACCTGTAGTTTACTCACTTGACTGTGTGGGGCCCACTTGACCCCCCTCTTTGTTTCCACCAGTGAAGCATTGTTGTCCATCTCTTTGGCTGGGGGCTTGGCATAGTCATCTTGAACATCTGCAACTCTACTGCTACCACTGCTGAAATGGCTCTTCCAAGAATGTGAATACTGTGAAGGAGGTGGAGGCAACAGCTTGGACTCATCAAGCTCAGAGCTGCTGACAACATCAGTAATAGCCTTTGAAGTGTCAGTTTACCATGAATAAATAGTACTAATGATATGTACCATGGTGTTGGTTCTATGATGAATGGTCTTCATAGATGGATTAGGCATGACCTGGTGCTCAGAACTGTCATTGCCTTGAAGGTATGGTGAGTTGTCATTGCAGGCTGCTGAGTTGGAAGGGTGGCTGGTCACAGGGGTGGAGGGGTGGGTGCTTGAGTGAGTACTTGCAGGAGTCCCTCGATGCTTGACCAAGCTTGCACCCATACTAGAGATTGACTGCACATGGTGAGAGCTGACAGCTGAGTGCTGTGAGAGGAGTGTGTGAAGTGGTTTGGTGGATGAGATCTTGTCAGTCCAGTCAGTGACTGTTCCTGTAGAAAAGGGCTGTAGGCAGCCTCAGTAGTGACTCAACTACTGTATATATTGAAGTACCTGTAGGCAGCTACAAGGTATCAGTAAGTAGTATACTATAAAGAATATGTATGCTTACCCTCAGTAGTGACTCAACTACTGAGGGAATAGTACCAAAAGTGTAGTACTATGTGCGCTCTAAGCGCTTATGTAAGCAAGTAAAACTCGCACCAAAATGTACATCACACTGGGGTGATTCAATCTCCAACAGTTCCAATCCCAGAATACTTCTCTTTATCAGTCTCTAAGCTAGAGTCAATGCAGTCCCAGTAGAAAAGAATGGTCTCTGAGTAAAATCCTTGTTGTCATCATGAGAGATAGAAAAACATGTACTGAGTAGAAGGCAGCTTCCATTTCTGGACATCCTCACTATGCTGGTCTGCCACCCTATCAGCCCCATCACTCCCACCAGGTTTGCCTCATGCTGTGAGCACTGCATCATGAGATGATGTCTTCTGGGTGCATTTCTGCCTCTGAACTGTTTCTGTGAGTCCTTCCTCCAGCTCATCATTTGGTTCTTCTTGACTGTAAACCAATAGTTCCCCACTGCCTTGTGAATCAGTGAGCACACCACCACTCAAGCATTTATCAGTTGGATCCACTCCAGTTATGTCACTTGTCAGCCTGTCACTGTTGCCCATGACACTTTCTGTAATATCTGCAGATTCCTGTGATGGGTCCTTGACAAGAAGGCAGAGCCTTGGTCTTGGCTTCAGTGGATTGGTAAGGTGGTCTTCTTCCTCTTGCATGCAGTTGTTGATGATATTGGCTAACCATTGGACACCATGTTCCCAGGCAGCCTCTCATTCCTCTTGGGCTTTCTCAGCTTCTGCATCATCTGCTTGCTTCTGCTTGGAGGTGCATCACCTTTGCTTCCCTTCTAAAACAATATATCCTGGGTGTTGATTGGCATTTTTAGCATGGGTGGCAGGGCAAGACATGTTTGCAAGTCAGGAGTGCAGAAGGCAAAGAAGGCATGGAGGAGAAAAAAAAATTGCATAAGGTTGCAAACTTGTATCTGCTGCTGTCACCAAACCTTGCTGACTCACTCATGATGTTAGCCCTTCCCACCACAGTAGTCCATTTTCATGACTTTGCAATAGTTTCCTCATAATGTCCCAATCTAATTCTCATTTCCCCTCAGCCAGGCAAGCTGTCAGTGTGAGCTGGATTCCATGTCTGCATGCTGGTTGTCATCGTTGGTTCAAAATGGCCTCTGGACTGAAGCACCACAAATCATCATTTCACAACTATTCTTTCCATAAGTTGGGCCTTCCTATGGACTCACAGTCAGGCAGTCCACATGAAGGTATTATCCATGACTACCATGACAAGCTGACAGGTATGCTTAGCCAACTAGAACCCATCCTCCCATCACACTGACCACTTTGCAGGCCAGAAATGTGATGCAAACAGGCAGCATGTCCATCTGAACTCCCCACCACCTGTCTCTGAAAACTGCCCAGATGACTGGGGTCCATATGGTAATTGTTACATTTTGAAACCATGGAATTTATTTTTCAGGAAGCAGAAATGTCAGCATTGAGGATTGACAAGCTTTGTTACCTCTGGGGATGCTCACCTGATGGCAGTTGACCTCCCTTTTCAGATCATAAGGAGTTATATGAAACAATTGATGCTACAAAACTTGGTGATGTTTGGTGGGACACTTTCAAGCTCAGGTATAATGGTGAATGGCCTATTGACAACATCCCTGCTTGGATGGATGAGATGTATGAATATTGGTTCCAGGATCCTTCCACTCTCATAGAAAATATGCTCTTGAATACAGAATTTGATGGCTAAATTGACTATGCCCCTTACTGGGATTTTACAGCAGACAATGGGAAGTGAAGATATGAAAACTTCATGTCAGGGGATTGGGCATGGTTGCAAGTGGTAAGGTTTTGTACTTCGCTTGATGGTAATGCACTACTGGTGTACTAATGATACTTTCACACTTGTTAGGATAAGATTGCTCAAGATCCATCAACACATGGGGCTACTTTCATCCCTGTCATTCTTGGGAGTGACAAGATGACAGTTTCAGTTGTGATGGGTCAGAATGACTACTGGCCCATATACCTTTCCATTGGGAATATTCACAATAATGTTCAGCATGCTCACTGTAATGGTGTTGAGCTTCTCACATTCCTTGCAATCCCAAAAGGTATATCCCCTCTTCATACCATACCATGCTTACTCATTGGGCTTCTTAGCAGCAAAGAAATACATGGATGATCCCACATTCTGGCACTTCAAAAAGCAGCTCTTTCATGCAGCAATGTCCAGGATTTTAAGTTCACTGAAGCCCAGCATGATGGTACCATGAGTGATGAAATGCCCTGATGGACATTTTCATTGTGCCATTTTTGGTATTGGCCCATATATTGCAGATTATCTGGAGCAGGTCCTAATTTCTGGAATTGTCCAGAATTGGTGTGGAAGGTACATGTTGATGTGTCCATGTCATATGAACTAAACTTATTTAACTCAAGATGTACTGCATCTCCCAATGATCTCGATGCAGGCAGGCCCTCATGGACTGCACAACTGATGAGGGCACTGATCAAGGAACTCCAAGCAAGTCTTGCTTGGGACAAATGGGGCATTGATGCCAATATTGTGGTACATTCAACCTCAAGTTTCAAACAACAGCATTTACAGATTCTTTCTAGCCTTTCACCAAGGATTTTCCCCACACTGACATTTGCCAGCTCCTTGCTCCTGACATCCTCCATCAGTTGATAAAAGGTGGATTCAAGGATCACCTTGTGGACTGGGTAGGGTAAGTACTTAGAGCTGGAGTATGGCAAAGCTGGTGTGAAGGAACAGATGATGGATATTGACCATTGGTATATTTCACATTGTATGATCATATGATTCTTTTGACTTATGAGATCAATTTAACAGTATCACTGCAGCACCACCATTTCCAGGGCTGCAGAGATTTCCTGATGGGCAGGGATTTTCACAGTGGATGGGCGATGACTCAAAAGCATTGATGAAGGTGTGCAGGCTGACCCCCTCCATCAATCTTGTCTTACAAGTCACTCTTAGGTTTACCTACCTGCCATCGAGGGACATGTTCCACAGGAGATCATGCAGACATTCTGTGCTTTCCTTGAATTTTGCTACATCATTCAACAGAATGTGATCACTGAGGACACTCTCAGTGACCTTAAGGATGCTCTGGATTGTTTTCACCACTATTGCGAAATCTTTTGGGATGTTGGTGTGCATGTAGAGGGATTCTCCCTTCCCTGTCAACACTCACTTGTCCACTATGAAGCCCTCACTTGTCTCTTTGGTGCACCAAATGGTTTATGCACATCAATAACTGAATCAAAGCATATCACAGCAGTCAAGAAGCCATGGCAATGGTCAAGCAAATATAGGGCCCTCAGTCAGATTCTACAAACCAATCAACACCTTGCACAATTGGCTGCTGCCTGCAGTGATTTTGAGGCCCATGGGATGCTACCACTATCATGGCCAAGACAGACCATGTTGCAAGGTATACTCTGTTTCCTGCCAATTAGCCAATGGCTCATATCAAGCCTCTTAGGTCCTTGAAGCAGCAGCATGTCACACCACTTGGATGACATGGAGGATGAGGATTTCACTCAGGATCAGGATGAGCATACAGGTGTCATGGACAAGAGACCTGTGCTTGCACATTCAGATGTGAAGCTGGCTTGATGCCATGGTAAGTGATGTCTCCCTGACATCTCACTGCTTCTGATTTTCTGTAAAGCTCGTGGTCATGCCAGGAGTGTTCCTGCACTTGCCATCGAGCTTGGTATCCCCACACTTTCAACATTAATTGGGCAGTTTTTATATGACCAGCTCCACTGCAGTTCAACTCCCCCCCCAGCTGGCACCTCCCATTTTCCTGTGTTCACTGGTCCACTCAAAGTTTTCACTCAGCCACCACGACTTTTGTCTCACCAAGTGACCCAAGTGGAATCGGTGGCATGCAACATGAAACAATCCATGTGATCCCAATGTGGCATCATGGGCCAGCATGGTATGACACTATATTCATTAGTACAGATGATACATCTGTTGGAATGTTGAGTATGGAAGTCACTTGGGTGCTCTGTTTTTTCTCATTCATCTACACCAACAGCCACAGTTACTCATGTGCACTCATTCACTGGTTTGATCACATAGCAGATGAACCCGATGAGCTAACAGGCATGTGGATGGTCAGGCCTTCACTAATGGAGGATGGTTCCAAAAATATTTCTGTCATTCATGTTGATAGTATTGTCCACAGTGTGCACCTACTCCCAATCTTTGTGCATGAGCAAGTACCACAATCTGTCAATTACCATAACTCTTTAGATCTTTACCATGGGTTCTATGTCAACCATTTTGCAGACCATCATGCATTTGAATTAGCCTCGTAATTGGTCTACCATAATATACACTCTTTGGACTATTCATACTTTTGCTATCTTAAGAGCTTTCCTTCTGAAGTGACTTAGTGTCACACACACAGGATCTGAATTTTAGACTCATAAGTTTGCTAAGTTGACATGAACTCAAGTAGTAGCTGTCTTTTCGGCTTGGCGATCTGAACCGGACTGATGGATCTTACAAGGCATCGTAAGTTTGGTAAGCGAGTTTAAGCTCCGATTAAGCTTAATTAAGATGCGTGTAAAATTACTGATGCAGAAGTATGGGACTCCCTGGGTGTGATTACTAATCCATATTTTCTTACTTGGTATGAAGCCCCGTCATAAGGCCGACCCAGGCCGGGAACACGGCCACTCATGTACATAGATTGTGTCAACTACAAAGTTCCCGGAAGATCATCATGGGGTCGATAGGTCTGGCACGTATCGACAGCCGTCCCGAAGTCCAACCCCCGCTTCCGAGCCGACCATTCTTGCACGTGATCATGGTAGTTGACCTGTGGGAATTCCGGGTTCCGACGGGCTACATCTTGTCGGTCTCTCGGCTTGCCCACCTGGGACAAGGACAACTGTTATCACGTTGTCTGCATCCGATCAAAGGCAACTGAAATCATCACATTCTTAGCTCATTTGTCCACGTAGAACTCCCAATCCTTCAACCCACGGGTGCCAGTGCGACATGGTAGTTCTGTTAATAATCAGCAGATAGTGCCATGAAAGCAACTATATGACCCATATCACCCATCCCTGTGCGTTGGTCAAATTGATCTGCTGGTGACGACTGCTCCTAGCTCCTACTTCTCTGCTGTTTGATGCGACGGTGAGATTGATTATGAAAGAGCTAAGTACCTGTATTCAACCCACTAGTATTATGCAGTTACGACGCAACAGACGCAGGCCACGAATTCGGAAGAACTAACCAAATGATGTAGTCAGAGTCACTGTCGTCGGTTTTCAGTGTTGGTCACCTCAGGTTCTCGTCTGTTTGAGAGTCGTAGGGCCTTAGGATGCCATGTAGGCCGTCTAACTAGTGAGTATGACTGGAACCTGAAGTTGTACCGTGGTTCGCACCCTCTACTCACCCGAGCTTATCTTTGTCGATGGTACCATACCCGTGGAGCTCAAATACCTTGAAAGGGTAACGGCCGAGAATGGTCGACAACTGAGTGCCGGGGTTTTCGCGGAGAGTATCATGTAATACTTGATGGTAAGCGGAATAATAGGTTCTGCCAGTTCCTACAGAACGCCAAGGCCCCGAGGGCCACGTCGAGTAACGCAATTATACAGCATCCCCGATCTCATAGTCGTGATAAATGGGATATCCGTTTCAATAGCAATATCTTAGCAACTTCTGCGTCCTCGTCCTGCCACTCGGCAACCTTTTCCGCCCATAGACCCCCAGCTATGTTGTTGGCCCTATATAGCAAGCAGCCGTGGAGAACACTCTATCTTACTTTCCAAGTCCTCGCTATCGTCCTCGTTTTCCTTCCGATATGCGCGGTGAAGTACTTGTTCACACGCCCAAATCCAACCTGGTCATGGAGGCATGCGATGAGAGTAGCCCTCACGCGGAGGCTGAATCCTCTCTCCACAGTGTGAGTAGCACACCTCGTGTTTGCTGTCTTAGAGGGTACGTGACTTATCAAAATCATCAGCATAGGGAAGGTGCCTTTCGATCCCGATTACCGTGCCATTGAGTCTGGGTCTGGTGTGGAAGGTGTCTGGATGGACGAAGTACCCCACCTTATGAACGCAGAGCTCAAAATCTGGTCGTCAGTAGCCGACGTTGCGTCGATACGCATCCCAGGCTACTGGTACGCGAAAACAGGACTAAATTTGAAACCTCCTACACCTATTGCAGCCGGTCAAAAGGTGTTTCTGTTCCTACATGGAGGCGGGTTCACCCAAATGTCCGCGCATCCTAGGTCCCTAATATCCATCGTACCCCGTAGTCTAGTGGAATTGACTGATAGCGCTCCCTATGCGCTAGCGGTTGAATATCGCCTCTCATCAACGTACCCGTTTGCTGAGGAACATCCGTTCCCTGCTGCTCTCCTTGACGCACTCGCTGGATACAACTTTCTAGTCAATTGCATGGGATACGATCCATCAGACATCATTGTTGCTGGTGATTCGGCTGGCGGAAACATTGCCCTCGCTCTGACTCGGTACCTCGTCGAGAATAAGGGTAGTACCGAAGTTTCTCTTCCTGGACCACCTGGACACCTTTTAATCAGCTCACCTGTCACAGACATGGGTAATTCGCATGTAACACCAGGCTCTTCGGCGCTTACTAACGACAAGGATATCATCAACGATTTTTACAACAATCCACATGACACTCCTTACCGTGTTCTTGCCTACGTTGGACCCTTTGGAGCTGGTATTGCGTCGTGCAATCGCTATGTCTCGCCCGCATCCCTGACCCCGCTTGTGCAAGCCCGGTTCATCGGATTTCCTCGGACATTTATCATTGCTGCCGGCATGGAGGTGTTCCTTGACCAAATACGTTCTTTGAGGGACAAGATGGTCAGGGATATGGGGGAAATGCAGGTGACGTATTATGAAGCGGCCAATGCGGAACACGACTATTTTATCTTTTCCTGGCACCCCGATCGACCTGCTACGCTCAGAGCGGTCCAGGAGTGGTTGGTATCAGGGTGAGACTGCAGTTGCGTTAGAGTACCTCTGTTGGTGGGAAGGACACCTATAGCCCCAAAGAATTTGTTCCGTATCTTGAAGTGCTGTGCCCTGAATTTGAGTGGCGGTTTCAGCAATATCACCTTGATCGAGCCCTGGTGCCCCTTCAGTCACAAGTTTTCTTCTCCGCCTATGTAAACGCTCCCCCCCCTGCGCAAACTTGAGTTGTTAAACATGCGAAATTGGAGATATTTATTACTATCACATGGCTCGTGTAGATGCAACAAGATTGTATCATTCCCAAATTATTCCTGTAATATGTATTGAGGAATGCCATAAGACGGTAACCAGGAGATAGTAATCAATTCCTTGTCTTGTACCAGCGTATAGGCCCATTAGCCAATCATGACCGAGTTATCCTCCATGACAGAGCGATCCGCGCGTTTTCCACGAGTCTTGCAGGTAGGAGGAAAACGTTAATTTGTGTTTGATTATCAATTGGGGTTTGATGCTCAAATTTCGGAAACTGCTGTTCGCTAACGGTGCGTTGTGAAGGACTTGTGATTAGCCCCCCATTTGGCTACCTCCACTCTAAAAGAGCACGCTAGAGAGTACGTGAGTTCTTCCAAATCACTCCGCCTTGTGCCAGATGATCCATTAAAACATTCGTAGGACGCGATGCCCCATAGCGACTCTACCTTTTATAGATGTCTTCCCTTTGCCAGGGAGTGGTTTAACTTGAGGCAAGAATTAAAATGACAAAATGGGCAGGGGAGGTGCCGCTCAGCACTGGAATAGGGCCCCACTGTCCTACTGGAAATGGAGAGCGATACACGTTGCCCATACTTCGTCTCAATCGCCAAATGCGGTACGACAAGTTCGGGTCGGGTGACATTCAAGGCAGCTAAGACATTTGCTGCCGCATGTTGAATCTTCAAGATACAAGGTATCTTCACCATCAGGGTACCTACACTCGCGTTTCAGTAAGGGTAGGCACGGGATATAGAGTTGACCAAGTCGTCATCCAGGTCCTCGAGATGGCGTGAACAGTGGAATGCGCATGGAGAACAATGGCTGAACGGTCGATCACGTTGTTGAATGTGTTATGTTAAGGGGACACGTCACCAAGAGAAGTGTCGAGTGCGCGGGTATGGATGTCACCACACCGCTATCTGCAAACTGCTAAGCACCGTAAGGGATCGTAACGGACACCTGCTATTTGCCGAGCATTCTGACCATTCGAAAGCAATTCCAAGACTGTAGGATGCGGATACTGTAATTCAACCGTCTTGAAAAGGCGCATAGGCGTGTATGATCTCGACTTAGCTCCCTCAGAAACCTAACCTCCGCTTCCGCTTCACACGTGATCGTGGTAGTGGTTTGGTAGGCATGCATTTCCAAGTGCCACCTCCTCGATTTATTCAATGGAGGACCTCCATGCGCGAAGGTGCCATACTCCACTCCACCACTGCATCCCTCGACAGCGTGAGCAACAGATCTACCAGGTCGCAGAATCGGACTTGGTGGCATCCCATTATCTGTCATATCCCCTTTGCTCCAAGAAAAGCGGGACTGGCGTTGACCTTTTCGGGGGAGGAAACGGACGATCCTAGGAGTTCCGCGAATTCAGCACGAGAAACTGGTGAAGCAGCTCAAGGTTTGGCTTAACGGCTCCTAGGTATTTGCGTGCGTGTGCCAACCCATCCCCAACTGCCGATTACCATCACCGAGAACTCTACGGCACCTTTGACTACATCGTACCTGTCTGCATAGGTAATCCGACGTTCGTATGACAACGTACTAGTCTTGTAACTCCTCTGGTATGCACCCACATTGCCCCGAATGTCGCTGTTCAGTTTATATCTTCCCGTGGCGCCCTTGGCAACGGGCAGCTTTCACTACTGGTCAACAGCTTGCACAAAAACTTGCTGCCGAAGAGAAGAAAATTGCGCTTGATTCTGAGTTTGCTGGAAGGCTGCAGGAGGCGATCGATGACGGTACCGAGGACACTGACAACGTCAAAGATGTTGAAAGGTGAGACGCGTACACGCTCACCATCGCCAGGGGTAGGATTCAAGTACAAAGTGCTCTCCTCCTGGCCTCATGTGTAACTTGTTGGGAATGGAATATGTAGAAGGTATCAAAGGAAAGGTTCGTAACCTATCAGAAGGGACTCAGGACCGCTTCTAAATCTGTCAGGGGTAGTGAATGGTCTGATCAGCTCGCTACTTGCATCTAACAATCGCTGCGTCCCGACATATTTAATTCTTCTATCCCTTCTGTTCCTTTGTTTTGGTGATAGCGTTTATATATACATATATTCGGTGTGCCTCCGATGCCGACTCAACCACTCTTACCCCTACAGTGTGACGATTCCAAATCTCTGGTACACCCTTACCTCTCGGCTAAATTATCACTGCAAAGAAGGCGAACATGATTGTCGTTGCAAGAGCAAACATGATATCTGTCTATCCTAATAACAGGCCATCGCCGAGTACTGCGATCGCAGCCCCTGTCATTTCTCATACTTTCAGCTCTTCCTCACCCAGGCCTGCTTGTGCCCTCACGGGTCAAGGAAATCGGAATCACACTCAAGATCGTTTCTGTACCTACATCTACTAATAACAAGACCAGGTTTACCCGCTTCGATAATTTTCCTGGAGCACAAAGGCGACCGTGAATGCGCTGACAGCGTTGCGAGCCGCCGGTGATGTGGATCCGGCGTATAAATTTCACTAGGACTTTAGAAGTGCGTACAATAGGCCGTCCTCGCAACACATTTCTCTAAGCGATCTACGTCGTAGGTCACCTTTGGCACTGGGAAGTAAATTGATGCCCATGTGGATCTTCTTAATTATGCAATTCAGTCCATCGAGCGATGTGCGAACGTGAAATGTTCAAAGAATATGCGTTCAGATGTTTGTTGTCTGTACTTATGCCAATCGCACCACCTTGTCATCGTATTTAGATGGGACGATCGACCAACTTTCAAAGTATCGCGGGCCGTGTGGATCGGCAACACTATTCCTACAATCACTTTTCCCCTCTGAGTGGGCATCACCGAAGACACACATCCCCAGGGAGGAGCTCCGAACCTAGTATGAGTTAAGGTAGTCCGTGATCGCATAACACGAGTAGGGACATCGTCATGGATCCAATTGAAGAGTTTGCGATTGGGGCTGGAAAACTCATCGCTGCGGGTTTAAGAGCCGGAGATACAATTGAGATGGGGAACGCGATGTATGGGGTATGAAAGGAGGAGAATTTGATGATTAGGACGGTTGAGGAGGATTTCCGTGCGTGGATTCATTGAAGACTCGTTTGCTTTGACCTAGTTATTGGAGAAGCGATTGTGGTGTTGGTATTACCAGAACGATATTCGACAGTTGGCATCAACGCACCAGCAACGTGCTTCTTGCACCACATGGATACAGGTGTGAGTTCTCATCAAGTGAGTGATCAGCCGAGAGATTTCACCGAGTTATTGAGGCAACGCGACCAGTCCGAGCTCTCAGGAAGACATCACGAGTACGGCGGGAAGTATCATTGGTAACTCAAGGTCTCCAAACCAGCATCCACACACGGTGCAAGTAGCTGGTAAGCACAATGTTCAGGGGATCACGATTAGTAAATGAGGATGTATGTTGGCTGGGTAGGACGAAGGACGACTGTGCCACCTTCCTCCTTCTCGCATCTTCTGTCAGCATGTCAAGCAGTCCATGGGTCAGTTAGCCTGCACGTGCGGGAACCAGTAACCTAAATGCCATAGATCATAGGTTAGGGTGTTAATACAATAAGCCAAAGCTCTCTACATTTACATAGCGTGACATCCTTCTCCAGGTTGAGACGAAGTGCACCTCCACTGGAATGCGTTGTGTCTGTTCTGTGGATCACCGGGTCTGAAGGAGACGTGTAGGAAGGTGGGACAGCCGGAAAACTGTCCACCAAAATTAAAAAGCGACAAGCTGCTCGCTGCTGTCCGTGTCACGTCCAATGCTTCAGCCTAACAATAAAATCTAACTCTAGTTACTTACCTGAACTTGACCCTTCCCAAGTGATGAGCTGCGCCGAAACGTCCGGTAAGAGGATATGCCAATGTCCATCACTTCTATCAATTGTTTGTGGTTTTCGCGAAGGTGAGGAGCTGCGAGTTAGAGAGGGAAGGTGAATGATGGGTCAAGTTTGGCGCTGAGAGAAGTAAGTGCCGAGGAAATGCATTAGCAAGTAAGAGCGGGAATGATAACAATGGCATTTACCTGTGGACTATAGCGGGGAACGAGACGGCCAGCTGAAGACCCAGGGGGGATGCGCACTAAACCCAGTAATACAGTGCTGGTCTGTGCGCCAACCGCAACGTGGTGATGGCGTCTAATTTCGAACACCACTCCCTTGTTCACACCCTCAACCTCAAACCGAAGTTCAAACCGCAATATAAGTACCTCTTTCTCAATGGCTAGAACCCAGTCAAAGAAACGACATCTTTTCGGATTTGTGAAGACATCCAACTCAACAGGTGGCCTTGTTTCGGTGTGTAACCATCCCTTCGGCGAGATATACTTATCGATCTGCAAAGCATCAGCCGGCAGGGCGACCTGAGGCTCGAACAGGGCATTTCGCCGCTGTGGCTGAAACATCGAGCATGGCCTCTCCAAGTAGGCTCGCCAGAATGAGGGGCCTCTTCAAACGATCGAACCAAGCCTCTACCACAACAGAAATCGTTGATACAGGGACCAGTGGAGGAGTTCAGGAGACACAGGAACAATTTCAGGCAGCTCCAGATCAAGAGGTATGTAAGTCTACCGCATCCAATTAAGGTGATGATAAACGATTCATTGAACAGGCTGTCGCAACAAGTACCAGTGTCGGGGCACAAGAGCAACAAGAACAACCCCCTCCAGTACCGCCCAAGGACGTATGTGATCTGTGATGTCCAGCTACACGATACTTAAGTGATTTTGTTGGGCAGGTTGAGAAGTCAATCGCCAAACCAGAACCAGACCCCACACCAGCATCGGCTGGTAAGGATATCGCTGCCGCAGTACAAGGATTTGGCGGAATTCATGCTATCCCACGTATCGCACGAGGCGCTGTAGATGCCGTCGATAACGCCAATACTGCATACTCTGGGGTTCAGGATTTGAGTGATACGTATCTCAAACCTTTCAAAATTTTCAATCAAGTGGTTTCTACCCTTTCCAACGTAAGTAGTTCATCTTTTTCATACACACAGCTATCCCATACGTGCACCAGATCCATCCTTACGCACAGGTTGCGCTAGGAATCTTAACCGCTGCTTCTCAGGTTCGTTTCTGTTTACTGCTGGCTTTTTCGTGTCGTATCTCACATAGTCGCCCATAGCTGGTTATCAATCAAGCCAATGTAGACAAGGCGGTGTCCGATCTCCTCGATAAGGTGCTGGACGTATACCAATTTCTTACGGAGGATGAAAGCATAAACAATATTGACAAAATGAGAGATACTCTCGCGAAGATCGCACGAGCGATGAGCGCCTCTGCGCAGTTCATCAACAACTATTCTGTAACGAAAAGCTTCTGTAGGCCATTTGTATCCTAACCTCCGTTTCCATACCATGACATAACATGTCCACAGGGAAAAGAACGGGAAAGAATATTTTCTCCGAGACGGAGAACGTCGTCACTGGCTATGTGAAGGCCCTAGATGACTTGATGCAACAATACCGTGATCGTACCGTTCGGGATATTCAGGTTAACACACACCGCATAGCGGAAGACTTGCATCACATATCTGTGGACTTGAAGCGCATTTCTGAAGGCTTGAGTCGCATATCTGAAGACTTCAATCTCGACGGCATGGCCTACGCAGGCGGTGCGGGCCTCAATCTGACGAAGAAATGCCTCGACGGCACGAGAACGGAGATCCTGCGGGAGATCATAAAATGGATTCACGATTCTGACGTCAACGCTCCACGCATCTTGTGGCTTCACGGGCAGGCCGGAAGGGGAAAATCGGCCATTGCCCATACAATCGCATCGTGGGTCAAGGACGTGGGAGGACTTGGGTCCTGCTTTTGTTTTGCTCGTGACCGGCAGCATGAACGCCGGGAAGAGAAGATCCTGACTACAATTGCTCGTGATCTGGCTGACCGGGAGCCAGCGTTTCGGCGCGAACTGGCGGACATCGTTGCGAACGATCGCTCTCTCAAGACTACTCCGGACGTGACGCAGCAATGGCAGCGACTCATTTTGGAGCCATTGTCTAAGGTTGACGGGATGGTCGTTGGGAATGTAGTCGTGGTAATAGATGCCCTTGATGAAAGTGGGCTGTACACCTCCAGGGAGCACATTCTATCTCTACTCACATCAACGGAAACCGCCCACCTACCCTCAAACTTCCGCATCCTTCTGACATCCAGACCACTACCCGACATCGAACGCTACTTAAGTACCGCCGTGCACGTGAAGGCCACCTCGTTGGATGACATTTCTGCCATATCGGCAGAGCGTGACATCGAACTCTATGTTGCCACCGAGCTTCGCCGTCATCCGGAGATCGGAGTCGCGGAAGTCAAAAGCATTGCTCGGAAATCCGATGGTCTATTTGAGTGGGCTCGTCTGGCCTGCAGCTTCATTAAGCCAAATATGCCAGGTCGAACGGTTATGGAGCGCTACACGGAGGTCATGTTGCCTCATTCTGGAGCTGCGGGAACGTTACTGGATGGCATGTACAAAACAATCCTGAAGGACACCGTGCCACAGGATGATAAGACTGCACTCCGACGATTTTGTTCGGTGATGCAACAGATCATGTCTACGTCTGTTCCTCTGCAGTTGGATGCCTTAAGTGAAATGCGACGTCACTTCCCCCCAGACGAAGACTATTTCGACATAAAAATCATTCTGGAATTCATGGCACCGGTACTAAGTGGGATTGCAGACCGGTGCTCCGTCGTCCGACCTCTCCATGCATCATTCTATGACTTCCTCACTGATCAGAAACGGAGCGGGGTGTACTTTGTTAGTGCGTCTAGAATGCACAGGCTCATTGCCTTTGCATCGTTGGACACCCTTCGCACTGATCTCAAATTCAACATATGTGGATTAGAGAGTTCCTACCGCAGCAACTCAGAGGTTGTTGGATTGCAAGAGAGAGTCGACAAAAACATCTCCCCCAATCTATCTTACTCTTGTCAATACTGGGCTCACCATCTGGGAAGAACTGAGTTTGACTCGATGCTTGCAACAATGGTAGAGGGTATCATTGGATGTGAAAAGCTTCTCTTTTGGTTTGAGACACTGAGCCTTCTCAGTGGACTTGGACATGCCACTAGTGCTCTGACCTCCACAATAATATGGCTAAAGGTGGGCAAAAACAGTGATGCATTATCTTGTCTAATGTAAACTCCAAGGACCAAAGTGGTTGTGACAATACCTTGACATTGGCAAAAGATGGGATTAAATTTTTGCAGAACTTTGGTGGTATAATCTCATACAGCACCCCACACCTCTATGTATCTGCACTGCCATTCACACCCTGGAACACCATGTTTTCAAGAATGCTTTTGCTGAAATTTTCTTGCCTTGTTGGAGTTTCTGTAGGAGGGCTTAAAGATTGGCCAGCCCTTCAACTAGCTCTTGAGGGGCACACTTCTGGGGTGTTGTCAGTTGGATTCTCCCCTGATGGCAAGAGGATAGTGTCAGGGTCCAGGGACAAGACAGTGAGGATCTGGGATGCTGAGGGAGGCATGCAGATAGGAGGAGCTCTTGAGGGGCACACTGATGGGGTGTGGTCAGTTGGATTCTCCCCTGATGGCAAGAGGATAGTGTCAGGGTCCTGGGACAAGACAGTGAGGATCTGGGATGCTGAGGGAGGCATGCAGATAGGAGGAGCTCTTGAGGGGCACACTGATGGGGTGTGGTCAGTTGGATTCTCCCCTGATGGCAAGAGGATAGTGTCAGGGTCCTGGGACAAGACAGTGAGGATCTGGGATGCTGAGGGAGGCATGCAGATAGGAGGAGCTCTTGAGGGGCACACTGATGGGGTGTTGTCAGTTGGATTCTCCCCTGATGGCAAGAGGATAGTGTCAGGGTCCTGGGACAAGACAGTGAGGATCTGGGATGCTGAGGGAGGCATGCAGATAGGAGGAGCTCTTGAGGGGCACACTGATGGGGTGTGGTCAGTTGGATTCTCCCCTGATGGCAAGAGGATAGTGTCAGGGTCCAATGACAAGACAGTGAGGATCTGGGATGCTGAGGGAGGCATGCAGATAGGAGGAGCTCTTGAGGGGCACACTGATGGGGTGTGGTCAGTTGGATTCTCCCCTGATGGCAAGAGGATAGTGTCAGGGTCTGATGACAAGACAGTGAGGATCTGGGATGCTGAGGGAGGCATGCAGATAGGAGGAGCTCTTGAGGGGCACACTGATGGGGTGTTGTCAGTTGGATTCTCCCCTGATGGCAAGAGGATAGTGTCAGGGTCCAGGGACAAGACAGTGAGGATCTGGGATGCTGAGGGAGGCATGCAGATAGGAGGAGCTCTTGAGGGGCACACTGCTGGGGTCTCATCAGTTGGATTCTCCCCTGATGGCAAGAGGATAGTGTCAGGGTCCAATGACAAGACAGTGAGGATCTGGGATGCTGAGGGAGGCATGCAGATAGGAGGAGCTCTTGAGGGGCACACTGATGGGGTGTGGTCAGTTGGATTCTCCCCTGATGGCAAGAGGATAGTGTCAGGGTCCAATGACAAGACAGTGAGGATCTGGGATGCTGAGGGAGGCATGCAGATAGGAGGAGCTCTTGAGGGGCACACTTCTTGGGTGTTGTCAGTTGGATTCTCCCCTGATGGCAAGAGGATAGTGTCAGGGTCCAGGGACAAGACAGTGAGGATCTGGGATGCTGAGGGAGGCATGCAGATAGGAGGAGCTCTTGAGGGGCACACTGCTGGAGTCTCATCAGTTGGATTCTCCCCTGATGGCAAGAGGATAGTGTCAGGGTCCTGGGACAAGACAGTGAGGATCTGGGATGCTGAGGGAGGCATGCAGATAGGAGGAGCTCTTGAGGGGCACACTGATGGGGTGTTGTCAGTTGGATTCTCCCCTGATGGCAAGAGGATAGTGTCAGGGTCCCATGACAAGACAGTGAGGATCTGGGATGCTGAGGGAGGCATGCAGATAGGAGGAGCTCTTGAGGGGCACACTTCTGGGGTGTTGTCAGTTGGATTCTCCCCTGATGGCAAGAGGATAGTGTCAGGGTCCCATGACAAGACAGTGAGGATCTGGGATGCTGAGGGAGGCATGCAGATAGGAGGAGCTCTTGAGGGGCACACTGATGGGGTGCTGTCAGTTGGATTCTCCCCTGATGGCCAGAGGATAGTGTCAGGGTCCAATGACAAGACAGTGAGGATCTGGGATGCTGAGGGAGGCATGCAGATAGGTGAGCCTTGCCCACCTGTCATACTTTCTAAATTCACTGAACTAATCTGGATTTATCAAAGCCTCTTCAGTCTGCTTTTCATCAGCCCCTTCACAGGCACTGCATGACAGTCAACAACTCCTTGATGGCATCCAGCAGGATGGGGTGAATGTGTGGCATCAACCAGTCAAGCTTTTCAATGATGGCTGGATCAGAGGTCCAAAGGGGAGGTTATTGCTCTGGATACCTCCAACATTCTGGCAACCATTCTATTCTATGTGGACCACAATGGTCATTCCCAAAGGTAGGGGTATGGAGCTGGACATGAACCAGATGGTTCATGGGAACCAGTGGCATGAATGTTTTAAGCCAGTTGTTTAGTTTCAGTGTGACCTTCATAAATTTGTATTACACAATGAATTCAGAATGCTGAGACTTGAAATTATAAATGTCTGATGATCTACTGGGCCCATGCCAGGGGCAATCCAAGTCCCTACCATCCAGATCAATTTCTTGCATTCCCTATTGCCCTCCATCAGCAAAAACAGTTTTGGCTGTGCAGCCACTATAGTGTGCCACATGTGACAGGTGGGTCCCCCACTGTACAGTGACTCAAAAAACTGTCCAGATGTTTGCCACTTTTTCAAAGATTGGCCTGTAACTCTGTCCATACTTATCTATAAATCATGAAAAAATAGGGGTAGATAGCCATTGGTCAGGTGATCATGGATGCCAAATATGGCTATGATCATGTGACCCAATCTGTTACAATTAAATCCACAATGGCAAGTACTCATCCGGACAGTTTTTTTGCAGGGTATCCAAATGACAATGGGTATAATATATCTAGTACTTTGTGTATCCACCCTTAGCCTTAAGCACTGCTGCAACCCTTCTAGGCATACTGTTGATCAAATTAAGGCACACATCCCTGGGAATTTCCTTCCATTCCTGTTCAATCCTCTTCCACAACTCCTCTATGCCCTTGGGGGGTACTGGGTAGGTTCCCAGCCTTTTCTTCAGGTGATTCCAAAGGTGTTCAATGGGATTGAGACCTGGTGACTGTGCAGGCCAGTCTAGAAGCTCAACACCATGATCACTGAACCATTTTTTGGCCAATTTTGATGTATGCTTGGGATCTCCATCTTGTTGAAAGATGAAGTTATTGGAATCCATCCCATGTTGCTCCACAGATTGGAACAGATGGTCCCCCATAATTTTGGTATAGAGTGCTGCATCCATCCTCCCATTAATCCTGCACATTTGACCCACTCCATGCACTGTCATGCAGCCCCAAATCATCAAACTCCCCCCACCAAACTTGACAGTACCTTGAACATGTTGGTTTGTAAGAGGAGCCCCTGGCTTTTTCCACACCCAAAGCCTCCCATCTGACCCCAGACAATTGATTTTGGTCTCATCAGACCAAACAACCCTTGCCCAGTCTTCTTCAGTCCAGTGTTGGTACTTCTGTGCAAATGCATAGCACTGTTGCACATGCTGAGGCTGAAGTTGAGGCTTTTTTGCTTTCACAACAGCCTTCAGGTTCTCCTTCTTGAGGTGATTCCTGATGGTCTGGGTACTGACATCAAGCCCACCAAGTTTCTTGACTTGGGTGGCAGTATCTGCTTGCCCAGAGGTGATTAGGTGAGCAAGATGATGATGATCATGGTTGGTAAGTTTAGAGGGACGACCACCAGCATTGATGGGAAGGGGTGAGATGGCCTTAGAATGAAGTTCTGAGACAGTAGAATGACCAATGTGGAGTTTGGTAGCAATTTGACAACAAGATTGGCCATCTTGAAGCATAGACAGCACAGCTAGCTGAGTCTCAGGGGAGATGGGCTTCATGGGGGATAGGGAGCATAATGTCCAGAGGTTGCACCTGATTTATGTATATTCATAACAGAGTTATATTAATTTGTTGAAATTCAGCACAGCCACACCATAATTCAACACAGCCACAGCCGTCTCCAAACTTCCAACCACCTGCAAAAAAACTGTCTGGATGAGTACTTGCCATTGTGGATTTAATTGTAACAGATTGGGTCACATGATCATAACCATATTTGGCATCCATGATCATCTGACCAATGGCTATCTACCCCTATTTTTTCATGATTTATAGATAAGTATGGACAGAGTTACAGGCCAATCTTTGAAAAAGTGGCAAACATCCAGACAGTTTTTTGAGTCACTGTACAGTGACTCCCAACTTATTGATTACTACATTTGAGACCAAATGTACATATATGCATATATCTGTATAAACATATAAACCATAAACATGGGGTTTCATACATCAGAAGGACAATGAATGTCCTAGATGCAGCAACATAAGCCATAGGGAATTGCTGGCTTATCACAGAAGGACCATGCTGGGTGTCCCAGGTTTGGGACTGTCAATACTCTGGGAAAGGTATGTAGAAGTATAGTTCATCTGTGTTTGTCTGCAGCAGATTCACCCATTGAGAAAGTGACAGGTGATTATCTTGCCAAATCATGCCATGATCAGGCCCCATTCACTCAACAACAGGCCCAGACCCAGCAGAAATGGGTGATATCAGCCCTCACATCAATGCTGACAATATCTAATAAGACAAGTTTAAGATTGAGGTTGGGTGGCTCACACCAAGATTGAAACATGGGCAGACCAGAGGTGCAACATCCAACATTGCCTGTGGGTAGGCAATGCACCGGGGCAAGGCATGCACCTACAGGGCTTCCCACAGGCCACACCTGCTAATATCTACATAAGGCCAGCCCAGATCCGGCAGAAATGGGATACTATGCTAAGATTAAGGTTGGGTGGCTCAGACTGAGATCGAAAACCACATGGTTTTTTTGGGACCAAGAAGGCAATTCTCATGGCCAGACCCAAGGTGCGACGTCCCACAAAGGCAAGGGACCGAGGGGAGACACTGCAAGCATTTCACAATTTTTCATCCCAAAATATTCTGAAAAAATTGAAAAAAGAGATACTCTTTTATTTCAGCTGTTTTCAAAGAAAAAAGGTGAATATAATGTAATGTTTTCTTTGTCTTTTCTGCCAAAAAACATGAATTAATGGTAATCCCCATTAGGTTCTTCACTAATGTGTATTATCATCAATCAATGGTTTTTAGTAAATCATGCAAAGAAAACAAAGTGTTATTATTGCCTTTTCTCTTTGAAAACATGTGTCAAAAAAGAGTATCTCTTTCTTCAATTTTTTCAGTATGTTTTCTCAAGAAAAATTGTGAAATGCTTGCAGTGAGACACATGCCTAGAGGGGTTCCCATGGGCCATGCCTGCTAATATATAAGATGAGCCCTTTGGGCTCGCGGCTGCTTCACAGCCTGCCAGGACATGCTGCATCCTAGTTGCCAACACAGGCTGCATCCCAGCTCAAGTGACAGGCTACATCCCACCTGTAGAGACAGGCACTTGCCAACCCCTGCATATGGGCATCCTCCCAACCCATGGCCAGCAATGTGTTGCTAATCCTTGCAGACACATGATCCCAACCCATAGTCAGTGATGTGCTGCCAACCCCTGCACACAGGGATGATCCCAGTGCATGGCCAGCAACATCCTGCCAACCCCTGCATACAGGCCTAATCCCAACCCATGTGAGTGACCTCTGCATACTGGGCATCCTCCCAACACATGGCCAGCAACCCCATGGCAACCCTTGCAAAGAGGCCATCCCAAGACATAGCCAGTGATGTGCAGCTGGCCCCTGCACACAGGGCAGATCCCAACCCATGGCCACCTCTGCATACAGGCCTGATCCCAACCCATGCCAATGACCTGCTGTCAATGCCCACACAGGCATAATCCCAACCCATGGTCAGCAATGTGCTGCCAACCCCTGCACACAGGCTGAATCCCAACACATGACCAGTGACCTCCTGCCAACCCCTGCACACAGGCAACATCCCAAACCATGGCCAGCAGCACCACCCCCCACCAAGCCCTGCACCATGGCCAGTGAACTCCTGCCAACCCCTGCACACAGGCCTGATCCCAACCCATGTGAGTGATATCATGTGAACCCCTGTATACAGGCCTGATCCCATCCCATGGTCAGCAATGTGCTGCCCACTGCACTGAGCATGTTTACTAAGTGGACACCAGTGGACAACTGCCAGACATGGTGGACATACATATGCTATGCACATGTAGTCTATCTGAACCTGTGTGTGTATTGTCCATCACCCTTACACAGGCTGGGGGTGAGCCTCTACCATGTAGGCTCATGCCAACCCCAAGACAGATAAGATCAGGTGGAAACCCCCATGAAAAAGTGACTGACATGGCAGTGATGTTGCCAAATCATGCAAAGATGAGTCCAAAACCCTCCAAAATGGAGTGATCAGGCCACTCTCAGTTCACATGTACCACTGAGCAACAGCCAGGCCCCCAGATCAACAGAAAATCTGGCCTAAATCCACCAGAAATGCAATGATCAGCCCTTATCAGTGTAGTTGCTGCCAGATAAGATTGGGACTGTGGGCTTTGACTGAGTCCGAAAAGCCACATGGTTTTTGTGTTACAAAAAAGGCAATTCACATGGCCTTAGCCGAGCGAAGCGAAAGGAGCGAGGGAAGCGAGGGGAGCGAGATTGCCAAGATATGCGAAATAGCCGTCGACAATCGGCGATCTGCCAGGTCTCACAGGTCTCACGCCGGTCTCACAGCGGTCTCTCAGATTTCACACGGACCTTTCTCTGTTCACTTTATAGACAAGCATGAAGAGCTTGCAATGAGACAAGTGACTGATTGTAGATTTTAGTAGCACTCATTCTAATCCAATCCTTTGAGCCAGTTACTCCTTTGATCTCAGATCAGAGTGTTGTATCAAACTGAGGACTCGTATATAATGTGACCTTGGCAAATAATTTTACCATGTCACCATCTACCACTACTGTTCCATGTTACCATAATCTCCCAACACAGGTGTCTGCCGTTCCTTGTGAGAGCATGTTTTTCCTCTAGTGGGGAAACAACAGCACTTCAATACAGTCGACCCTGTCAGTCATCGGCATGCAAACCACTGGTTGTTCTCACCAGTTCATATATAGCACTATGATGGATGAGCACTCTTGGGCTGTTGACATTTCCAGACCCTTTCCACATGAAGAAAAGTGGCTTCCCTGACATTATGGTGTTGAATGTCGTTTCCTCATGTGTGTACCAACGAACTGCACGGCCACTAGCCACTGAAGAACCAAGTAGAGCAAGTGGCAGGCTCTGTCTACAAGTGTCAGGAGGCAAGTAGTCATCCCAGGAGGCTCGTACTATTTTTCCGTTGTGAAATACATTCGATTGTTCACCAAGGATCATGCTCATGCCCATGCCTCGACTGGCTTCTCTGTGAGAAGGAGGGGGAGGAGGTTTCAGGAAGGTGAGGCGATAGTTGGGGAACGGTGAGCTCTGTTGCTGTGAGACACCTAAGCAGAGGCTTTCCAAGCACTTATTCAGAGTGGATGCACTGACAAACGTCCAACAACTGCATAAGTTTTTCTGACAAAGGTTTCACATTATCTGAAGGACGAGACTCAACTAGGCCGCCAGGCCGCCGACATCCCGACTCACAGAACTGGGACCATGATGAAAGACAGACCATTTGGTGCAAATTCTCGGCAGTTCGCAGAAAGATGTGTTGCATTTGACTCTTGAGCAAATGGTAGAGTCAATGCCAAGCTTCGAGAATGATCAGCCCCAACTGGATCACTCACTGATATCACTGGGCATCCCGTTTCAGTTCCGGCATGTATTACTCAGTGGAGGTATCGGGCGTACTGGTGCTCCTACTGTCCATGGCGTGGAATTTGCTTGGAACCTGATGACGCTTCCTCCGATTGAGCCTCTGTCGGCCGAATTCCGACAGACGCTGGATCTCGGGTCATGTGACACATATACGATACTCGATTTGGTAAGTTCAAGTCCCTGGCCGATCGCCCCACAACACAAGCCTCAAGTACTTATATTCCTGTGGTACATACCACCTCAAAACCTTCGCCCAGTCGCTCACCCTGATGGCGGTAGCCCCATATGCCAAGCAGCCATGGAAGACCCTATACCTCACTTCTGAAGTCCTCTTTGTCATCCTTTCGTTGCCAGTATGGGCGGTTACCTTCCTGTTCATACGGCCGCGGCCGACGTGGTCATGGGCCAAGTCCATGATCACAGCAGTTCTGCGAATCGCGAGCAGCGTCCCGAACGCGTAAGTGGCCATCACCGTTTTCTCGCAGAGAGTCTAACAAATAGCGATCCCATACTGGGTAACTTTCCCTCAGCATTGGAGTGTTCTTGCCTCTTCCGGACTATCGTGCCATCGAGCCTACCTCTGACGCAGAAGGTGTCTGGATAGATGGTGTACCTCATCTCATCACCTCGGAGCTCAAGATCTGGTCAGCAGTCGCCAATGTCGCACCAGACCGTATTCCGGGGTACTGGTATGCCAGGAAAGGTTTCTCCCGGAAACCTACCTCCCCAATCAAACCTGGCCAAGGAGTATTTTTATTCATACACGGGGGAGCATTCACACAACTCTCCGCCCACCCCAAAAGTATGACATCTACCCTCACATCGAGCCTTGTAGAACTGTCAGACGATGCGCCACATGCCCTCTCGGTGGAGTTCTGCTGCTCGTCCACATCTCCTCTACCGGAACGACACCCCTTTCCGACTGCGCTGCTCGACGCGCTCGCAGGATACGATTACCCCGTCAACATCATAGGATATGACCCGCGTAATATCATCCTAACTGGCGACTCTGCTGGAGGCAATTTCGCCCTCGCCCTGACACGATACCTCGTCGAGAACAAAGGCAGAGCTGAAGTACCCTTACCCTCGCCCCCCGGCCATCTCCTGCTCGTGTCGCCCTGGGTAGATCTGAGTAACTCACATGCGATTCCAGGCTCGGCTGCGTTCACCAACGATGTAGACGTTCTCGGTAGTTGTTACGCTGGTAGGGAGTGTCCGCCGTACAGCGAACTTGCTTATCTTCGCCCCTTCGGCATGGGAATGGCATTTTGCAATCGCTATATTTCTCCCGCGTCCTTGAGCCCATTTGTGCAGGCAAGATTTGAAGGGTTCCCGCGTACGTTTATTATTGCTGGTGGCGCGGAGAGGCTTCTTGATCAGATACGCACACTGAGGGACAAGATGACCCAGGATATGGGAGCGAGCCAGATGGGATATTACGAGGGGATGGATGCGATTCATGATTTTGTCATTTTCACTTGGCATCCTGGGCGTTTTGATGCGCTTAAAGCGATCCAGGAATGGCTTGCATAGGGTGACAGTGTCTGTCAGTCTTATACCCCGGGGGCATATAATTATTAACAGGTATTTACCTTCAACTTCACCTTCCTTTTACGGTTATGGATCAGCACATTCATTCCGCGTCGTACCTAATTATGAGGAAAGGGACAGAGGCAACATCATACCAGCATGCAAAGTCATCAGTCCTCGACTCCAATTAGTACCGCACACAAACATTATTAGCGTCTTCAAATACCATTCGTTTTGTCCATAAACAGGAAAGGCTAGTTTCTGTCGTGAGGTACGGGATCGTGGTAGCTTAGTAGAATCCTGGCCTCTCGTTCAGCAATGTCGTCGCCAGCGCTATCGTCCTCAGCAATACTAACGGAGACACGGTAGGAGTGAAGGCTGGCGCCAGTTTGGGTTAGCGATTAGGTTGTCGCTCCGGTAATGGCAAGGGGAGATGCGGAATGGGACATAGTGAAGATAGATAAATAGAAGAACTCGACGCGCAAGGGTAATAACAAAGACATTTTTGACTCACGAATTGGTCACGAGCCAGGCCTTTCTTCAGCCAGGCTTCCTCCATCACCTTGGCAGCGAGAGCTCGTTCAGGAGAATGAAGGTAGACGGAGGGGTTGGGATTAACTTGGCACACCGCACTATGGTAACAACCCATACGTGGTACAGAGTTTCCAACAGAAATAAAAACTCACCTCCCATTGTTACTCATACCCCCGAAGTAAGAAAATACAGTCCCAACCGTCATAGCTTGGAAGAAGGCATCTTCTGCGAGGGCTATTGTACTAGCCTTCTTCGATCGCCCCGTCCCGTCGGATGGTCTTGATTCTTTATCCCGCCTTGAACTAAATCAGAGCTTAGAGGATGGGTAATGAAACGCAAGCGCGGAGACCTGCCGCTGATGGTCCGCGTACGTTAGCATCACCGTAGTGAAGTCAAACAGACTTACTATGGCTCGATACGCCCATCTGCTCCGAAGACTTCCTGGGTGATGAGAGGCCTGTCCTTGTCTCTGATTTGAGTCGAACGAAATGCTACCGAGAGTAAGCACGAATGCACCGCACATGAGATGTGCAGGAAAGCGAGACTGGGGATGTAGACCGGACCTCTGCGCAGTCAGCATCCGCATCGACGTTGCAAACTTCTTCGATAGTGCCGATACCTTCGATTCTGAACTATGGTCCCTTCTCCTAGAGTCCTTTAATGCTAGGTGGCACAGTAGCCCATGATTGGCAAACCGGCAGTATTCCTGACGAGCTCTTTCGGCAATGGTCATAACACAACGTGAACAATTGCGCCCCAACAATTTACCACTCACCACGAACTGCGTGGAGCTGTGCACATTAATGTTTTCTGGTTGGTCATGTTCCCGAGGAGGTCCAACGTTGGTCAGAGGGACAGTGGAAGATGCGGCAGCGACGACGAGCGCTAGAGTTGGAAGCAACAGACTCACTAGTTGCCATTTGCGCTCGCATAGGTCACACGGAGTAAGATACGACTCGGAGTTGGCTGTCAACCCCCCGCTCAAATTTTGATATCGTTTGGCAATTTGTTTTGGTGGCAGGAGCTGCCAGACTCGATTGAAGCTCAGACGGGTTGGGTAGATCATGACAGCAACACGATCGATCGTTTTAGGGTCGTGTGACTTCCTCACAGCTGATCAGTTGGATACCCCCTGCATCTAATCATCCCAACAACTAAGTATCTACATGCGTCAATGACCGAAAATGACAATGTATGTACCTATGGTACTAAGTATGTATGCACTGGACTAACTACTATTACACATGGATGTATTCACCAAACTATGGTTACCGATTCATACTGGATTCACAGGGATGTTCTTACGTTCATCGTCGTATGAACTTAATATGTCTGTGCTGTCTTGCAAGTTGCGGTGGACTTCAATGTGAAGGTTAGTGGCCGCAACTCCCGGCGCCACTTTCATCGATGGTATCCAACCCATGACCTATTGGACAGTGCCCAGTAAGATAAAGCGGTTGATGCTGCTTGATACGACGCTGACGTACCCGTGATGTTCTCTCGAACGCACTACTCGACATCTCCATTTTAAGCTTTTCACGCACCAGAAGCGTGTCCAGTAGAGTCTGTCCATCTTCTTTATTGGCATGACAATCACGGCACGGAAATGACTCACGTTTGAGTAGATCCGACCAATCGGAATTGCGAACATGCCATAGAAGTTCGCGTTTGGCAACAGCAAGAAACTGAACAAGTCGCCCAAGGAGAATATGCTTGCAAACAAGCCGGTTTGGATGGCCCCTCGTATCAAACGCCTGAGAACAGTATCCATCGAAGGCATACCCGTTTTCGCACGCCTGAGAATGATGGACAAAGTAACTAGGAAGATGCACCGAAAATTTACGGCAAGGTCGTGGGACGATACCCAAATACTCACCAGTTAAGAATACGTCGACGGACACCTGCATCGAAAGCCAGGCTATTACGAGGCTATTGATACGTGGCATATCGGCATTCCTTGTGAAAAAAAACGCATCAACATCACTCTGCACCGCATTTCGGATGAGAACAGCTTACACGTGGATGATCCATGCTTCGATACCGCTGGCCATACCCAGACCAAACGTGGGGGGAGTCATCGTGATGATGATAGTGTAGAGCACTTTTCTCTGGGTAAGGCGGTATATCCTGCGCCAACCATGATTAGGCAGCCTTGGCAACGTGGTTGCGCACACATACTGGTCGCCAAGGAATAGGTGTGTTACAAGTGCCGAAGATGCAGTGCTGATGGGGGTGAAGGGATATGGCCATACACCGACTTGAGGGATAAGTCGGTCACAGTGCAACGGAAGGACGGATGACGACTTCTAACATTGTAAGGCGGTTGGGTTTTCGTAGTTCGCAACCCTACCAGGAGACTCCATACCCTGTAAAGCATGGAAGGGAGTAGCCGCACATGTATACCCAAGCCATATACATTACACTGCCAAAAATGAGGATGCCTATAGACGCCTCTAGGTCACGGGACTTACGCTGCGCTATGGACCGTGTCAAGGACGAACAAGAAAGCCACCACACATCTGTAAATGGAGCATAAGCAAGACAGGCATAGGACGAAGGAACAACACACACTTCACGGTCAGTCGATCGTTGAAATCTACGAGAAGTTATGAGTGATGCCTGGGGGCCCTGTAACAAGAATTCCGCTCACTCGCTCGGTAGTATGAAGCATATTGATATGTGACGATTCCATACAAATAAGTGTTGACTTCAGAATTGGATAGTCAGTTTTTCAGCAGGCAACACGAATAGAAGCACAGTACGAACACAAAATCCCTATTAGAAGAGGCCCTGATATTTGTGCCAAATTGATCAGTCTGACGAACCAATTTCAGTGTAACGGAAAATCTTACCGAGGAACTGGTCCTATACGCCCATTGGAGAAGTCAGACAAGGGACTGGAAGAACCTCCTCGCCTCGTCTTTATATCCTGCTCGCTCGAAGACCCTGGGTGCGAGAAACAATTTTCTACCGAGGGACTTGCAACCCATTGGTCGAGTCTAAACCCATTCGAACGGAATCTTCCGGAGTCCGACGATCGTGAGGTTAGCCATACTGTATACGTTTGAACTTCAGACGGTGCACGGAAGGGGTTGTCAACAAGGCTGCTTTCAGTAAAGCGGCATTTCAAGCTTTCAAATACACAGTCTCGCCTCTGTGGCAGTGCTACGGATTTGGAGACCAAGCTTGGAAGCGCGAAGTCGTGCAGTCACTAGCTAGTAGTCAACTACTTAGGTGTTTTGGTCGTATGTACTATGACTGGCGTCAGAAGTGGTGGGCGGCCGCCGATTAGTAAAGCTAAGCGCTCAGAAGGGGACTTTTTGAGCGTATAGTAGGTAGTGGCACCTGCCAGGCACTCAAGGAAGCCAAAAACTTACTAAGAGCATGCTGATTGTGATTCGACCTGTAGCATGGTACGCCGTGATCGGTCTGTATATGTAGAGTTTGGGGTTGAATATAATGCACTAGGTACAGTCCTTGGGAGGATGCTGCGCTTTAACAACGTATGCGGTGTGGCGTCCGACAGAGTTCAACAAGTATATACTTCAGCGTACCTGCCCACAAATATTGTACATAATACATTCAATGTACATACTCCTGACCAATCCACATGTCTCCGAGACGCGCCTGTCAGATATAGTTTGTCTATGGAGTACTTTTCTCTGGCATCATCACGTTCACCAACCTGTCATAGTACAGGCCGCGCAGCTGCTTGGCGCGTCACAATGCGGAGTGGCGTCTTGACATACTCTTGTCCATAACCAAAGTTCTGAGAAATCAACACATTCACGGCACTGATGTTACCCAACTTTGAAGCTGCGTATTCACCCCACATCGTCCCGAAGCTACACATGAACCTGTAAAAGCTTTATCAATAAGAAAAAATGGACCAGGCAAGGAATCTGCAGACATGATTGGGCCAGGGAAGAGCATCGATGGCATTTCTACTCTCCTACAGCAAGCTTTGCAGTAACACATCTGACGTACTGGCGAATGTAGCTAATTCGGAGCTTGGATTGGCAGAGGCGAGTCCGTGAAAATTTCCTATGTTGCCACAGGACAGCTTCGTGCCGACGACGTTGGGCTGGTCGGAAAGTTCAAGGATAATATCTGACTCAAGGGACAGAGGGGTAGGTGCATATCAGGTAGGGTAGGCGTGAATGACAGTGGTCCACGACCTTAAGGTTGCCATTGTTAGTTATCAACGTTATGTAAAGAGTCTCGTCGGAACCAACAACATACGTCACGATGGAAAGCCAAGATGGCGTCTCTGGCCATTCGTTTTTGCACGCATGCACAACTTTTCGGACTCCCTTGCAGATGGGCCTGCAGTTGTAACCGTTCTCACCTAGCGTTTCACGAGTGAATTGGCTTGTTTCCTCTCCTCGTGAGAGAGGTGCTGGACTTCGCTAGTGCTACCCTGCATGACAATGCCTGTCAGATGTCGAGCCTGGTGTACGTTTGAGAGGGCATGAGAGTAGCTAGGCTTACTAGTTAGCCTGGCAAGCATTGTTACGCGTTCAAGAAATGATTTGAGCGCTTAGCCTTTACTGACATGGCAAGATCCTCAGAGATCAGACTCATGGGCATCAGGGTCACCCGTGAGAGGCAGAGACCATGTGCCTTGATGGCCGGGACATCAAGGTCCTCATTGAGGAACAGGATCGAGAGTGCTTATAACCCTGGAGGAGGGGGAGATAGTTTGGCTCGCTGACACGGTCACGTGCGAAAGAAGTCGCGTTGGAAGCGGAGGTCGGATTTCGGGAGCTCGAGCGATGGCCTTGCTATGACGAATTCGCCCGACAGCGAGTAGGTGTACATACGTATTGTACGTTCCAACGCTCCAATGACTTCTGTCGCCAAGCAGGACGGTATCAATCCAACCAGTTTGAAGAATGGTACAAAACGGTATGGAATGCTGTTTCACCTCGTCAACGGCCGCATCTCGTTTCCAACATCGAATTGCATCTTTGAGTGTCTCTCACGTGTTCTGGGATCTACTTACATGTTCCCGTATTGTCTTATTCGTCCATCCCCGAATCCGTCGCCAGAACACCGGGAGTGTCCACACTCCAGTTGTTGCTTGGGGGCTGGCCTGCTTCGTCCTTTTTCTTCATCACGCCGAGTCTTGTCTATGCTGCGCAGAGCCATGCGAGGAGGCAACTGGTTGGATAACAACGGCCCAGGAAGCAGTGGCGGAACTGTTTAATTCTGAGGTGTTGTTTGCTGAATTCTGCGTCAGATCACTTTCCCAAAGTCGAAGATGCCGTAGTGGGGCTGTTCATTCTGCATTGGATCGTGTTAAGCAAGTAAATCGGTCAAACTCGTCTTCCCAAAGGCAAGCTCCGAGATGCAGCGCTGGACTTGTTTCGTTCTGCATCGGACAGTGTCAAATCAGTCAAATTCCGCCTTCCCGAAGCCAAACTACCGATAGTCGATACACCGCAATTTTTCAAGAATATCTTCGCCTCTGGTAGTACCGGTAAAGATGGGGCGGATAACGGCGATCATGCCCGTGGCTCCTCGGGCGAAGAAGTCAGAAATCGCAAGCGGGTCTGAGCGATAGGAGCGCCTGTGAGTGGATTGGATTGGAACATCTACTAAATGATGGAGCGCTGACATGCGCTGTGTAGAGGTCATAGATCATTACACCTACTGTGTACGGATTTATCTACTCTCGCATCGTCGCGACAGGCGAACATGCCGGTGGCTGCCTTCTGATTTACCGTAGCGCTGGTGCAACTCATTCGCGAGGGTTCTGTCGACTTCTTCTGGACCTGTTCGTTCCTCTCGGGATACCGAAGATGGCGAAGGTGGACGGAATGAAGATAACACGGAGAGATATGTCGAGGACGTGTGAATATGTCAGATACGTGATCCGTTGAAGACCTGAAGGGTTGTAAGTGATTTATATGTTCTGTATCATGGAAGTGTAACTGTTCCAGCTGTCGATTATGCATACTTATGTTCAAACCCTCATGCATGTCTGTGCATAGATGTCTAGGCGCAATCAAGCACCTTACGCGTCGTCGGACAACAACATCCATATTAACAGTGCCCTGTTTGCATATGGATACCTGCATCAACTGGTGAGCATACCATTGAAGACATGCAGGACCGTACCCGTAGATGAGAAAATGCCACATTGGTAGGCAACGATCCGGGGGGATGACGTGCTCGACAGTCACTCCCAAGAAATGGCATCGCTATGGAGAAGGCATTTGTAATGGAAGAAGCCATCACCTTACTGGTGAGGTACTTTCCATACTGAGGTTATATTCGTCGCACCAATTGGCCGCTCGACCGCATTTGCCCCTAGACTCGAGGAACACTCTTCCCGTTCACAATCCCGAACACTTTTTCAATGATTCTGGCTTACGTGTGACGACTACATCCCTAACGATAATGTTGACGTTCCTTGCGCTTGCTTATACCGAACGCTATCTCTTACCATTCTCCATCTGTCCAGGACTATGGGTAGCGCCAACAGACGCGCGAGTGGTGCACTGCAGACTCAGGGGTATAAGTGATCGCCGCGAAGTTGTCAGCAAGTATGTGCGTAGTGATGTCTCTCACAATTTTTGTCTTAATTGCACAGTCGCGCTGGTTACCACTATGGGCATGCTCAGCTGCCCGACGACCGGGTGATGGGGAGCCGTCCCCAGCGGTTTGTCTTGGATCGATTGGCAGTCACCCGAAGATATGTAGTTCACCGATCGTTACGGTAGATGTTCAGGGCTGGCTGCATCCATGGCGGGCTGGAGTCTCACGGTTCTGACGTTCATTGTCACGGCAGACTTTGTCGACCACCTCCGCGCAGGGTACTGGTTTCTGCTTATTGCTTTCGTTGCTGAAGGCTTTCTCGTGAGTGAGTATTATTCGTAATTTAGGCCTTTCGTTCACTGTCTTATTTGAACTGCCGCGTGCGTATACCAAACATATATTGCAGATACAAGCGATTCCTCCTCATGCTTGGTGCATTAGACGTTTGTTATTGTGCTTTTCTTACATTTACAATCCTTTTTTGGCAGGTCAGTCCTATGTGTATTTGATCTGGGTCTTCTATCATTCGGCTTCGCTGTTGGACCGCTGGTGCCCAGGTGTTACCCACCTCACGGAAATGACTCTGTCCATTTCTTCCTGGCCACTGCTTCACAATAGCTTATTCTACCTGTTCTTTATCATACCCTTTCTTCCGGAACCGCGCACAATAGCTAGTGCGCGCATTGTGCGGTACTGAAGCAAAGGATGCGAACGTTTCCATCCTGTCGCGTGTCTCGAATGGCGTGGCGAGGGGTTTCAATGCATTGCAGATTCTGCTGCTGCTCCGAGATATCGTTGACAGAAACCTTGAGAAACCCAAGAAAGACATGAGCTTTCTTTTCTTCGCCATCTGCTGTGGGAAGACTGACAATTCCCTCATAGGTGCTATCCTTTTTTTGTTTCTTTCCACTTGAAACTGATCGAGCTACATATGGGTTCAGGCGTTGATGTCGTTTATATTTCAGTATGTCACCTTCGCCTTTGGTTGGACGTCGGATAATGTAAGGATGCCAGTACTACCTTGGACCACTGTGTACCACTCACGAGTTCGTTTTCAGACGAACTATTATTTTGCATCTACTGGAGTACCACGGGCGTTCGTCCTGGCGGTCCGACTATCCCTTCAGTTGCACAGCACCACTATCTGGGTTCCAGTCTCATGCAAGTCCTATTCTGCAGATGTTATCTAAATTTTAAGCCGACAATATAACCCTCCTCTCGTACACCACTTCCTGGCGAGGTGATTCATACGGAATTGTGTCTGTTCACGCCTCTCATCCCAATCGGTTCTCCATAGGTCAACCTGAAATGCACACCCACTCGCTTAGCCTAGAGTAGACTCTGGCACTATGCGACCGTCTTCGAGGGTCTTGGATGCTGTGTCACGGTTACCGCTGTGTCCAGTTCCACCTTTGTGACTGGCACGATAATAAGTCGTAAGGCGTATCAAATTCCTATCGCGAAAACACGCAACAAAGGGCGTCAAGCAAAACGCGGAACGATGAGATTTGAACCCACAGCAACCACCCCGGCGTCCATGGCAAGAACGCGGTCGTATGAAATAATCGTATGTAACCGGTCTGTAAAGTGCAAAACGCCACAATCTAAGTCTGACCTCGCAGACACGTTCGCATTGACGGAGATACGCACGTGCGATGCAATGCAAGGTGCGAACTCAGAGCTCGGCCGTGATAGTAGGCTCGATATTACTGTCAGTCTCAGATCGACAGATGCACTGATCCGCAGGTCAAGCCTGTTAGTTAGTACCAAATACTCCTGGGATGAAAGAAACAGGAAAGAGACATTTGAAACTCACGTTGCTTCGTCAAGGACAACATCCTTGCAGTCCTTCACTGGCGCACTTGCAAGGCTAAGCAACGATCGCTCGCCAATGCTCAAGTTGGCTCCTTCGCTCTCAATCACCGTTTCTAGCGTATACCGGCTCGTACGCCTCTCATTGCCGTGATCATCTTTGACAGATGGCGGGCCGATGAGACATGACCTATATAGCGCATCCCGTAACTTGCCATCGTGGTATTGGGTAGAAGGATCCAAGTTCGACCGGATCGTACCTACGTGCAGAGGTTAGGCTAGCCGACCTGCGTATCGCGCCAGTTGCATACCACTGAAGAGAAGAGGCTGGAAAAATACCTGGTTATCAGTCGTTGTCATCACTATGTGTAGCCCGACGACCCACGTCCTGCGATATGATAGATATCTTGGTACGAATATCCTTCAAACCAAGAGTGGATATATCGATGCTGCGAAATATGTCAACACAGGCCCAAAGCAGACTCCCCCTCGAAACAATTACACCTCGTGGGTGTTGTCTTGGAGGGTATGTAGCTTGTCAAAAAACCATCAACTTAGGGAAAGTGTCTTTCGATCCCGATTACCGCGCCATTGAGTCTGGGTCTGGTCTGGAAGGTGTCTGGATGGATGAAGTACCCCATCTCATGAACACAGAACTCAAGATCTGGTCGTCAGTAGCCAACGTGGCGTCGATACGCATCGCCCGTACTTCATCTCAATCTCCAAACGCAGTACGAAAAGTTCAGGTCGGGTGACGATCATGGCAGCTAAGAGATTTGCTACGCTATGTCGGGTCTTCAAAATACAGGGTATCTTCACTATCAGAGTACTTACACTCGCGCGTCAGCATAAGAGTAGGCAGGGGATATAGAGTTGACCAAGTCGTCATCCGGGTCCTCGTGATGGCGTGAACAGTCGAATGCACATTGAGAACAAAGGCCGAATGGTCGATCACGCTGTTGAATGTATCGTGTTAAGGGGACACGTCACCAAGAGAAGTGTCGGGTGAGCGGGTATAGATGTCACCACACCACTATCTGCAAACTGCTAAGCACCGTAATGGATCGTAACGGACACCTGGTTTTTGCCGGGCATTCTGGCCATTCGAAAGCAATTCCAAGACTGTAGGATGCGGATACTGTAATTCAGCCGTCTTGAAGGTGCATAGACGTGTATCATCGACTCAGCTTAGCCCCCTCATTGAAATCCAACCTCCGCTTCCGCTTCGCACGTGATCGTGGTAGTTGCCCTTGTTTTTGGTAGGCATGCGTTTCCAAGTGCCGCCTCGATTTATTCAATGGAGGACCTCCACGCGCGAAGGCGCCATACCCCACTTCACCACTGCATCCCTCGACAGCGTGAGCAGATGTAGCAGGTCGCAGAACCGGACTTGGCGGAATCCCATTATCTGCCATCTCCGTCCCCTTTGCTGCAAGAAAAGCGGGGCTGGCGTTGACCTTTTCAGGGGAGGGAACGGACGATCCTAGGAGTTCCGCGAATTCCACACGAGAAACTGGAAGTTGTCGCGAAAAAAACTGGTAAAGCAGCTCAAGGTTTGTCTTAACGGCTCCTAGGTATTTGCGTGCATGTGCCAGCCCATCCCCAACTACGGATTACCATCACCGACAACTCTACGGCACCATTGACCACATCATACCTGTCTGCATAGGTAATTTGACGTTCGTATGACAACATACTAGTCTTGTAACTCTTCTGGTATGTATCCACATTGCCTCGAATGTCGCTGCTCAGTTTGTGTCTTCTCGTGGCGCTCTTGGCAACGGGCAGCTTTCACTACAGGTCAACAGCTTGCGCAAAAACTTGCTGCCGAAGGGAAGAAAACTGCGCTTGATTCCGAGTTCGCTAGAAGGCTGCAGGAGGCGATTGACGACGGTACAGAGGACACTGACAACGTCAAAGATGTTTGAAAGGTGAGATGCGTACACATTCACCATCGCCAGGGGTAGGATTCAAGTACAAAGTGCTCTCCTCCTGGCCTCAGGCGTACCTTGCTAAGAATGGATGTAGAAGGTACCAATGGAAAGGTTCGTAAGCTATCAGAACGGATTCAGGACCGCTTCTAAATCTACCAGGGGTAGTGAATGGTCTGATCAGCTTGCTCCTTGCATCTAACAATCACGACGTCCCGACTTGGATGCTGATATTTAATTCTTCTATCCCTTCTGTTCCTTTGTTATGGTGATAGCGTTTCTATATATATTGGGTGTGCCTTCGATGCCGACTCAACCACTCCCACCCCTGCAATGTGACGACTCTAAATCTCTGGTACACCCCTTACCTTCCGGCTAAACTATCACTGCAAAACAGGCGAACATGATTGTCGTCGACAAAAGTTTATTGTCGTTGTAAATGCAAACATGATATCTGTCTGTCCTAATAGCAGGCCATTACCAAGTACTGTGGTCACAAGCCCTGTCGCTTCTCATACTTTCAGCTCTCCCTCACCCAGCCCTGCTTGTGCCCTTATGGGTCAGGGAAATCGGAATCACACTCAAGATCGTTTCTGCACCTACATCTACTAGTGATAAGACCAGGTTTACCCGCTTCAAAAATTTTCCTGGACAAGGAAACTGGGGGCACAAAGGCGACCATGAATGCGCCGGCAGCGTTGCGAACTGCTGGTGGTGTGGATCTAGCGTATAAATTTCGCTAGGACTTTAGAAGTGCGTATCATAGGCCGTCCTCACAACACATTTCTGCAAGCGACCCACGTCGTGTGTCGCCTTTGGCATTGAGAAATAAATTGATGCCCATGTGGGTGGGTCTTCTTAATTGTGCACTTCAGTCCATCGAGCGATGTGCGAACGTGAATCGTTCAAAGAATATGCGTTCGGATATTTGTTGTCTGTACTTATGCCAATCGCACCACCTTGTCATCGTGTTTAGAAGACTACCATCGGACGATTGACCAACTTTCAAGGCATCGCAGGCCGTGCGGATCAGCAACGCCATTCATACAACCACTTTCCCCTTCCGAGTGGGCACCACCAAAATCACGCATCCCCAGGGAGAAGCTTCGAACCTAGTATGGTTAAGGTGGTCCGTGATCGCATAACACGAGTAGGGACACCGTCATGGATCCAATTGAAGAGTTTGCGATTGAGGCAGGAAAACTCATCGCTGCGAGTCTAAGAGCCGGAGATACAATTGAGATGGGGAGCGCGATGTATGGGGTATGAAAGGAGGAGAATCTGATGATTGGGACAGTTGGGGAGGATTTGCGTGGATGTATTGAAGACTCGTGTGCTTTGACCTAGTTATTGGAGAAGGGATTGTTGAGTTATGTGGTGTTGGTGTTACCAGAACGATATTCGACAGCTGGCATCAACGCACCAGCAACGAGCTTCTTGCACCCAGGTGCGAGTTTTCATCAAATGAGCGATCAGTCGGGAGATTCATCGATCAGAGTTATTGAGGCAACGCGGCCAGTCCGAACTCTCAAGAAGACACACGACTACGGCAAGAGGTATCATTAGTAACACAAGGTCTCCAAACTTCGAAGCCAGCATTCACATACAGTGCAAGCTGTTGGTGAGCACAATATTCAGGAGGTCACGATTAATAAATGGGGATGTATGCTGGCTGGGTAGGACGAAAGACCGACTGTCCCATCTGCCTCCTTCTTGTATCTTCTACCAGTATGCCAAGCAGCCCATGGTTCAGTTAGCCTGCACGTACAGGAACCAGTAACCTAAATGCCACAGAACATAAGTTAGGGTGTCAATGCAATAAGCCAAAGTCGTCTACACTTACTTGGCATGACATTCTTCAGGTTGAGACGAGGTGCACCTCCACTGAAATGCGTTGTGTCTGTACAAGCAACCCGTCTGTGGATTACCAGGTCTGAAGACGACGTGTAGGAAGGTGGGACAGCCGGAAAATTGTCCACCAAGATTAAAAAGCGACAAGCTGCTCACTGCTGTCCATGTAATGTCCAAAGGTTCAGCCTAACAATAAAGTCCGACTCTAGCTACCTGATCTTGACCGTTCCCAACACCGTGATGGGCCGTGCCGAGACACCTGGTAAGAGGACATACCAATGTCTATCACTTTTATCAATTTTTCATGGTTTTCACGAAGGTGAGGCGCTGCAAGTTGGAGAGGGAAGAAGGTGAATGATGGGTCAAGTTGGCGCTGAGAGAAGTGAGTGCCGGGGAAATGCATTAGCAAGTAAGAGCGGGAATGATGACAATAGCATTTACCTGTGGACTATGGCGAGGAACGAGACGGCCAGCTGAAGACCCAGGGGGATGCGCACTAAACCCAGTCAGTCCTGGTCCGTGCGCCAAATATCACTGGAACCCTGAAAGCACGGTATGCCAATGTGGTTGTTCCCAAATGATATCGAATAGAAATTGTAATGTTTAGTCATACAATGGCAATATCGTATGTGATCGCAAGGGGCTTGGCTGGTCATATGCACAATCCATTGAGCTTACGATATACCAAGATATGATATATCTCATCCGGTTATCGACAGCCATCCGAGTTGGAATGACAAGCATAGTGTAACTAAAAGGGAGATGACTAGATGACATTGTAGAGTTCCCATCATATGATAAATGCGTTAGGTAAACAATACAAGACTGCTGTGAACTGACAGGTGCACACAAAGACTGTAGCTTCTCAGTAGATCAATCGTACGGTAACAATAACTGTCAGCTTGAGTGGTTTGGTGCATCATACAGCAAAAGATGCACCTTCCACACAACTGGCAAACAGAGAGGGCGTGAAACACAATTACATTGGAGGTCGATTATCTACGAGCATTATAAGAATATATATCTGAGTTGTCAATCGCCATTGAAAGCTTGCTGGATCCTCCTTCCGATAATTGGCAAACTTCTGGCAAAAACAGATCAACGTGTGATTCAACCCACGCCCACACAGTACACCGGGCAAATCATCGATCTTGGCATTAAACACTACTATTCTGGCCATCAAGGCGGTAGTAGCTTCCCAGTCGAACGATGCTGCAATACTTGGAGACCCTGTCTCTGCACAGTTGCGTGCAATGGTCGTGACATGCAGCCGTTACCGTCCAGACGAATGTTGATAGTGTGTCACGAACTGGATCAAACCCCGGGAGCCCAGCCGGAGTAACCACTTCGAAGTACACAGCTGCTGATGTCCGTGGAGTGATGGCGTTCAGCCTCATACCCTTATCCCAGGGGGGGGGTCACTGTTACTGCTTACATGCAGAAGGTTGCCCAATACCAATTTCGGTCTCTCCAACGCAAGCGGATTCTTTCCTGCCGGGATGGCATGCCCGACAAGTCCAGAGATTTTCAGCTCCTTGGCGGTCTATCCAGTGTCTGTCAGCCACATGCTATATAAAATTGGGGGGAAAGAAATACTCGTATGTCAAACATAGCATTAAAGCCCATCTCCAAGAAATCTTGGTCATCCTTGTTGAAAATACGAAGGAAACACTGCTAGAAGGTAGAGGTCACAAACGAATCCGATGAAACAATGACGCTGTTCGAGGAGTAGGGACTTCATCTCCAGCAATCCGGCTTGATCTAAGCAGTTAGTGAAGAGGTCAACTACATGTCCCTTGTTAGAGGCCCGTTTTGCGAGACATTCATAGAACTAAGGAGCCATTGAGAAGGGAAGCTCTTCATGCAACAGTCACCTTACCTTCACAACACGCTTGTAACGCTTAACGCTATCTTGTTCGATGTCGTGATGGAGCGAGTTGGCTCTTTCAATTTGTTGCTCACCACCATGATTCCAGGACCCTCAGTAGCACGACCACCAGCAAACAGCATGATGCGAGCGCCTGTATTGAGATGTGTCATCTCTGGGAGTCAGCGAGAGGTTACAGCACAACAAACAATGTATACTCACCTCCAGCGACCCAACTGCAACACTCAAAGCAACTCCAGTGTATGCAAAAGACACTTGACATTTGCGACGGACCAAGGACCGCGCTGGAGCACTTCGAGCATTCTGGTGAGCTGGAACTCCACTAATTGTATCGGGAGTGAAAATCCAGCAGCACCAAATGCTTGCTGGGACATGGGCTGGCCAGGACGAGGAGCAGCACGAGCTGGTATGCTCAAGCCAAGCATTTCCTGAATTTGTTTTGAAGTATATTCCTTACCGCCGCGGAACATGTAGAATTTACTGCTTTTGGCGTAGCCGAGTTCGTGGACTTGAGTCTGCTACACGTCAGCTGTTGTTCGCTGACCTCGACGGATGACATACCATGGTACCGAAAGTGATAAGCCTGACGAGGGCATATGGTGGGATGTGACCAAGACTGACAGTAATGGCTTGCGAAGTATCTACCACGAAAAGGAAGGTCGAGGGCACTTGGGCAGGGCAAGAAGGCGTGTACTCGATGGTGGTGCACTTGGGACAATTCATCAGTGAAAATGGATGACAGCACTAAGGTCAGTTGTTGTAGATGAGTCAGTGTTGGACAGGACGATGTGTAACTGCACAGCTTAGGAAAGATACGGATGTTCTCCGGAAATTTGGGCCTTGTACACTTGGGGCATTCAGCCTCCAGAGCCTTTCGATACTTGTGACAACAGTACTTTGCCACTAGCATACAAGTTAATCACAGTGTAAAACCCCCTTTGTTATCTGAACCACCCTCTGAATCATAATCCAACCCACTGTCGTCATCATCACCATTGTCAAATAACCGGGAATTACTCTCCCCCTCTTCATCGTCATCATCATATTCTCCTTCGTTATGTCCATTGTTGCTGTAAGGAGATGAAACCTGGCAAAATGACTGCAGGTCGGTATGAATCACGACGTCACCTTCGTCATCGGTATCCGCTGTCAGTAATGTATCATCCTTGAATGTGTTGCCACCGGGAATAGGTACATTATATTGGGCTAGGTGCCCAACACCGATTCCTGCAAAACGAGAGAACATGTCTCGATCTGTGAAGCTACTAGTATTAGAAAATGTAATGCAGATGAAAGGGAAGGACATACATATTAACATAGATTGCACACCAGTCGTCTGTTTTTCCTGGCTGCCTTGCAATTGACTCCCCGCACCTCAGAAGAGTGTCAGTTCAGCCTTCAGAAAATGCTGGGATAAGATGACATCCACGTATGACAAAAGACGGCTCTAAAAACCCAAACGCATTGTCATCAGTGGCTGGGACGAATCTGACTTTCGGTAGGCGAGCTTCTTTGAACCCCCAGCGATATCCCAGTTCCGTGCCAAGCCAACGAACCCAAAGGACTTCCATTATTTGCTGAGAGTGATTGCGGGCGTCCGGTGCAACATGGATGATCGGAATATGGAATGCTCGAATGACCTGAGAATACCAGAATGGGTGAGCACCTGGCCCATCTTCCCTTGAAAGCACCATAACGGTACACCCATAGCCCGGTCGCATGAAGTCCTGTTGGCGACGGATGTCGTAGGAGGTATAATTCACACGAAAGGTCTTTGATTCAGCAACGTTGTTGAGGTTGTCAACAAAATGGAGATGATTATGGTCGACTGCGGTGAACCGGCGTTCGTCCCCGTCATACTCGTATTGATACAACCGTGAGAGCAGGTGGTCCTTTAACTTGGAAATGAAACTATGCTGTAGGGGTGGCATGAATGGAATTATCTCACAGTTGTCAGCACATAAACTGGTCTCCTCACTGTGATAGCCGGGTCACCATGCGCATGAAGGTCGAAGATAAAACTTCTCAGGTTTACAACATCAGTGTAACGGCTAGAGAGTATGTGATGGAGTGAAGGTATGGTATCCATGTCTGACACCTCGAATATCGGCAGATTCTCGAGCTGCTCCTGCCGATGAATGTGAGTGAAGCACCGCTCTTGCCTTGCAAGCTGCTTCAAGGTGTCACGTTTACTTGTAAGCCCATAAAACCTCTTAATCAAACAATGGGCATGTTCTCCCTAAATGTGGCGTCAGAGTAACAATGTTCCAATGCAGAATTCACTTACGATCTGTGTAGTATATGAATCAGTCGTCCCAACTAACTGAATAGTTCGGACATAGTCTCCTAAGGCATGAATCTTGTATGTGAGCATGTTGAATGTCTTGCGTCGAGGCCTGCCACTCGGGTTATCTGTTTGCATTTGCATTTGCTGCCACCGCCATGCCGCCGCCTCGCCGGGTAGTTCCTTGGTCTGGAAAGCAGTACAAGTTACCTCAGCAAATTGTCGGAGTTGTGTGGTCAACATTCTTAAGGATTGCTCCAAAAGTTTAACCAAGTCTTCAGTATGGAGCTGGAGTTTCGCCAAGGCATGCCATTCGGCGAGACGAAATAGAAGTATCCTAATTGAGGTGTCATGTTCATCTGGAAAAAGACCATCAAACATGGGGATTGCACACTGTCTCATATGAGTAGAACATCACCTACACACACAGAAATTTCTCACCTGCAGCATATTTTCAAAGTGTTGTGCAAATTTTTGCTTCATCTCCGCAACATCGACAGGAAAGCAGCGGATGCTACCCCTATCGAATGGGGGTACTGCCAAGTATCTACATATAATGGGACACCTGAGATTCCTAGATGATGTACCAGGGTTGGACGTACCATTTGCTCAATCTTGCCACATTAGCTGGGTCCACGACATATAGAATCCGAATCAGATGCTTGAGCACGTTCTTCAATATACCCAATTCGAACTCATGCATGAAGTCAACTATGATGATCGGAAACAGTTCAAAACTGAGTGGTGGGAGATGCTCCATGAATGCATTCTTTTGACATTGAATGTCACATTATAAGTTTACCGCCACCCAGAAATCTCGCAACAACTTACCAGCGTTGGTACCAACGAGTAATCCTTGAGTAGACACTCGACAATAGTACCTTTGATTGGAGCACCAAGCTGATATATTGCATCTCTTGCAGCAACAATTCTGCTCTGTAGGTAGGTACGTGCCTGGGCTACCCGAGCTGTGATGTCATTCCACAGGCCAACATGCCAGAAGTTTGATTTTGGAATCAAACACTGTGGACATGGGTAATGGCCTTTGTCCCGGATGGTTGCAAGGAGGATCCTGAGGTCCATATCAAAACATTGTCAATGGCTTGATCATCTTATTACTCACTTCTCAGGATAATCCGCAGAGTACATGAAAATTCTGGGGTATACGCGCCGGTATTTTCCATCAAAGCATTTGATGACAATGCCATTCTTGTAAGCCCTAAGAAAATCATCATCTAGGAGAATGTTCCAAACGGCATGGAACAGCTCTCATTTACAGTGCATCGGAATGTCAGAATGGCCCTTTTGCCGCTTAACGAAATTTATGAGTGATGGTGGTAACTATGTTCAACCCCTTGTGAGCTGAATGTGCTTGAAGGGAAAATGTGGTAGAGAACTTACCGGAGGGATGAATGCGATGGGATGACAAGTACCAGGAGTCACAGAGGCACGAATGTACTTAGACAGGTTTCCAAAGAATAGATAGACAGGCCATGCACTCGAATGTCTGAACTGAGCCAGTTGCGTTGAATCAGACCAAAACATCAAGCCTGCTGTTACCCTCTCCAGTTGACATTTGTCATTCCTCTTCTGCTTCTGAATCTCGTCATGTGCTTTATTCCATGTACCAGATGAATACAATTCATCAAACACACGCTGTTCTTGTCCTGATGCAGATTTCCATATGCGTTTGAAAGGTATGAAATGGAACCATTTAGACATGGGCTCCGAGAACACAACCTCAATGACTGATGTCAATGGCCTGTACATGAGACCAGGGACTGAAAATGTGTCTTCACCTCCTTTCTGTTTTTCTCGGGTAGGGACTACAATCTCTGGAGCTGCTTCTTTCCAGTCATCACGATCAAAAACCCCAGGTGGACTGGGGACATCCTTAGCATCCAGTTGCTTCAACTCATATGATGCATTAAAGCCAGTCAAGTCATCAACCTTGAAATCTGTGGCTTTGATAACATCATGGACAAGACGCATTACTTCGTGGTTTGACTTCTGATTGGTCCCAGTCAATTTCCATGACATCAGTTGCCAGATTGACATGTTTGCCCAAGGCCATGGAGGCACATGGGCACCAGAAGACCCATAGCAATCTTTGCAGTTTCCAGGGAGTTCATTAGAGTTGTTGTTGTCACTATTCAGCAGGGTAGGCAGGTTGGACAGGTCGCTGACAGAAAGGAAGGAATTGGGATCATATGAGGGGTGGTGGTGGTAGTCTCGAGCAATCCCAAATTTATTGAATGCAGTTCGGAATGAATCAAATACATGGAGGACTACTCGTCACGGAAGAGACAGTTGATCTACAGAGTGTGTGGCAACTGCAGCTGGCATGGGTTCTGGGAGCTCATCTCGATAATGATGTGGCAAGTGGTGTGTTCGAGATGGGCGTGTGTCAACTACGGTAGGATGAGGGGGAGGGCTCACAGGTCCCAGAGATGATATGGTCCTGGAGATGATACAGGTTCCAGAGGCGATAGAGGTTCCAGAAACATACAGGCTCCATCACTGTGCCATATGGCATGGCAGGTGTGGCAAGGTTATCTGCAACCACAGAAGCTGGAAACTCAGAGACATCCATTGGAGCAGAAGTAGAGGTAGCTGTCTCATTGGACATTGGCTACATCAAACAGTAGAGTGAGTCAACGGTCGACATCTGAGAGCTTGAAGGCCTCACCTGACTGGAGTCTGTAGATGTAATTCTGGACCTCTTCACAGACCGCTCCCCAGAGGCATGATTGGGTCTCTGACATTTGAGTCTTTGAGACTGGGCCCTAAGAGCCAGTGCCATCTGTTTACTAGTGTAGATCCGACAAACGTTGTGATGGTGCGACAACCCTCTTGAATCCGAGAATGTGTGGGAACAGGGTTCCCCACATCTGAACAACTTGTCCATTTTGAATATGAAAACAAAGACCAAAATCACTGTGAGGCAGGTATGCATAGTTGTTGGGAGTACATACAAGGCCCACTGTGCTTCGTAGCAGCAGTCCAGATGACTCAGCCAACATTACTAGGGATAAATTCTCAACATCAGCAAACTCGCACATTACTATTTTCATACTATTTGGCACTATTTATGTACTATTTGCACTATTTGCACCAAAATAGTTAAAATAGTCAAATTAGTAGATTCGTTTGCTAATTTACTATTTTTTGGACTATTTTCAACTATTTCGACTATTCCTGGACTATTTTTTGGACTTATTTCGACTATTCCTGGACCATTTCTACTATTTCAACTTGTCATCAATCATAGCATCATTAGCACTTATTTTCACTATTGCAGCTTTTTGTTCACCCTGCAGGTAACAAAATGAAATGCAGTGCATTCATTATAAGGTGCAGTGCCAAATAAATGAGTGTCCTAAAATGAATGTGACAAGCGACTCCAACACATTGACATGGAAAAGGACAATTAATCAAAAGACCTGATTAATTGAAGGATTGTAGTTGCTACTGATGAGCAAGGTGTGGGAGGGAAGTGAAGAGCACATGCAAATATAACAGAAAAATGGTGCTGAATGCGAGATCCAAAAGGTGGGGTCCTGTCGACTAGCTGTCAGTAGTGTACATAAAAAACGGCATGACTTACAGAGATTAGCAATTAACAAGGTGGCAGTATCTTTCTCCTCAGATTGAACAGTCCCTTCCTCTGAGATCACCTGCTCACTGCCTGGTGTGAGGATGGTTGCTCCCACATGGATTTCACAGAGTGTGGCATCATCACACTTGGCAATTGCATCAGCACATTGCCTGGTATGAGAGCTGCAATTCTGCTCAGAGAACATCAAAGCAGTTGACAATTCCTTTCCAGTTGCCTTGTTCATCTTGAGAGGCATTTTGGCCTTTCCAGGGGCAACCATAACATTGAGATCCAGCATACCCTCATTGTACAGGGTGAGAGTACAGTGCAACTAAAGAAAATGTGTTAGCTGACCATTTAGGATTAAAATGTAATACATACCACTGTGCAGGTAAGGGCTAGCACACCTTTGATGCCTGTTCTTTTCAGATCCTCGAAAATCAGTTTTAGTGTGTTAGGAGAAGCACAGGCCTGTATATGCACATGGCCAAGGAGGTATAATATGAAGTATGATCAGAAAATGGTCTTTGGGTCAAGGGTTTCTTGGTCTGAATATAAAAATGCCAACTTGTCCAACAGCTTAGAACACTTTGACCAGACTTTGGGGGGAGATGGCACAGCAGAATTTAAATCCGAAACCAGAAAGTGAGAGATGACAGTAATTGCAGTGGATCCAAAGTTGCTGCTCCACTGACATACAGTAGTTGTTGAGATGCCTGTCCAAGGAGGCATGAGTCAAGCAAAAAGGAAGATAATATTTTGAACAATACAATAGTGAACATCAGCATCCCAGGGTGAATCTCATCTAAATTTGGGAAATCTGGGAAAGTAGCTGTGATAATGGTTTGGAGCAACTGCATGAGTTTATCATCCGAGATCATCCAAGGGTCAGCTAAGCTTCCAGCCCATACAAGGAGAGCAGGCATGATTATTTTTGACCATACCCTGTCCTCTGTCAGCAGAGAGGGCAGATTTTTCTGACAGTGACACTTGCTGGCCTTGCCCCTGGTCATCATTGAAGACACTTGTCCCAATCCTTGGTCTGTGTCCTTCTCGACCTTCACTTTCTTTTCATCATTGGTCTGCAATTCCAAAATTATCAATATACAGTTCAAAGAAATGAAAAAATGTACCATCTTGACACATGAATCCTTAGCAGGCCCCATATGAAACTGCAACTCATGATCCTCATATCCATCATTGAAGTCTTCAACCTCAGATGATGTGACATAACCATCATCATCATGATCCAATTGCTTGTGCTTCAAACCAGTCTGCACCTCTTCATAGATGGGCTGATCAAATTCATTATCGCTCTCTGCATCATAATCCATGCCCATGGCCACCTAGAAGTAATACAGAAGGCAGCTGTCAAATCACATCATGTGACATACCCTGAAATTTTCATGACCTATGTACAACTCTGATGGGGGAGACTGGTTGGTCCTCTAATTCTTCTGCATCCATATAGTAGGTTGGCACCAACATCCTTCTCTGATTGGAGGTGTTGAGAACAACTGATCCTACTTGACAGTGTAGTATGTACCTCTGGGCCTGGGTTGGAGCTGATGAAGGTAGTACTACCAGTCATCAAGGAAGGGACAGCAGAGGTTGGGGGAGGATGTATTCCATTAGATCGTGGTGTCTTCTCAATTGAGACACAATTAGCCCAATGCTGGAGTTCATCACTGTCATTTGGATGCTCCTGGGCACTGATAGCATTCCAGGTGAGGTTCAGCCAAAACAAGGTTGATTCAGTTAGTAGCAACATCTCATATCAAACAGTTGAAAACAAGAACTGACATTGGCTGGGAGATTTCATTGGTTCTGCATGTCTCCACCACTGCCAACATGTTAAGGTCAGTGACTGCACCTTCCCTTCTCAATGGGCAGGCTACTCTCCCACCCTGTGGCTTGCTCGAATAGTCCACAATGGCAGGACCAGTTGCTTGGTGAGCATTGACTTCCATAGGGTCCATGTCCATATCAGCAAAGTCTGAATAGTGTTATCAGTGTCTGTGATTGAACAAGCTATCAAATTATCCTCACCTTCAACATGAGGTTGGACAGCTATATCCCCATGTTTCCCTTGAATGCTGACAGGCACTCATCTTGGTTTAACTGATTTCCCTTTAGTAGTGTCTTGGATTGCCCATCTGGCCTCCATCACAACAGGAGGACTGGTTCCTTGGCTGATATCTACCATCACATTGTCAGTGTCTGCAGGCTCACAACATGAGTAACTTTACCTTCAACATGAGGTTGGACAGATATATTTGTAGGTCTTCCTCTACTGACAGGCACCTGTCTGGGTCTGACTGGCCTAGCTTTAGCAGCATCTTCAGTAAGCTGTCTGACCTCCATGGCAGCCTCCATCTCACTGACTCAGGCATGAGCCTGCTGTACAGCAGCTGCCTGAGCATCAATGATACCCTGCATGCACAGGTCATCTGCCTTCTTCTGGGCTGACATATGCTGTTTGGTCTGCAATTCAAGAATGATCCTACCTGGATGCAAGTTGGCATTCTTTCATCGTGGATGATTGGTGTTAGAAGGAGCAGACATGATACTTCACATGAGATGGGAGATGAAGACAATGCAGGGTGAGTTTGAACCTGTCAATTTTATGCAAGACAATTTTTCTCACAAACAAATGGACAAAGTTCCACCTAATTTTCTGACTGTTTACCAATTATGCAGGGTCCTCTAGGGCATTCATTTGCTATTGGAATGCCACCATGCAGAAGTGGTGCTCAAAATCCTTGATGGACAAATTTTAGTGCTCTATGCCTCCCTTGTGACATGCCAGGCTGCAACCATTGGTTCAAAAACCAGTTGGGACTTACTCAGCACAGATGCAACCATTTGCACCTCAACCATTCCTGAGGGTCTCCCAGTTATTCTGAACAGGACCAAGGTTCAAATGCTATACCTCCAGCAGCTGACCATGTTGCAGATGATGGTCTTCAAGATGACCATTCACATGACTTCAACCATGGCACAACATCAGACCAGGACCTTGATGGAATGATTGCAGAGTTCATTGGCCCTGGCCACAAGATTTATCATGATTATCATAGGGGTCTTAATGGTAAGCCTACATACACATGATTCCATGTACCTCCACTCATACATTTTATCATAGCATGAAAATGTGATTCCCAGGGTCATTTTCTACCAGATGGTGCTCCACTGCCATCCTGTGTGCAGGTATCACCAGATGATTGGTCCCCATACTGCAACTGGTGAGAGTTTGAACTTGCTGAGTTCCTCTTCAAGCATGCAGAAATGCTGGCCAGCCAAATCAACATGTTGCTCAAAATCTGGGCCACATCCTTGATCAAGTTAGGTGGCAATCCACTATTTGCCAACCACATGGATCTCTATTGTGTGATTGACAGCATGTCTGTTGGTGCAGTCAAGTGGGAAAACTTCAAAATCACTTACAAGTGCAAGTGCCAGGACAGACAGAACACAGATGAACAAGATGAACTGATCAAACTGGCTGGACTGGGTGGTCAGGATGGTCAGGATGAACCTGATTCCCCTTGGATGTTCGATGTTTATGATGTATGATATCGAGACCCACATCAAGTTATCCACAACCTCCTTGGATGCACTGACATCAAGGATGAAATGGACTTTGTACCATACCAGGAATTCAATGCCATGAATAAGCAGAGGTGTTGGGAGGATTTTATGTCGGGTGACTGGGCTTGGGAAGAAGTGGTGTGTACTGGGTTTTTCAATGTAGGTCCTACTTACCCTGTACTCCCAGGACAAGATTATCAGCATTAACTCATCGACCACCAGAGCAACATTGGCTCCCATTATCCTTGGCAGTGACAAGACCACTGTTTCTGTTGCAACCAGGCAGATGGATTACTACCCACTCTATCTTTCTATTGGAAATGTGTGCAACACCACCTGTCATGTGCACTGTGATGTGGTAGTGCTCATTGGATTTCTTGCAATGGCAAAAAGTAAGTGCTTTAAGTTCTATTACTCCATGTTATTGCTGATAGGCTGATAGTGTGTAGGGAGAATGCCAATACACCAGCATTCCATAAATTTAAGAAACAACTTTTTCATTCATCGCTGGCATGCATTCTCCACTCATTCCATGCTGCAATGACAGTTCCAGAAACAGTACTATTCAGCAACCAGTACTACTGCCATGTCATCTATTTGTTCGCAGCTTACATGGCTGACTATGAAGTGCAGGTTCTCTTGTTGTCCATTGTGTGTGGTTGGTGCCTGAAACATCTCGCACATCAGGTGGACCTTGATCAAGATGCACTACAGCATTGTCATGAACATACAGAACTGATCATCAAAGAGTTAGACCTTCAGACACTCTGGGACAAGTATGGCATTGACAGAACTATAGTGGTGCATGTAATATACACTCTATTTTCATGACTGACTGAGGACAGCCATTTACAAGTGAGTTTCCATGTGTGGATATCCAGAGAATGCTTTCACTGGACATCCTCCATCAACTCATTAAGGGTGGATTCAAAGATCACCTGGTTGACTGGGTGGAAAAGTATCTCATCCATGTCCATGGAAGGAGCGCTGCAGAGAAAATACTGGATGACATTGATCGAAGGTGTGTTGTCTGACCTCCATTATCACTCACTGACCTCATTGAACACCAGGATTGCAGCTGTTGCCCCATTCACTGGGTTGCGATGTTTCCCTCAAGGCTGACACTTCAAACAATGGACTGGTGATGATTCCAAAGGCCTTATGAAGGTTTGTTTATTGTCTTTTTTGAATGATGCATTACAATTGACCAGTCTCTCTAGGTGTATATTGCAGCCATTGAAGGCTATGTCCCAGAGGAAATCATCCTCACATTTTCTTCCTTTCTCAAGTTTTGCTACCTTGTCCATGGAAATGTTATCACTGAACCAACACTTATGCAATTGAGGATGCACTTACAAGCTTTCACTTGCATTGTGGAATCTTCCATGATGCTGGAGTAGTCCTTACATTTTTGTTACCCCAACAACATGCCATGAAGCATTATCCCTATCTTATATGCCAGTTCAGCATGCCAAATGGGCTCTGTTCATCAATTATTGAATCAAAACATATCAAAGCAGTTAAGTGGCCTTATCAGCATACTAATTGCTTTCAGGCTCTTGGACACACTGCAAGCATTTCACAATCTTTCTTGAGAAAACATGTTGAAAAAATCAAAGAAAGAGATACTCTTTTCTGACACATGTTCTCAAAGAAGAAAGGCAATAATAACACTGTGTTTTCTTTGCATGATTCACTAAAAAACATTGATTGATGCTAATACCCATTAGTGTAGAACCTAATGGGCATTACCATTAATTCATGTTTTTTGGCAGAAAAGACAAAGAGAATATTACATTATATTCACCTTTTTTCTTTGAAAACAGCCAAAATAAAAGAGTATCTCTTCCTTCAATTTTTTCAGCATATTTTGGGATGAAAAATTGTGAAATGCTTGCAGTGACAGATACTTAGGATCAATGAGAGGCTTGATAAATTTGCTGCAGTGCAAGCAGACTTCAAAAAACATGGGATGTTGGGAGGGAATTGCCTGTCAAATGTGCTTGGGAACCTTGGTGCAAGCATTCTTCGATGCTATTTTCAATTCTGAATGCATTTTAGAACAACATCCAAATGAGACCAACCACAATGCATTAAACAAACAAGACCATGAAGGTGATGGTGAGGAACCTGCAACAAGTTTTGAAGAAGACCCAGGTGATATGGATGACTCTCCAATGTCAGTCAAGGCCCATGTATCATTGGCCTGGACCTACTGTATGCCTTTATTCATAGTTTTATGTGTATGAATTGTAATCGATAAATCACAGAATGTACATGTGCAAGGAATACGAGGGACTTAGCAATTGAACTTAACATACCCCAGTTCCATGATATCTTGTGGCATTTTCTTCAATCGCAGCTTCAACATGACGATTGTGATCCAGAAGATGTTCCATTGGATGAATGTCCTTTTTATGATGGATCTGTCAATGTCTATAACTCTGTGTCCAATGTCTATAACTCTGTGTCCAATGTCTATAACTCTGTGTCCAATGTCTATAACTCTGTGTCTTCAACATTCTATGCACCCAGTGACATGAGTGGCCTCCATGGCATGTGCCACGAACATATACATTGTTCCCCTACATGGAGGAACGAAGGTTCCCATTATGACTGTGTTTTTGTCATAACTAATCCTCACATGAAAGGCATGCTTGGGCTGGATGTTGCTTGTGTCCTATGTTTCTTTTTGTTCAAGCACCTGGGTACAGAGTATCCTTGTGCAGTCATATGCTGGTTTGATTGTGTAGGAGATGGCCCAAATAATACAGGGATGTGGGTGGTCCATATGCGCAATGCCCAAGACATTGCTATCATCCACATCAATACCATCTATCATGCAGCTCAACTCATCCCTGTATATGCATCTCAGCATGGTATTGACCCAGCGAGCATCAAGCCTAATGAATCATATGACAAATTTCAGTTTTACTATGTGAATAAATTTGCTGACCATCATGCATTCAAAATTGTGTCCTAGCCACCAGTTATGATGCACAAAGTCTGCTCACCTAATGCATTGCTGTGCATTTCCTGCCCCCCTGCCAACTCAATCTACAGAACATGGTTCAAACAACACTCTACAACCAGATGAACAGTACATACCTTCCACCAACATGCCCCCTAGAGACAAACAACCAATAGACCATGGCAAAACCAATGGTGAAGGAAATGGAGTCATGAACTGTGGTGATGGAACTGGTAATGCTCACATCACAATTGGAGGGACCCCTGGCGGTATGTTTTTCCATCTGTCTGTGCATTTTAAACATTATTATTTATTCATAATTTGCTACATGCCAACAGATGTTGGGTCACAAACATTAGAAACAGATACTCCGCCCTTCCCATCCTTCCATGTCCCCTCCGTGGACACAGTAATGACTTTCATCCTTTATTTCATTCTATCACTCATTTTCTGGGGTGTTTGTGTTGGCATGTGGTACCTATGGCACGCAGTGACAACCTTGACAAAATACTTCTTTTAATCACATCTTGACTACTTAGGGACTATTTTTTTTGGACTATTTTGACTATTTTGACTATTTGACTATGGTGGCAGTGTTTACTCTTGCAACTTCGATAAATAGTGCAACAAGTGCAAAAAGTGTGAAAAAGTTGTAAGTAGTGCAGAATAGTGTTAAAATAGTAGAAATAGCATTTTGCTGATTTGCTGATGAATGAGCTGCATCTAACACAACACATCTTGCCACATTCCTCCTCCACAGTCCTTGATCGCTGCACATATAGCACCATCGAGATCATAGTAGTTACTGCTATTGTTATCATCAGGCACATCTTTAGCAAATGATTCACACTGAAGGAGATGTAAATATAGCCTCATTCTTTTTCAAGCTAGCAGGACCATGAGTAGAAAGCACAGACAACATGTATACATACACCCCACTTCCACACTTACCACTCTGACATCTGTTCCATGGCACATGCATGGCTGTTGCCTGGGGGAACTAGTCAGGGGACAGCATGAGAGGAGTGCTGAGACAACTGTTATAAAGGTATCCATGGGCATGGTAGTCAAGGAATTGGAATACGAAGATGTGAGATGTGTGCAGGATGAGTGGGAGGTGGAGGTTGAGGCCCTTCAAGAGCTAAACAATGAAGACCAGAAGGAATATGAAAGGCTAGGCTCCACACACTCAGTGATAGATACAAAGTAAGTCAGAAGAATGAACACATCATGAAACAGGCTCACAAAAGTAAGGGAAGTACCCCTAGCCCTCTTCTCACTACCAAGCTTGAAGCTAGACCAGTGTTAAGAGGATGTACAATTTAGCAGAATAATCAACACATACTGCACTTTGATGCTAGCTGCATCTCGTATTTGTATACAGTACAGTCTAATCTGAAGATGACCTTCTTGGTGGTTTTGGCCTGTATGTCAGAACCATGAATCACAGCATTCCACATATGTCCACTGCTGAAACTCGCCTTTTTGTGAAACACGGGCTTCGACTGGCCACCATAACCTGATTGTTTACAGTTGTAACAGCGCTTCCCCTGTGCAAAGAGTGAATCTTTGCCCTTTTTATACTGGGTGGCCTTGTGTGGGCTGCACACGAATGAGGTCTCATAGAGCAATGTGACTATGCACATGTGCTTTGAAAATTACTGAGGTGCAGGTTCTTGCATTGTTAATTATGCTATATGATCCAGAGCAGAGTCAGACTCACCATATCCAAAAGAATATTGGTGAACCAGTAGCAAGCCAATCCTCAGTGCGGGGAAAGCTCAATCAACTGTTGGTCAATTCCTTTACACTAGAGATTTCATCTACAGCCACAACCAAATTCAGTATAGATAACATGTGAAGCTACAAATTACCTTTGTGCACACCAATGTCATGGTGTTTCAGAAGTGAAGGATGTTGCCAAAGGTTTGTATCCTCCTTGTCTTGTCTCCACTGTGATGGTCTGTGTCAGGAACATGATACCTTGCTCATGGTGTTGGATGTCATACAAGAATGCAAGACTGATAGAGGACCAAGACCTCTGGTAAACATGCTGCATATCAATGACTTTTCACCTTGGCTTGTTGCAACTCAAATTTGACAGAATGAAGCTTCTCTTGCAAGGATCTGTATTTGGACCAGACATGAACATAAAAAAGTATGATTATCCTGGTGAACTGGAATGGTTGTCAGACATACCTCAAGTCAGGCAGTTTGAGCTTCAGTATTAGCCTTGTACTGATCATGAGTAGCATTCAGTGCAGCCGGTGCAGCCTCATTCACTTGGCTGGTCTCCTGGAATTGTCACATGTGGGTATGTGATGATGCCAGATCAACATCAACTTGAGCAACTTTGACAGCAGGCCTGAACAAGGGGCAGGGGAAATCTGATCATCATCTTCATGATCACCTGCTGTCAGATGACTTACTGAAACTCAGTGATTTCCTGGTCCAACTGCTGTTCACATGGCAAGTCTGGTGTAGGAGCAGTTGTAACAGTGGAAACACCAGACACCCTCCTTTTGTACACAGCAGGCTTCTCTTCATTGCCCTGTAATTGGTGAATGAGCGCTGTTCCACATGATCCTAGAGATGTGTCTTGCTCACCTCTGCTCCAACAAGAGATTCCCGGGCTTGAGCCAGTTGTTCAGTCTTGTTTTATGAACATGAGTAGTAGAGATATACCAGTAAAGGGTAGCTTACAGTCTTGTCCAGACATGCTTGCAAATCTCTCACATTGATGTCTCACTGAAGTGACATGTCAAATAGTCTCTTGCTTCTGTGACAAGCCAAATCTTCAATTCTTGCCTACAAACATACCTCTCAGCTCTGAAAGGCAATACATCATGATCACAGAATATTACTCACATCTGGCTTTCCATTGTCTGGATCCATGTCTCGAGACATTGTGATTGTTGTCATTCAGACACTCGAAGTCACCATGGATATGCTGAACATTATCCACAAGATCCACCAACCAAGTGCACTTCATAGAGTGTCTTATAATCCTTGATTAACCATGACTGCACACTCTGCATGAGGCCCATTAGACTCCAATTGAACACCACTAATGAGCAAGTGGTGACATGCTCACCTCCCAAACCTTCTTCTCTGCATGAAGGTTTGCCACCTCATTATGGAGATGTTCCAAACTGCTCTTCACAGTCACCAGCTCGTCCAAAATGTGTTCCTTGTCGATATTCAGATGCATTTGTTGGTCATACAGCTGTTGATTGCATATCATCAGTTTATCTAAATTGTGGCTTTGTAGTGCAAGCTGCTCTTGTGTCATGCAGTGAGGTCAGGACAACAGCTTGAAAGGATAAAAGTAATGAAGGAATGAGCATACTGTCCAGATGCTGTATCTTGGCATTTGCCTTTGCCAGGTCTGTATTTACCTGACCAAGTTCCCTCTGGGCATTGGGGAGATCTTCACGAAGCTTTGACATATCCACACCCATTTCCTGTCTGTAGGACTTGAACTGTGCCTGCACATCCATTGCCAAATCGCCCGACCACTGGACACTCGATCCAGTCGCAGCAGCACTAGTACTATTAGTGCCAACATCACCATTCAAGCCGACATATGGGGCTGGCTGCTCCAATCATGCTGACATCATTTTGAGTGTGTTATAAGTTCCTGGATCACCTCATGTGCTTCTTGCATGGCTCTGCTCTGTCCTTGTTCTAGCACAGCATGATAGTCACACTCTACCTTAGCAGCCATCTCATGTACTACCTTGACAGACAATGACTCTGTTCCTGGGGTTCTGGAATTGAGCAAAAGAGGACAAGATTGTTTGTGATGACAGCTTCAATATCATTTGCAGGGATAGGTTCTGTCTGATCCAGGATGTCATCAGAATCAGAATCAGAGGGTATGGAGGGATCATCGTGCCATCCAAGATCAGTGAGCTGATGTTGAAGATCATTCTCATTATGGACCTTTTTGATCTTTTGGGAGAGTTCTTGAATGAAGGTGGCATTAACATGCTGCTCAGACATGACAGTGGAAAGCTAGGCAGAGAGTTGTGTAGCTTCGAGTTGGAGGCATTCATAGTCTTCACATTGTTGTGCAAGGATGGGGGCCTGTAAGTGTTGATCAGTAATGCAGCAATACTTTCTATCTAAAGCACCAACTCATACCCTTTCTTCGAGGACTGTGGAGAGTCCTGTCCATGGGATCGGACTTGGCACCTTTCTTCCTCCAACCATACATAGTCAGCATATACTTTTGTCAATGTCTCTCCTCCCTTTTGTACCCTGCTGACCATAGCAACCATCAGACTCGACCCAAACATAGCATCAGTGGTGGCTTCCTGCCCATGTCCAGGAGTTCTGGGGATACTCACATGGCAACCAGCAATTAGTAGCTTGCTCTTACTGATCCTTTCCAGCACAATCCCCAGCTGCTTTAGTTGCTTCTCTGCCTCCTCTCTCGCATGCCTCTTCTTCTCTGCCTCGGCCTGGAGTGCAGTCCTGCACTTCTCAGCAAGATCACTGACACCTGCACACTCATGTGCAATGCTTTCTATGATGTATTTAGCCTAGCTATACCAGTGTAGCCAGCACCAGACTGGTGAGGCCTCAGATGCAGCCAACAAAGTGAGCGAGGTGTTGGACACTTTAAATGATGATCCCAATGAGCTGGCAGTTGGTGAATGGCATGGAGCCACCTTGTGATTGATGGAATTGGTGACATTACTAGCTGAAACTAAATCCTTTGATTTACAAAGGCAATGAACATATGTGGAGTGTTTTGAATATCTTTTGGTGACTTACATCGTTTGATTCAACCCTTGCCTTCTTCGATGCTCTAAATACCACTCCATGAGCATTTACGTGGCAGATCTGACTGCAAAGCACAATGCTCCTGATAGTGCACACAGCATAAGCAGTGCATAAGAAGACCTCTGCTGGTATCAAATGAACATTCACAAAAGGGAGCCCCACACCAATGTAGGGAAAGTATCCTCCCTACCAGGATATTTCATTTATTTCATTGTTTTTACTTACTGATTTGTTTTCTTTTATCTTTTCTTGTTTTTTTTTACTTAGTGTTTGCACGCGTTGTGGCTTATGTAAGCCCACGCGAGTACTTCGAGCATACGGTACATACTTAGAGAAGAGGAGACGAGTTACCCCAGATGAGAAGCCGGAAATAAGACAAAAGAAGACTCGGAATATTACTTCCCCATCCCCAGACAGTCCCTAGACGTTATCACAGCTTTTGTTTGGGTTTCTGGGCATGTTTTTGGTCTTTTCCCTGCACTCTTTGACCCTCCACCAGGCAACACCAGCCTCCTGGGACGAATTCACCACTCTTCCCTCTCTCACTAGGAGACTTTGGCCTATTCCTAGGGTCTTTCTCACTCATCTCTACACCAAAACATATTGTTGTTCATGAGAATGGAAACAAAACAGAGTAGTGTGAATATGAATTGTAGGAAGCCCATTCAATGCTACCAATTCAAATGAGTGATGCATGGTCAATAGGAAATGCATCAGGATGTACTTACATTTGCTTGCTGCAAAAAGAGGCAGACTGAAGTCAGCAAAATCACCAGCAAGACTGTGGTGGAGTAACTTGAAGTGATGGACTGTCATGATGCAGATAGTCCTGGCCAAGATAGACTTCATGCAAGAAATATCCAGCAGCAGTGGCATGGCACATAGATTTTTCGATGTGGTACTAATCTGACACAATACATGTAAAAGAAGTAACAATACAGTATTCTACATTCTGCAAGGGTAACCATACAAACATTTGACCTTTCCAGTTATTAGTACAGATTTTATTCTGGCTTCATATTTGAATCTTTCATAACTTCCAGCATGGTGAGGAGCACTTTGGTTTGTTTCTCTGGTAAATCTTTCATCTCTCCTCGCAGTCCCTCAATGGCATCCATTTGCTTTATGAGTGAATGTTTCAGCTCATTTCATAATCCTTTGATAGTGCCCTCAAGCTTCCATGTGAGAGATTTCTGTGATACCACCTCAGCTGCAAATGGTGGAAGAAGATGGCAATGCTTGTCTGGTCATATATCTGGAACAGATTCTGCAGTGCCTACATTGGTAATATCACCTCCCAAGCACTGGTGGGGAGTCTTGTAGATCCTCAGTATTCTATTGTGTGAATTAAGTGAAGGTTGACTTACCTGTGGCAGTCTGTCTGCTTCTGATTCTGACTGTTCTCTCTTCAAATTAACCCTGCTGCTCTGTTTAATAGTTAGTAAGTCAATCTGTGATCTCAGAGTGTAATACCTTCAGCTCTGCAGCAGTGTCCTGCCTCCAAGGTGGAGAGTTTGGAGTCATGATAACTGAGTCCAGCAATGGACCATGTATCTGATAACCAAAGTAACTGTGAGGTAAGGGTGATCCAGGTTGCTGGTAGACCATTTGTTGCCATTCAAATTCTTCCAGCATCTCTGGACTACCAGGTGCTTCCTTTGCAACCACAGATTGGCCATCATTGCATGATGGTGAGCCTGAGTTGTTACAGTGGTGAGATCAGGGCATTGAAACCAGAACTCTTACTGAAAATCGAGGTATACTACATATTTGTGCTGTACTCAGAGCATGCCAGTTCCATGTTATGTCCTGCCAGTGACACCAATTGCATTCTTGCCATCTTCCCTGAAGATCAATTGGCAGTGAAGTAAAATGTTGTGAGTATCCATTTGGTTAACCTCTTACCACAGCTCCAGGATCATCAAAAGGAGCAGGGTGCAGGTTCCCCTGATTCAGGGATGTTGGTGACTGGAGCTTGGAGGGTCACAGTTCAGATTAATGATCAGCTGGTGTAACATGAAGTCCATTGATTAGTCAGATCAGTCATGTCCCACTAATGTCATGCTACTATCATTGGCCACCAGATGCAAAACTTTTGTGAAATCTTAAATAATTTCACAAACACTCCACAATTAAATTTCAAATTTCATATGTAGATAGATTAAGGTCTCAGCTACATCCCTTTGAAATTTTATGGTAATTAGTGAAGAATTGGGTGTAGATGAGGCAACACAATCTGAAGGGGTCAAAAATGACACCAAATGCAAAGCTTTGTCATGCATTGTCATGCAGCTGAATGCAAAACCTGCAAAGTCTGACATAGTCCACATGGGGCTCTGGCTGGACAGAATGGTTACTGCTGAATTGGACTGTGAATGATGGCCCCAGCATGATGCCCCTGTGCAGCCTTTTGTCATGCTTGAAGGATGTTTCTTGAATGCTAGGCCTTTCATGGTCTGATCTGTGAATGTGGATATCTGAGTACCTTCATGTGGGCCTAATGCATGTTCCCAGAGAACATTACACCATTTACTACAGCAGATCAGACTAGATCTTGGCTACAAGTACCTAAAATCACACATTTTGTCCTGATGTCCAACAATGTTGGAAGCTCTGCAGCTTCCACAACATCTTTTCCTTGAAACTAAGTATCTAACCTACATAAATACCCCCTACTCTAAATGGCTGCAGTGTTAAAAACTAAAAATCAGTGATATTACTGACTGTGGAAGTCATTTTGCACATGGTGTCCATTTTGCATCTGATAGTAGGATGCACCAAGTGAGTCATGACCAACACCAGCATGCTGCCCTGTACCATCTCCAACTTTCAAAGACCATTTCCTGGACAGTTGGCTGACCTCCATCATGTTTTGTGCTGACCAGATACATCAGGAAAAAAATACCTAGCTACATAGGCCTATGTAGACTCTATAGTGCCAGTAGCCTGGTAGTTAAGTCACCTATATGTAGTCACTGTAGCTGAAGGGTTCAAATATGTAGTACTTTAAAGTACCAGTAGTTTTCCCTGAAAATGTGTCACTACCATAGTTGGTATGCTATGTAGGCTATCTAGACTATGTATTCATACTTAGACACCCCACAGCTTTTATAGTGGTGTGCTACTGCCAGTACATAGCCAGCCATAGACATCAGTCCTCACTGAGCTACTATATGGCACCATATATAGTATCTTGCCACAGTATACATGTTACTATTTCATACACTATCAACTTTGTAGGTTGATACATGCATGGATGGTATTGTCACAGTCCCTCTACAGCATAATGAATGTCCCTTGAACATGACAGGCTCACTGGATGCAATGTCATTTGCCAGTTCCTGACATGTTCAGCTGCCAACAAGGTGCATGGTGAGTATAACTAGCCTGTCACATTCACCAGGTCAGAAATGAAGGGAGGGGTGAAGTAAAATAAAGAGACACCCACAGGAGCATGTACTAACACAGTCAATCCATCCCATTCCCTCATGTGACCATAGGAGCATTAGGGATTGCCATGCCTGCACACACCTCTCATCTGTCTATGATGAGGTAGCATGAGTGTGTTCCACAGGACATGGATTTCCCATTGTCAACCCACAGCACTTCACAAGAGTGAAGACTGGCCACCTGCATACACAATGACTTGGACAGTGTTCATTGCCTGCACAAAGAATATCAGTGCATTATATCAGTGGCCTGGTGTGTCTACATAGATAGAGGCATGTGCTGCAGCAAAAAGAGAAGAATGAGGAAAGACTGGTAGCACCTAGTTTTCTCAATGTGCATCAGCAAACTGACCTTTTTGGGCTATAGACTTCCCAGGCTGCAACACCCTGCATGGGTCTACACAGCCTGCACAGGCTTGTGGCTGTGTCTCCTAAGCAGTCAACAATCTTTCCAAAGTATGTGTAGACACCACAGGCTGTACAGCTATTACATGCTAGGCAGCTAGGTTGAGTCTTGAACTCCAAACCAATGTTGATGCAGCATCAGTCTGACAGTGATGGTGCAAAGTGCTCACTTTATCTATGTAGTAGCAAGCCCTCAGTGGAGATTCTTTCCAGAAGTTTACACTGGCAGAAGATAATTATATATGGCATGCACAACATTGTACTACCAGTAAAGTTCAGTGATACATATTGACAGGCTATTGAACTGTTGGGTGATCATTTGTCTGTGGCATTGGAATCTTCAGGAGTTAGTAGATGAGCTTCAAAGACAATTAGTAGTATGCACACAAAAAAAAATGGTGAATGAATTTACCATTGCATTCCAACTCAGAGGACAACTCTCTTCCAAGACCTGAAGCATACCCACTCTGCCTGATGACCAACCATGCCCAACTGACATGACCCTCCACCTCCAAAAGATGTCACTCTACATGTTGGACCTGCAAGCAGCTGTACTCCAGTCATAATAAGTTGCACTGAACTAGTTGATCTGCAAACTCTTTCTGGATCTTGCATAGCTTGCACTCAGCTCATGCAGTCTTTAGGAGAAGCTCTGCCTTGGTAGAAGAATTGGGTAGTGAAACAATACCCTTCAAATTTGGTGAGTCAGGTGCAAATGGCAGTACAAAAGCTGAAAATCTGAGGCAACTGAACTTACCCATTTGCCAGTCTCTTCCATTCAAAGGAGTATACTATCCATGTTGGGGAGGTCAGGTTCTTGCTTCAGGAGGATGTCTCTTAGTAGGCTGGCCTGGGGACTCAAAGGATGCATATTGGCAGTGAAAGACTGGCAGTGAGCAACACCTCAGAGGTAAAGTGGATTCACTACTAGTAGACCTTTGATCTTACTGGTACATGCTATTTACATGATATCATCTTCCCTTCTCATCTTCTCATGTCATCCTCTCATGGCAAAGCAGTCCCTGCCATGCATCCAGAAGACTTCCTTTTGCCCCCAATGTGGGAAGAGATTTACAAATGAGACCCATGTCCTCCAACACATGAATCAACCTTCTTCTGCCTGCAGCACACTCCTCAATGACATCCCCCATCCTACCATTCTGCAATCCCTTTCATCTCAGGCAATCTGAACGATTGTAACTCCCAATGCTCATCAAGCATCACCACCAGAAGCTGTTGGGGGCATGCAGGTGGATTTCTATGACCTGGCATACAATGACTGGATGGACATTCAAGTTGATGACATGCTGTATGATGAACAGGAGTTGGATTCACAGTACTCACCCAGTGGTCCCTCTGTGGGGAACATTGAATATTTCCTGGGCACATCCCAGTATTATCCCAGTGGGAGGATGTTCATGGATCATTTCTTTTCTGACAACACAGTGAGCTGCACAAGGATAATTTATTTTATCCTTTCACTTCCCAACAAGATTGGCAGATTGCATCATGGTTAGTGCTCTTGTTTGAGTATGGCTGCCATCAACAGCTTCCTTTCTCTGGACTTGGTGAGCTACACATAGTTCTGACTTCAAGTTAGTGCTTGCAGCTGACTGTGCATATGTCTAGATCAAGGAACTCCTGCTCTCATTTCGAACTGCCAGAGAGCTACATCTTCATGCAGAACTCTTACCCTTGGGCCCTCATTGGCACTCACAAGCAATACATCCTCAACACCCAATGAAATGATCTGTCATGCTATTTTATTGAGATCCCATAGAATATGTCTGAAGCCTCCTCAGTCACCCTCTCTTCAGATCTCATGTTGAGTTGGTCCCAAGAAAAGTGTGGTCCACCACTGCTCAGCTTTCATGTGTGTATGATGAATGGCTCATGGGCACGCATGCATGGGACCTACAGGCAAGTTCAAGTCCATTGGATCTTGGCATGTTCTCATATCTTATTTTCTCATAGAAGGAGCTACCTGAGGGTGGGACCCTCTTGGGCATTGTCCTGTCATCAGACAAAATGAACATCTCTGTAATGTCTGGGAACTGCATGGCACATCCCTTATGTACTTCTTAGTCTGGCTAATATCACCACAGATATCTGCAGCAAGGGTTCCCTCCATGGCCACTTGTTACTCACCCTTCTTCCAGTCCCATCTTTCATTCACAGAAAATCCCACATTCACTCTCTCCTTTCCCATTGATTGTTCCATCACTGTCTTGATTTGATACTCACTCCTCTAAAGATTGCCACAACCATCGGTGTCATGATGAATGACCCACATGGCAACCTGTGATATTGTTATATGCCACTTGTTGGGTATATTGTGGATATGCTGGAGCAGAGTTTGTTGGCTTGCACAAGCCCAAGGACATCCTCTATGTCCACTGCCACCTACAAGGAGTTTGGTGATGATAAGCATCATGACCCCCAAACTGCTGAGCATACTCTCAATGCTATCAGTGCACTGTGTAGTCAAGCTGACCCCAATGATGCTTCAACCAAGATGTCTCTGTTCCTGCACTGCCACCATACTATCATCCAGGCAAAGATGGTGACACCAAGTGTGTTGATGATCATGACAGCTTCCCCTTCCAGCATGGAAAATTCCCTGTTTCTGGTGACACTGACATTGACAATATATCTCCCAATGAGGACAAAAGGATGGCTGAAGCAGCATTGCATACCCCAGGTAAGCATCTTTTGTTTCACTATTTTTCTACCAACAATACTACCAGAACCAGACTTGAGATCTGAAAGTGCAAATTTTTACTCTGTACCATCCCATGTGCCAACCCCAGAATTAGGTACATATATTTCTTCCATTAAATTCCTGATCAATTGGGCTTTCAGCTTATCATGGCCAAGATAAGCAGGACTCTCAGTCCCTAGTTGCAACTCATCCTGCAGACTCTCAGATAGGTAGGAGTCAGGTTGTATCATGAACAATGTTTGACTCTTCTTAGATCCTGCCTTACTTGCCATTTCAGAGCAATGTTATGGTGAGGACTCAGACATTGTGCATGCCTATCATCAATGCAATGGTTTCCCACATGTCCCAGCACCAGAATGACTGCATGCAATTTGTGATCAGCAACAGCCATCTTCTGGGATCACCATCTTGATGCCTGCTCAAAATGTTGCCTGTGGTGTAGCTCAGTCTTCTCAACTTTCCCCTGGGTCTCCTGGCCCTCCAACAATGGTAGTGCTCACAGCCAATGGTGAGTTGACAGGTCACCCAACAAAACTTTGCTCCTATCTGAACAAATTTTGGGAAGTCATCAAGCATGAGAAGTTGATTGCACAATGCAATTCTGCAACAAAGAATCCATTCCTACCTTGTTCCACATTCCTTGACATATTGAGTGGAGAAATCTTCAATGAAGCTCTTGTCAAGTGCATGAATACCCCTCCAGGTAAGCCCCTTAGAAATCACTCTGAGCTAACACCTACTTGCCAAACCTTGCAGGATACTGGCCCAATTACTGCAGTCAACTTGGCATCTTAGTGAGTATTGTTGACATCATTTCATGATTTTGGTGACCTGTGGGCTTCAGCTGTGGGAGTGGCTGATGATGTGGCAATTGACAATCAAAGTGAAAGCTCATGGAGTCCTGCCATGATTCTATGATGTTGGAGCCCATTGCACTGAGGCAGAGAATCAGTTGCAATCTCAAGCTTTGATCAAAGGAGCTACATTCTTGAGGGATGGCATTGACAGTGAGGTTTGCCAGATGTTCAACATATTCACTTACTCATCACTGCTTTCCAGGGTTCTACAAACAACATGGCACATCCAGCATTAGTGGCTCTGGTCATGGATTTCTTTTATTCCCCATCATTGATCAGTTCAGTTTTCCCTGAGGTTTTTTTCTCATGAAGTCCCTAGAGTTGCCATGTGCTTGGCAGCAACTGCAGTATGACTTCCTATTTGTATCTATTCATGTCTTTTACAGCTCCAAGCTGCCCTTGATGAGTACAGTCAAACTGGGATTCAGCAAGACTGCCCATTTGAATATGGCACTTACTCAAAGATTTTTGCTGGTTTCTGGACATGCAACATCAAATTGACCAGCACCTGAGGCATTCTGTGAAGATGCAGGAACTGTGAGTTGCTTGGGCATCTGCAGGCAGGTGTGAGACTGGCTTGTTGTGATTCTTTGCTGGCAAACACCAATCCCAAGGACAGAGCAAAAACCCATTCAAAGTCTGTCATTGCATTCAGTGATGAGTTCCACATAGTCTTAGATTGATATCCCCTCCCATCCATCATGTACTGTCAGTTGCCATGTATGATCTCTATCCTGATTACTGGGCAATGAGTCCATAGTCAATATAGATCTATGTTTGTTGCTTATGAGTGTGTGTACAAGGGTGTACAAGGCTGTCAGGATATCTGTAAGGTCTGTCTAGGGAAGGAATTTCAAGTCCAGTCAAGACCAGCTCAGGTGTACAGTACTGTGTATACCTGTGGGTCTCTTCATTAGTAGGTACCTTCCTCTGGGGTCTGTGATACTGCACAAATCTACACAGCTCTGCACAGCCTAGGGCTGGTTTGCTGATGTAGTATGTACTTTCTTCTGTACATGCCACAGTACCCAACCATCCTCTGGCCATAGACATGTGTGAAACAAATGTGAAACATATATTGGTACATCATCAAATCAAAGTATTCTGAAGTCACAGTGTTAGAGAAGCCCCCTAGTCATCAGCTGCTGCTGATAGTCAACCCACATCTCCTCTGCAATATTTTCATGTCTATTATCAGCCCTTCTTCTCTCTTCAGCATTTGCTGGCCCATCACCAAGAATTCCAACACCATCATCTTCTCCAATGTCCATGGCAAGGTCAGGGTCAAAGAATTCTTCTGGATCATAGCAGTGTATAAAATTATGAATGGCACAGAGAGCAGCAGGTACTTGAACTTGAATAGGCATGCTGTATTCAGGAGGAATTTGAAGAATCTGCCACCAGCACTTTATAACCCCAAATATCTGTTCAATGACATTTCTGAGTCCAGCATGACAAAGGTTGAATAACTTCTCTTTATTTTGAGGCCTATAAAATGGCAGGATATATACAGTATATAGCTGGATTGAATAACAGCTTACCTTGATGCTGACTGGTGCCATTCTTTCAGATGGTATTTAACCCCAAAATATGGGACCAGGAGTATCTGCAAGAAGGTACTTTCCAGGTTGCATGTGCAAGTCTTGCCCATGTGCACCATGCCACATGGTTGCATCTGCAGTTGACCCATCAAAGCCAGTCAGGGCATATGTGAGAAGAAGTCAAAGTTGCAGACAAAGAGACAATTTTGAGAGAGATATCCTTTCTGGTTCCTCATGTGAGGTTGATCATCAATCTCTGTGAATGCTCAAATATGTGTGACATCTACTGCACCAACACAATCTTGGAAAAATCAAAAGCATGGATCACCAGTGATCACAGTGGATATGAGAGTAGAGTTGGTGGGGAACTGAACCTGGGATGCATAGAATTGTCCACCAGAAAAGAAGGACAACATCTTTTTGAAATATCTATAAAAATAATGAGAAAATAAGGCAGACATTCTAATGAACTCCTTACTTGGTAATTGTCCCAGGTGAGTGTTGGAATCTCTTAGCAACATGCCAGGATGACAGTCCAGTAACACAAGTATAGAGGAATTTGCCAAGTTGTTCCTCCACAGAGATCCCAAAGCATGAAGGAACAAACCCATGATGGGTTAGCACCTGCATCAACTGATCAAACACAACATGGCTAACACCAAGGGATGTTTGTATCCTGTCTGGATGACCATTCAGGAGCTCTAGCATCCACCCCTCACCAGTCAGGATTGAGGTATGGTAGGGTATTGGTTCTGAATCAGAAGCAAAGAGGGAATTACAGAAGTATACCACCTGAACCACCACTGTCATCACAAGTGCCCCAAGATGATGATGGCACTGTTGGTGCTGATACCATTGTGCTTCAAGATCCTTCTCAACAGAGCTGTTGGGAGAGTGGTATTGATATCTTTATCACACATCTGATCTATTGCTGAGTAATTAGTTCCTAAATGGGTAAGCTATGTCATGTGATAGTCATGTGACTACTAGTAGTGAAGCCGAAGTCAAAGTTTCTGACTTCGGTTTTGCATGGTGAACAGGCTCTTTATTAGTAAGCTATCCCTCATCCACAGCAGCAGTGATTCAGAGCCACCTGGCCATCTGTCTGCATGATTGCCAACAGCCCACCACCCACCACCAGCACTGGACCCTCAACACCATTGACACATTCAGTGATCTCATCAATTCTGTCCCTGCCACCCCTGCCCACATTAGGGCTACATGGCCTGTCTCAGCAGGATGCCACCACCTGTCTGTCTCATATCTGTCGATGTCAAGGCCCTCTCCAGCCTGATCCCTCAGGCCTCACTTACTAACCACACACCAGACACCATCTGTCAGTATACAGACTCTTGCTCACACAGGTCACTGAGACTGATGCCACCCAGTGAGACATCGAGGAACTGCATGCAGAGGTAGAACAGAAGGATGTCAAGCCAGACCAGGCTGTTTGGGATGGTGAGACAAAGTTGGTCCTCCCTTGAGGCCACTCAAAGCCAGCTCAATGCCTTGAAGAGTGAATGCGATGAGCTCAGTAAGCCAGCCATTCATGGTCCATGCATGGCTATCCTCATAACCATACTTATTTCTAGTTGACTCAAATAATGCACTGCACATGAAAACATCTTCCCTGGCAGGGTCACATGATACCTCTCCAACAGAATGCGACCACCTCCAGCACTACATTGACAAATCTAAGAAGGAGAAATGCAGCCTCATCAGTGTCATGAGCAGACTTGAGGAGGATGTGTCATAGCAAGACAGTAATGCCAATCTTTAATCTCATTTTGCAGTTGTGCCCATTGTCTCTCTACAGAGGAAATCCAAACCCTTCATACCAACATTTGACAGGCAAGGCAAGAATGGCAGGCACTGGAGTCCCAGGTTCATGAACTATGGTCTACAGGCACTGCCAACAAGGTACTGTAATGTTTACTTTCTTTCCCCACTTTACTCACATCGTACCACACAGTTCAAAATCAAGACTATCCCAGCAGCTCTGTCTAGCCCAAGACAAGACTGCAACCATCACCTCCGAACTAACATCCAAGTTTGATGAATATGCATGTTATCATCGCACCAAACACACAAAATTCAAATGGCTGGTGACCATCATGGAAGAACATGAGAAACTGCATCAAATGGGTGTGAGCAGGGCTGGACTTGTATGGTGACAACAACATGGTTAATGGGAAGGTCACTGAGGTACATGAATGGGGGCTCACTGTGCAAGTACTGGGTGCACCTGAAGTCATGAAAACAAGGGACCAGCAGTACTGACTTGGACCCATACCAGAATGATGAAGATAGATCTGAGTGTAAATGTACAAACATTGGATTTTGTATCATATATCATACACAGTCAAGCTTACTTGTGTGTAATACTAATAGTACATTCATTCACTCCAGACCTCCAATTCCCATCTTTTAAAATGTCAAGTATAGCTTGGAGCAGATCTGTCTGTTTGTTAAAGGAATTGTGAACCTCACCTTGTAAATTCCTGATAGCCTCTTCTAATTTTTCTGTGTGAGATTTTTATCTCAATATCCAATGCTTGGCCAAGCCAAGGGTGTTGTTGGCTAGTTGTAAAGGTGAAACAGATTTCACTTGCTGGGTATTCATAAGACCATTCCCAAACCACCAGGGGGTCTTGTAAATGTTCAGTATCTCATCTAATTAACATTAGGTTGTCCTACCTGTGGCTGAGGATTGGTTTCCTCTTCCCATCACCTTTTCGAACCAGCCATCATTTTTCCAGTTGTATTTGCCTCTGTGTCTGGGTGGTTCTGCACACCATGCCAATCAGTACATACATTATTAGATTTCGATGTGCTTACCATTATTGGACTCCACTGATGCACTAGCACTGGGGATGGAAGTTGGGTTATATATAAAACATCCCAAGGCATCTTGGGGCAAAAGGTCATCTTGGCTATCCAGAGGCAGAAATGGGTCTTTGAGGAATACTGCAATACTGTCAGTACTACGAGGACTAGAACAAGGCTCGATGGGGTTGATGGGAACAGCAGGACATTGTGAAGGTAGAGTTAGTAGTATTAGGTGACTTCAATTTAAACTCGAATGCACACACATGAGTCAGATTCAAGTGACCAAAAAACATGTTAACATGCTCCATCTTCCCTGCTGACAGACTCCATATTAGTGGCCAGCACCACCTGGATCACCATGATTGAATTGTGCAGTAGTACTGCTCACCTTTTTTGTAATAGACTTCATACTATGTATGATAAACTTCATTGCAGCAACAATCATACATTGTGACATACCACAACAGTGGAGGCTCCACAAATGGGGCAACTTGGGGTATTCTGTTCAGAACATTCAGTTGTGATGAGCTAATGCACAACCATATAAGTTTATAACTCTTGTGAACATCATAAGTTCTGGAGTCCCTGCCAGACGTGACTTTGTTTATTTCAACATATATACCTGATTTGGTAAGTCATGTTGGCAATGTTCTGTTCATCTTCATATCATCATCATCATCACCTGTTGGGTAAGCATGGCCACTGCATTTCTCTACACACTCCCCAGCACTCCCCCTCAATCCTAGGCTCGATGTCAGGATAGTTCAATGCTCTAATTCCATTCTGCTCATGTGGAATAACTGTGTTGTGTTCATGTAGCTCATGTGAGTAGCTGTGGTATCTGGCACTCAGCTGATGCTTGTTAGTTTGTTTCTAGTTTCGTTTCAATGCATCTGCATTGATGTCTAGATGTATTGCACCCACAGGCATTGTTTTGAAGGGTTTCTGGGTGGCTTCATGCCACTTGTGTCCCATTGTTAAGTGTTTTCATCTTCTCAAGCTATGCTAACATTTAATATGGATTTGACTTCTGCTACATCGTCGTCTACATCCAACGATGATACACAGACACTCTGACAATTTGATAGGTGGTCCAGGTGAACAGGTACGCCGTTATCTCTTGATCATATTTCTTCACAGAGGCACAGATTCTCTGTCCTAGCAACTCATCTTTGACTCGCTTCGAGTCCATGGCCCCATTTCTCGATGTGCCATCTCTGTCCACGCTCCGATTACGTCATTGTCACTGTTGCCATCCATCTTGGGGAGTCGCCATCTGTCCTCTCAAGCACGCCCAATGTGTCCGAATGCAAACATTCAGTCACGTGGCCTACTAGTAGGACCTCGACCAGGGTGTTCTGTTTTGTGTATACATTGACATCTCCAACACCAACCCTTCTCCTTGTATTCTGAACTCCATGCACCGGATCATGCAAGGGTACTTACATCATGGTTTATGACCCAGACCCATCTTTCATGTACTATCTCGACCTTGGTGAGAACTTCAATGGATGACATCATGTGTACAGCATTTAATTCTATTGCTTGATTATCATAACGAGGTAGACACCAGGATCTTACTCCGAAAATGCAGATTTAATTCAAGATTGTATGCCGATCAGGGGTGTGGCCATTGATTAGTTAGTATAGTTTCAGGGTTGGCATCATCATCCACTGACACTCCATCCTGTTGGTTCAATTGCTGTTGTACAGAGTTATATGCCATCTCTTCATTCGATCATATCAACCCACCCATGAATTTAAAAGCCTCCAGCTGCCCAACACCAATCAAGTTAGTATCATATCTACCTCCATTTCCTGTTGAAAAAATTTGACCGCAGCAACATGGCAGATGTTCCATGGAAACTCTGGAAAACTACTCTGACCCTGCTGCTTGGGAAGGAAGATCCACTGTCCCTGTCACAAGGTATGGTATGGTCAGATGGTTCTGGAGCGTTCATGCTGACGTACTTGGATTGACCAGATGCAGACTAGGAGCAGCGGTGAAGGAAGAAAATAAGTATTTAAGTGCCACGCCACTTGCATGCACCATGGCCGATTTATTCTCTTTCGATGACCAATCTAATGATACTGACACACGACTACTGCAGCATGGAAGCGGCGGATTTCTCAACTTGAGGAAGAAGTTGAAACTCTTCAAGGCTCTCAGCAGAAAAAATGTGGGTTCAAAAGATCTGGGCTGGTTTGAACTGACGACTCCATTTCAGTGGTTTCACAGTAGCTGGGCGTTGCATCAGGAGACTCGTATCTCTAACTGCTCGGGTTGAAGACCTGGTTGGTGAATCTGATCGGCGGGTGTGCCTTGACGACTTTGAGGATCAACACACAAAAGAGTACGTTGTATGCTAAGCTGTATTTTTTCTGACGTACTATGTAGACAGGACCGCTTGTTCAAGGCATACAACAAACTGCTCAATCACCAGCCTTCCCTAAGAAGGTGTTCGAGTCCACGGATGCGTGCAAACTTTCAAATGTCTTCAAAGAGGGTGATGCTGCCCCGAGGATCTCTGTCTAACTATATTGATGTTTCATACAGCTTAACAAAGGTGCTGTTCTGCTCGCGGTGATGATGCGGCTAGCCTCAAGTCAGTGGTCGTGCACTGGCTCATGTCTGCAGAACCAGAGGAGCCTGCACTTCGATCAGATGAGAAGGATGGGGAGGGTTTGATCATGAGGTAACTGGACGTTTACTTTGCCCAGTTGATTATGATTGGTGCAGGGCTGCGTAAGCTATTATCCACTTCATATTTTTTCAGTAGCAGTGGCCTGAACCATCTCGATAGTCATCGTGTGGCAATTCGTGACTACCACCCCGAATTCCTCGTAACCGCATATTCCTGGCCGACGTTCCTGTATGAAAATGAAAATTTTGATCCAAACAATCCTACCGATGGTTTGTTCAAGGGTAAACTTTCTGGTTAAGGTACGTTGGACATTTTGTGTTCATCGATAGCAAATTAATTTCTTACTTGTGGAAAGGCATTCAAGCAGATCTTCATCGTCCCCAACTTCGGTACTGAAGATGGATGATGAACCTTCACCAAGGAAACGCCGAAGACATGATGAACGGCGCACCCGTTCTCACATGGCTTCTCTACTTGGTATGAAATCTGTCTGTCCCCGTGCAGTTGCCTATGCCGCAGTTCAGGTATGCCAGTTGTCTCTCATTGAGGACCTGTTTACAGGAACACTCAATTTGTCTTCTAGCTTCGTTTTGCCCTGTCAAGCTGTGGCGCTTGGCGAGTTGTTGATGGCGAATTTAACTGAAACTTTTTATAAACAATATCGTTGATTTCTTCGAGGACGTTGAAACTCCAGAAGACAAAAGTATTATTCGAGAACTACTACTGTGTGTGGAATCGGTGAGTTGTCTCGGCATTTGGAAGTATACATTTGCAGCTTAGCTGTGAACCCAGAAAATATTCAGACGTTCAAAGGTGTCAGATATATTCTCCTCAGCAGACTGACAAGCTGTCTGTTGCTATGTCACTTAAGCGTTCTGCAGCCTGAGCCAGCGTTCTAGATCTACCGCAGTGCGGCTCTCGTGCATAGGAACATCCCATGTTGTACAATAGATTTAGTATATCATGTAATCGTATACTAGCATGAATTGGCCAATAAAGCATTTGTTATCATTTCGTGCACAGCTAGGTTCGAAGTAGCTATACATCCAATGTATTAAAACTAGGCCCTCGTTCCTCACGAAGGCAAGCATTGCCCTTCATTCAAAACTTGCCGCAAATCAATCATTTGCATAGATGAGTGACAGAAGAAGAATACACAAAATTGTATATAATAATGCCCACTGGGTACATTTCGCCTTAGCAGGAGAACAATCTTTTTTGCTATTTCACACAGTGGAAAAATCAATGGACACTTGAGCAATAAGGGTACATTTGCAATTATTGCACAATGTCCGACTTCCATATATCTGTGCCATAGAATGCTTCTAGATTCTATCTATCTCCAAATGTGCACAAGATTACATTCATGCAACACAACAGCTATAGGTACGGGACTTCATACTAACTTCAGTCAAGTCAGAAGACGTGGATTAGCTCCAGGCCCAGAGCTCTGTCCAATAGAGGTCGCGATGGGTCAATGTTCAATCTGACCAATGTTGTCCGTGGGTGGCATGTTATGGGCTGTTGTCATTGGTTGGTACGAATTGATACAACGACCAAAGTGCTCCTCGGGCTTCTACATCCCTGCAAAGATGCATGTCAGCTAGTATGAGAAATCATGTTCTTGTTTAAGTTCATGGATGGAAGTAATGCGAGAAACCATTTGGCTTGGAATTAAGTGGACTTCATAACCATATGGTTGAATTGTTTCAGGGTATAAAGTTTTGTATTCTGACTGCGTGCCATCTAATTGTCCAAAGCAGCTCTTATGCTACCCTCTTATAAACTTTGCCCAAGGCGCAAAGCTTTGTAATGCCATATCTAACCTGACCATATTTTAATTATTGTGAGTACTGTTACGTTATCAAGTTCACGGTGTGTTTGGAGGAAAATATCCGGATTGGCAATGCGCAGACTTTACGACTAATAGTTAAATGTGCTCAGAGGTATATCATTTGATGTTGATGTTACCATATCTACCTTTTGATTTGA